>OZ010599.1:20344862-20347362 GCA_963932145.1 Acanthosepion lycidas
CGAAGGAAATGAGGATACTTCCTTCCTATATACATGGCCTGATTGGACTTAGATGTGAAGGTCTGAACTGGTGGCTCTAAGGAATGTGGCTCACCAGAGCATTATCCATGGAAATAGCGACAGAGTAGCTGTAGCCTTGCGACGTTTCGTCTGTAGGTGATTAATAATTCATCACCTACAAGGCTGGGTAGACGCTTTTAAACTCTGTCGTGGCCGGAAAGCATCGCGTGGCTCCAGCCCGAATATAGCAATAATACAACAAACGAACCTCTCATTAACGGACTAATGAGATGAAGGGGTGATCCGTTAAAATTTATTGTCCGTAGATGGGAAGGGATCATTTTTGAGTTATAAAACCACTATAGTTACTACCAGCAGATATGATCATAATGTAAATACTACAAACATGTATACATGGCATAAATAGATATATATGCAACTAATGTCTTTAATTTAAGTACAAAATGAAATTAGGGGCTTTTAGCTTCCATTTTTGAAACATGGTTGGAACTGTGTAGCGAAAAACCATATTTTAAGTCTATTAACTTATAATATTAATGCTCTGTAAATTTACATTGAGCACTATTTTGTAAAAATAAAAATATCTATAAGAACACCGGATTATATATCTTACTGTTCTTTCTTTTTATTAATATACATATATACTTATATAGATATATTAATCAAAATAACAAAAACAATAGATTGGTCCTTGCTAGTTTCTTACCCATGCGCTCATGTATTGTACTTTATATACTGTACACCCGTGTTTGTTTACAATTGGAAGGCCCGCCAACACCGCCAAGCGGTCACTTTGAGAACTAATACGACTCGTTCCGCTTAGCCTGCAAATTTTGAAATACATCGCTGACGATTTGGGAGTTTTTTTTCTTGCAGATTTTTATTTTTTTTATTTTGCCTGCAGATTTTATCCGTTGCATCTGAAATCTCTTGATAGACGGTCCATAGACGAGAGGTTTATCTGTACTTCATTTTTGGTCTAAAGCGGTTATGGTTCTTTCATGATTTAGGCGATCATGGCTCTTCACTTCCTTCTATATCTTGTGATTCTCAATAAATTTCGTCATTCTCCCCTCCCCAAAAAAAACCACGTTCTGTCATCCACATGCTTAAACCCGCTAGGTATGTCACGCGTTGTTTTCCCTTCTCTCTCTTTCCCTTTGTTCGACCTGTGAGTATCATATTCTCCAGACCCTCCTTTCTCATTACGTGTCCCAGAAACTTTAGCTTCCTCTTCCTGATGTTAAGTCTAAGCCTTCTTCTTGTTTGCATTCTCTCTAAGACCTCATCGTTGCTCATACGCTTGGCCCATGATATCCCCAGCATCCTTCTATAGAACCACATCTCCGTCCCCTCGAGTCTCTTCTTCATTTTTGAGGAGACCGTCCAGCATTCTCTGTCCTAAAGGAGGATAATTGTCACGTAACATTTCAGTACTCTTTTCTTTGTTACCAATGAAATCCTCCTGTCTCGCAATACTCTGCCCAGCGTCTTTGGTTTACGGATCTCAGTGTTAGACTTACCGTCCTCTGTCAAAATACTTGCCAGGTATTTAAACTTACGCACCTGCTTGATTTTAGTGTCTCCGACCTGCAAATCGCATTTCGATATCATAAATGTTAAAACAGACGGTGGAAAATGTTATAACGTAACACGAGATTTTATTAGAATGGAGAAACCCTGTCGATACTGGAAAGAGAAGCGCGGACAGCTTCATCGAATCAGGCATACGGTTATGTTAATTTCTTGTTTTTAAAACATCCGTCAAAAGCTAAGCTATTCTACTAATGGTAAATGATTTATAATCTGAACACTGTTCAGTATATTTTGGAAGACTACCGTATGAAACGGCACGATATAGAAAAAAAAATCCCCAAATCTTCTGAGAAGGCATTCAAGATTTATCAATTCAAGAAGAAAAAGAGGTTTTCCCGCCAGAGAGAGGATACTGTAGTGCAAATTGTAAGTCAAGTCTCAAAGTAACCCCTTCTCTCTCTTTATCTCTTGCTATCTCTTTCTCCTTCTCTTTCTCTTTTTAACACTCCCTATCCTCTTCTACTCTCCTTTTCTTTCGCTCTCTTTATTCATCTCTTTTTCTTTCTCTCACTCTTTTTCCTCTTTCTCTTCCCCTCTCTCTCATATCTCTATCGATATAAATACCTTATATATTTGTGTATAAGCCCACTTTATCTATAGTCCAACCCATGAATTTTTTGTCAACAACCTGAATGTTTCCGTATAGCTCGTGTATAATACGACCCCAATATTCTGACCAGGACTACCAGGACTACCGTCATCTAATACTAACGTACTGACCCTCATCTTGGACATATTTTATAGCAAGCAAATTTAATGGTCTTCATTTTATTTTCTACAAAGTTACCCCAAAATGGTGAGAAAAAAACCACTTACCGTAAAATATCTGAAACGAAGATTTAGATACCGTACTTTTGTTTGCGTTCATGCTTGACTACAGCGA
>OZ010599.1:20352362-20359862 GCA_963932145.1 Acanthosepion lycidas
AATGTCTACGAGACCTTGAGAGAATTCAAAAGTATCTACGCGGCCTTGATAGAGTTCAAAAATGTTTACGAGAACTTGATAGAATTCAAAATGTCTACGTGGCCTTGATAGAGTTCAAAAGTGTCTACGCGACCGTGATAGAATTCAAAAGTGTCTACGTGAACTTGATAGAATCCAAAAGTGTCTAAGCGGCCTTGATAGAGTTCAAAAAGGTTTACGCTGCCTTGATAGAGTTCAAAAGTGTCTACGCGGCCTTGATAGAGTTCAAAAGTGTCTACGAGATCTTGAGAGAATTTAAAAGTATCTACGCGGCCTTGATAGTATTCAAAAGTATCTACGCGGCCTTGATAGAGTTCAAAAATGTTTACGAGAACTTGATAGAGTTCAAAAGTATCTACGCGGCCTTGATAGTATTCAAGTGTCTACGCGACCATGATAGAATTCAAAAGTGTCTACGTGAACTTGATAGAATCCAAAAGTGTCTAAGCGGCCTTGATAGAGTTCAAAAAGGTTTACGCTGCCTTGATAGAGTTCAAAAGTGTCTACGCGGCCTTGATAGAGTTCAAAAGTGTCTACGAGACCTTGATAGAGTTCAAAAGTGTCTACGAGACCTTGAGAGAATTCAAAAGTATCTACGTGGCCTTGATAGTATTCAAGTGTCTACGCGACCGTGATAGAATTCAAAAGTGTCTACGTGAACTTGATAAAATCCAAAAGTGTCTAAGCGGCCTTGATAGAGTTCAAAAAGGTTTACGCTGCCTTGATAGAGTTCAAAAGTGTCTACGCAGCCTTGGTGGAGTTCAAAAGTGTCTACGAGACCTTGATAGAGTTCAAAAGTGTCTACGCGGCCTTGATAGAGTTCAAAAGTGCCTACGAGACCTTGATAGAGTTCAAAAGTGTCTACGAGATCTTGATAGAGTTCAAAAGTATCTACGCAGCCTTGATAGTATTCAAAAGTGTCTACGCGGCTTTGACAGTGTTCAAAAGTGTCTATGCGGCCTTGATAGAGTGCAAAAGTGTTTATGCGGCCTTGATAGAGTTCAAAAGTTTCTACGCGGCCTTCCGGGTGATGCGCTTCCTTCGAACGAGGATGATTCGTCAGGTGAGATATTCAAGAAATTTTAAAGACATGTTTTCCATTCGAAGGGAATTATCACACAATTATAAGAGACATTTGCCAATGTAAATTACTAAAATATTTTTTTTTTAGTTACGAAATTTAATAAATAAAGAATAATGAAGTGACTGACATAAAATTCACAAATCTTTAGGAATGAGTAATACATTTTTATTCAAATATTATAACGTATATTTAGAACGTAAACGGTTTGTTCTATAAAAATTACATAATACTTTAGTTCCCTGTCCAGCAACATATGTTACGATTGTAGGTCAACTACTACTAGTCACTGGCCGCTTTATTCCGAGTATGTCTCTCTACAAGGGAGGCTAGACAATCCCTGTTGCCGATGCCTGCTCAGGCACATTTGCGTTTGTTCAACACCCACGGAGACGACATATGGTTTCTAATACGACTTTTCTTTTTAATCGGTATCACCCCAAACAAGGCAATAAAGCCACTAAGACACAAGGGGTGTGGAATAATAAGGAAAAGCCACATTAATAATGAGCGGGAATGGGAAAGAGTAATCAGGAGGACTCTAGATAGCGATTGACATTGCATTTAAATTTTCGTATATTAAAGTTGGCTGGAAATCATGGAAGCAGGAAGGAGTTCTACAAGCGAGAAGTGCGAGAAAAGAAACTGTAAGCATAGAACTTACGGTTACACGGAACCAGCTGAACTGTAAATTGATGAGATCTCGATGCCAGTCTGCGCTTAAATTCATAAAAGTCTAGGTAACACAGCGAAGAGCTCATCCGAACAATTAGCATGAAAATATTTCTAGAAAAGGCACACAGAGACAACCTTACAGATTTGAGGAGAGAGCGAATTATCTGACGTTGTCTACAGTCTGAACAAAGCCAGCACGCTTATCCCCTCGGTCACGATGACTTGTGACTTCGTGCTAGCACAATCATCAATGGCTCCCAAATTGTTTCGTCAACCTATATTTCACTCCCAAGGTTTGGACTTTCAGACACTTTCCAACGATGTCGCTCACGGGGACCGATCCCCCCATCCCCCACCCCATCCGCCCCCTACAAGCGGATAGCATCAAGAATTCAACTTCCTGATGAATCGATGACGAGCGAGATGTGAACTGTTCAAACCATGTGTATGGTGCACAAACTGAATCATTGTAATATAGATTCAGTTTTCGAATGCTTTCTGGATAGATCTACTGTAACATATGTTGCATTTGCAGGTCAGATACTACTAGTCGTGGCTGGCTGCTCTATTCCGAGTATGTCTCTCTACCAGGGCGACTTTCTGGACAAATCTCGTAAAAAAAAAACACACAAAAAAAAAACTTTTGAATATTATGGCTGGGTAACAGAATTAATTTTAACTCGGTACCCCAAAAGAGTAATTTGCAGTTCAAGCCCCAGCGGTTAGTTTCTAATAAAAATATTCCCAAATAGTTCCATTTAGGTGTAAATGTACATGCTTAATTCGAAAATAAAGAAATTTTGATAAAATCAACCGCTTTAGAGTTCTGGACAATAAAACTTCGGACTCATTCGTGAAGTTGAAATTAATTCTGGTTATTCGTGTATTTATTTATAATCGTAAGTTCAATGTCAAACAGATTCATACTTAAATAAAAACAACATTACCACAAAAGAAAAAAAATAGAGAAGGAACCGGGGTGGGGGTGGGGTTTTACGTAAGACAATGGACCTCTAACACTAATATTTTCCTTTGTCACAAAACAATATTTTACAAACATTCAAAGTCCTATAGCTAATGCTTATACGAAGTTAGACGTTTTCGTCACATAAAATAACCCTTACCACATCAGTGTCATAAATAATTTACTTCTGTGTCTCCCAACCAATTGTCTACAGAACGTATTATTTTATTGGATGTCTATCCTAGAATTCTGGCCACGGAGCAAGATTTTCGGATCATTCGTTTCAGTTTTTCTCAACCTCTTTCGTTTGGGTGCACTTGTAGAATAACTGACAACTCTGGGGCACACTTTAAATTTTAATAAGGAAAATTTAGTCATTAAATAGGAAAATAATAATAATTCTCCTGAAATAAGCATTTTTATGGCATTGCATTGTATATTCAAGTATACCTGTATGAAACCTGTGCTTTTTAAATATAAAAATATGTGGTTAATTTGCATTATAAGCACCAAAAGCCCCCGATGTTGCGAATGTACAATTCTGGTGTGAAATTGCCTGCTTATTTCGAAAATGACATTAAAATATCGCGCTCGTTTACCGTTTAGAAGTTATCGACAATGTCAGTTGGATTTCTTTCTTGTCGCGTACACAGAACGTCCGCCATTACTGGCTTTGTTTATATACGTTTGCGTCGAGTAGTCATGTGGCGCAGAAGCTTTACTTGTTATAATTACTGCGCAATGCGTGAAGCTTGAAATCAATGCGCGAAATAATACGCGAAAAAATGTAAAATCCGACAATTAAAATAAAATAAAATAAAAATTACGTGCCTGAGAATTAAAAATTCGGCAGCTTAATGTCAGCCGTCCTGAATTAAATCTTCGTCAAGAAAACTTAAGAAAAGAAAAAGTTCGGAAGTATTTGAGGGTATATTTGGTTAATTTGCAGTATACCAGAAGGTATATTTGGTTAATTTGCAATATAAGCACCAAAATCCCCCGATGTTGCTAATGTACCATTCTGGTGTGAAATTGTCTGGTTATTTCGAAAATGACATTAAAATATCGCGCACGATTACCGTTTAGAAGTTATGGACAATATAAGTTTGACTTCTTTCTCGTCGCGTACACAGAACGTCTGCCATTACTGGCTTTGTTTATATACGTTTGCCTCGAGTGGTCATGCGGCGCGGAAGCTTTACTTTTAATGATTACTGCACAATGCGCGAAGCTTGAAATGAATGCGAGATAAAACGTAAAATCCACCAATTAAAATTCACTTAATTTCATTTTAGGGTGAGATTTTGTTTCATTTGCTATAAGCAGATTTATTAAGAACAATATTGTCTTCAGAATATTTTTGGAAAAAGAGGTCAACCATAATGTTATATTTATTTAGAAAAGCAGGGTGGAATTCTGTTTCATTAGCTATATGTAGATTTATTAAGGACAATAAAAAAAAATACTATTCCTCTAAAACTTCATTTTAAAAAATAAACGCATTTTAAAATAACATCCGCGAAAATCAAGACTAAGATAAGAAAAGCTGTAAAAAGGTCGTTAACTAAGTAAGCTTCCGCGCATTACGACTAGAGCAAAATGGCGGCTGGACAATGCGAAAGCGATCGAACTTATATTGACGATAAATCGAAAACGGTATTCGGGCGCAATGTTTTAATGTCATTTTCGAAATAACCAGGTAATTTCACACCAGAATGGTACATTCTCAATATCGGTGGCTTTTTTGGTGCTTATACTGCAAAATTTATCCAAAAGACTTAGGCGTCCTTGGTATGACGATAAACTACGCCCAACAACAAGGCTTCAGATAATGTTTTCGGAAAAATAATGTTGCCAGCTATACGTTTTTGAAACAATAATGTTGCCAGCTATACGTTTTTTTTTTTTTTTGGAAAAAATAATGTTGCCAGCTATACGTTTTTGAAGCAATAATGTTGCCAGCTATACGTTTTTTGGAAAAATAATTGTTGCCAGGTATGCGTTTTTGAAACAATAATTGTTGGCAGCTATGTGTTTTTGAAACAATAATGTTGCCAGCTATGTGTTTTTGAAAAAATAATGTTGCCAGCTATGCGTTTTTGAAAAAATAATGTTGCCAGCTATATGTTTAATAGTACTGTATATTTAATATATGTCTAGGTATATGTGTATGTATATATATATATATATATATATATATATATATATATATATATATATATATATATATGCCTTAATTTGGCATTAAATGACCCACAGTGATTGATATGCCATAAAACCCAACCAACCAACCAACCAAAAGACTTGGAGAGTTGAGTTAAAAAGGGGGATAACTGATACTGAAACATGCAGAAGAATCATGAATTCCTTTTTAGTTTTCTTGAAATGCAAAACTGATATCCTGTCTGTGACATGCGAATGTTTATGGATGTTATTCAGATATTCATATTTTCTTAGATGGGGTGCATGAGAAGACGTCAATTTATGTATCGCAAGCGATATCAAAAAGTTGTTTGCAAGAACTGAAAAAGCAACGAGTTAAAGAAAAAAAAATATATCGAAAAATGTGTCTCCAAAAAGAGAATCTTGTGATGTGTAATAATGAAATCAATCACAAGAATAATGACGACGGAAAAAGACCCTTTAGAATTTACCATTCCTGGAAGCCTCTTTGATTTGAACATCACAGGATGATGTTTTAATGTCATTTTCGAAATAACCGGGTAATTTCACACCAGAATGGTACATTCTCAATACCGGGGGACTTTTTTGGGGCTTATACTGCAAAATTTACCAAATAATTCATAGATTCCTTTTCTGTTAACTTTGGGCGCAACTGGCTGTCTTTCAAGGCGTATTAATGCGCCCGGACGCACCAATTGAGAAGCATCGCGTTAGTGTATTAACGAGGTCGTCATTTACGTGACCTTGTGTCTTTTTTATTCAGCAGATCATCTACTATCACGCATGTCTTATCGACTACTGCAGTCAAACTGATCCGCACAAAGTTGCCAGTTAACATGGCCTTGTATCACACTCAGACAAGGTTTGTAAATAGGAAGATGGCCAACAAATCTGTCACTCATTTGGTTTGTTACTCATAGTGCGTGTGACATTTCCAACCTTATGGCAGATTAATTTTGTCGAATCCTTTTCATTCCCTTCGTATTCCATTCATAGGGAGGAAGTTCCATTCTTCTGCCCAAGAGCCGTTGCTTCGTGGAACAAACTCCTGAGAGGATGCTTCCTCGATCATTACAATTTAACTTCTTTTTAGTCTCTCGGGGAGGCATGGTGGATAACGTCTCGGATTGAGGAATCGGAGAGCCAAGCTCGAATTCCAGTCGAATACATTACATTCACTTACGTGCTAATACCCTTGGGAAATGTATAAATCTTCTCCTCCTCCTAGCTATCGGTAAATAGCAGAACAGACTGGGTTCTATAGACTTGGATGGCAACTGGTCTATCGCAGAAAGAAATGGCAAACTACTGCGGGGAAAAAACTGCCTCGTCAGTCATGAATCGGAAGATACATGATCGGCTAAGCGTGTATCACGCATGGCACATGACTGACTAACCCATGGAAAAGGTACGAAACCTCTTCTTCTCCCCACCAGCTATGGGTAAATAGCAGGACAGACTGGGTTCTAAAGCCTTGGTAGGCAACTGGTCTACCCCAGAAAGAAATGGAAACCTACGGTGGAAAACTGCCTCGTCAGACATATATCGAAAGATACATGATCGCCTAAGCGTGTATCACGCATGGCATACAACTGACTGACCTTTGAGAAAGGTATGATTCATCTTCTTATCCTCCCAGCTATGAGTAAATAGCAGGAGAGAACGGGTTCTATAGTCTTTGATGGCAACTGGTCTACCGCAGAAAGAAATGGCAACCTACTGCGGGAAAAAATCTGCCTCGTCAGACATATATCGAAAGATACATGATCGCCTAAGCGTGTATCACGCCTGGCACACAACTGACTGAAGCTTAGTCTCAGCCTTCATAGCGAAATAATTTGTCAAATGATAAAATCCTTACTACTTCTTTATGTACTGCACCTCTTCAGGGCATAGGCGATCACGACTCTCCACAACCTCCTATCCATTGTTGATCTCTTTTTCAGTTTTCTTCCTTTGCTAAAGCGCCTCCACCCTGTTCTGCTATCCATTCACACAAGCTCGTCTCTTCCTTCTCTTATCCCACTTGCCCTCAATATGCTCCGTGAGGTTTAAGATTTCCAAGCCTGATTACGTTTCCGAGGAATTCCAGTTGTCTTTTCCTGATTCTGAGTATTTTCTTCAAGCCATTTTCTTCAAGACTTTTTTGCTGCTTACTTGGTCCACGGGATTTTCAGTATCCTTCTATAGAACCGCATTTCTACAGCCTCTAATTTTTTTAAATTTTCAGTCTAATTTCTGGATTGTTCTAAAAACTTTTCCAAATATATTTAGTTTTCCTAGCAGTTCAAATACGTTTCTCTCTCTCTCTCTCTCTCTCTCTCTCTCTCTCTCTCTCTCTCTCTCTCTGTGTGTGTTAGTATGTTCGAACATTACGACTAAACGGGAACTCCCAGGAAGTCATTTTTTGCACGGGTAACCGAAAGACAGCAATAGATAACACAAGTTCTGTAAGGTGGGCCTCCGAGGTTAGCGCATCATTTTCAAGTAAAATGAGGACGTTTCTAGGAAAACTGAATGTTTGCTTGTTCTCGTGTACTCGAAAATCACGCGGCCA
>OZ010599.1:20364862-20367362 GCA_963932145.1 Acanthosepion lycidas
CATATATATATATGCAATTATTTATTTAAAAATATGATTCCAACACGCTACATAAGAGTTCTCATGTTTCATTTTTATATATTTATATATATATATATATATAATGAGATAGAGAGTGTATGCTCTTGCCTTGATAAAGTCTCTCAGAGGACAAAACGCGTCGGTTAAGATAAGTATTCATTTTGTCATTTTTTTCACAGTTAATTGTTAGATACGAATATTGGGAAGATTGTATGGAAGAGCTGCACACATTAATTTTATATATATTGATTCTATGGGAATATATATATATATATATATATATATATATATATATACAGAAACCTTTTTAATTTGTCATATATATATATATATATATATATATATATATAGAGAGAGAGAGAGAGAGAGAGATAGATAGATGCACGGTGGTGTAGTGGATATTAGAGTAATCGGAGAGCCGAGTTCCAATTCCAGTCGAATCCATTACATTCAGTTACGTGATAATACCCTTGGGAAAAGTATTAATCCTTTCATCTGCCTCTAGCTATGCGTATATAGCAGGACAGACTGGGCTCTATAGCCTTGGATGTGAACAGGTCTAGGAGAAGGACAACTCTGAATTCCAAACCTGCGGTGGGTCAATTGGGGACCTTGTGGCACGTAATTCACCAGCTCTCCGTATTCGGTCCTTCAAAATGTGTGGTTGGTTCTGCACAAAACCTTCACCACTATATCTAAAATTTATATGTACGTTTGTCGAGCATTAATCTCGCTAGAAAAGGGGAAATACTAAAGAAGCCAGGTCTAGTATTCACCGTGCGTGAGATGGATATTATGCCTGCTTCATAAATCCTCCTAAGATAGAATTCTTTTCATTTTTCATTTTTAATTCAAAATACTCAAATTTTGGGAATACGTTTTCACAGCGTCGCCCACGTGACGACAACGTGACCATGTTTAAACGGAAAGCTGATCATATAAAACTTTTAGTTATCTGTTTGGATAAGTCTTGTTCTTATGTCCATCGTCTTTGTCATGTTGAATTGATAATGTTAATTATATTTTATGAATATGTCCTGAAGATGGTTTATTAGACCGAAACGTCCGACATTGACATTATATTAACATTAAAACAGCATAATTGCATATAAGGATTTTTGTTTGTTTTTTCCGTATATTTTCTTCATATATATATATATATATATATGTGTGTGTGTGTGACAAATTTAAAAAGGTTTTCGTGTGATGCGTTTCATCCTAAAGTACTTCATCGAACTGAGCATATGTCTACGTTGTTTCGGCTACATATGCGTACAGATGCTGGTAATTTTAATTTTTTTAAATATGTGTTTTGGGCATATATGCGTATAGAGAGCCACCGCTTAGCCTGAAAGATACGGGTTCGATTCCTGTCGACTACCGCAAATTTTCTTTAATAAGATTTCTGAAAATTTCTGGCCGGTTATTGGATACAAATAAATATACTGTTTAATCCATAAACGGGGCGTCTACTTAAATAGGAGTGTCCACTAATAATAACGTTTAAACAAAAAGAAAATATCTTTATCAACGTGTATTTGTACGCTAAATTTCAAATTTTAGTCCTGCACGATAACCGTTAATTCCATGAGTTCGTCTTCTATGAGCCGTGTCCCTTCAGGACGTGGGAGAACATAGCTCTCTCGAAGTATATGTCCTTTGTAGCCCTTACTAAAGTTTGTCTTTTCGCTATATATCCTAATACTTATTTTGCCAACCATTTACGCAAAACAAGGTCGCTAGGTAGATTATGCACTGATTATTTGTCTTTCATTATGTACTGTGTGTCTCAGATTTTCCAAACCCTCTTTTCTCATTATGTGCCTCTTTAATTTTTTTCTGATTTAAATATATCTTTTTGTTTTCATTTCCTTTAAAAAAAAAAAAAAAAAAAACTTCGTAGTTGCTTATATGTTCAATCTATGAGATTCTCAGCATCCTTCTGTAGAAACACATTTCTGTCACCTCAAGTCTCTTATTCATCTGTGAGAAGATTATCCCGCATTTTACTGCCATACAGGAGCACCGATATTGCATAACCGTCCAGTACGATTAATATTATATTACTATAAAATATTAGCGTAGAAACAAAGAAAAAAAAGCTAGGCTGTCTATATCATGTGTCGGCAACCTAGGGCATGCGTGACACAGGTGGCAATTTCCAATGGCGCGCAGCCGCAAATGGCATCACTCAGTTATGTGCCATGCGTGATACACGCTTAGGCGATCATGTACCTTTCGATACATGACTGACGAGGCAGATTTTTTCTTGCAGTAGGTTGCCATTTCTTTCCGCAGTAGACTAGTCGTCATCCAAGGTTAGAGAACCTGAACTGTCCTGCTATTTAACCATAGCTGGGGGGAGAAGAAGAGGATTCATACCTTTACCAAGGGTATTAGAACGTAAGTGAATGTAATGGATTCGACTGGAATTCGAACTCGACTCTCCGATTCCGCAATCCGAACCGTTATCCATAAC
>OZ010599.1:20384862-20407362 GCA_963932145.1 Acanthosepion lycidas
TATATATATATATATATATATATATATATATTATTTATTTGTTATGCCTACATACTATTTCCTAATAAAGAAGAAAAACTGGTGAAATTAGTTAAAATCTATTTTCTATAAAGTAATATTTAAAGCAAAAAAAGAAAACATGGGCCCTTCAGCCGCTTAATGTCAATCAGGTTTTGCCTTGCCAATTTTGAATATCCTACCATTGTTAAACGAAAGTATTCTCAGTTAACTCTCTATTTAAACGTTGAAGACAGACTAGTCACAAATGTACACGAATGACAAATGTAACCTAGTCTACATGACAACAAAGCGCCATCTACCGTAAAGATTCTTTAAACTTAATGACTCAAAAACGAAGGATTTTTGGAAGGAGCCATTCTTTTAATGCCAATTAGCTTTTTCTTTTGCCAATTTTGAATTTTGTTTGTGTGAAATAAAATTATTTCTCCAATAAAAATAATCACGATGTATCACCAGCGAAACACGTCAAAATAGAAATTAGAAATAGAAGACGCACACACATAGGTACACGCACATACACAAAAACACACGCATACAGAGACAGACACAGACACGCGCGCAGACGCATAAACATGTGCACTGAGACACATACATACATACTTAGACATTTACACACACACGCACATACAGATACATACTCGCACAGACGCACCACACACACATACACATGCACACACAAATACATACACACACAGACACACGTAAACACACACACACACATACACACACATACACACACACACACCGTAGAGTGAAGAAAGGCTTTGGGAAAATAAATATCAAATGTCACTGTGTTGCAATTTAAAAGTGAAAATTTCGAAAAAAAATTCTTTAGCATATTTCCATTGTTGGTTTACATGTCTCTTGTAATCGTAGAATAATTTCCTTATTACACACATATCGGATGTGAGAAAATAAAATCCAGAATTTGAAAATAATCTTTTAAAAAGAAATAAGGAAATTGGGGAAAAACGAACTCGTTATGGTAAAGAAAAAATTTCCACGTAAAAAAAAAAATAAAAAATAAAAATAAATAAAATAAAATCTTTGCAAAAATCAAAAGAATACAGCAGATGAAATGTATCTTTACAATCTTCAAAGCCGAAAAAAGGGCATTCGTAAGTTAAATCCTTGCATTGATTTAAAATGCTAGTCTTCAGCGAAACGAAACTATAATAGAAATATTTAAGAATATCGTTTTTTTTTTCTCCCCCCAATTTTTGACTTCTTTCTCCTGATTTTATTTAATATGACAATCCTGTGTGACTTTCATCTTTACTTTTTTTCAGTCCTTAAAATCCATGAACAGATTGCATTTTTAAATCACTTCTTCAGTTCGAATTACGGTGTTCATCCTGATCTTGCTCTCAACCAAAATGTTGATAACTTATATGGTGATTTTCTAACCGTTGATTAGATGTGGCACAAGGCCGAAAGTGTGGTGCACCCAGTGAGGACTAACTTCACCACTCAGTCGTAACTGATATAGCGAGACTTGCTTGCTAACCATTACAAGACGTCGAAGTGCCCAGAACTGATATTTTATGTGTAGATAAGGATTTTGAGATTACACCCTTCATTCTTGTCACCAAGAAAGAACGAAAAAAATATTTATAAATTATTTCAGACGAACATGGCAAAATAAGTGATTCATCTCCATCAATCCATTACAAGTATTGTCGAAATTTCGTTTCGTCTGGCACAAGGACAAAATATTTGGGTGTCGAACTCTGCTGTAGCACTGCTTATGAGCGCCTTTCTGTAGTAGCATGCTGTCTATTCCTGCAAATTTGTTAGATCATCAATGGGGTATTTCACATTTATAGCTTTGAAATAGACGAAGATAAGATTAATTAATTCATTAAGATCAGTTTAAAAGAATATGAGTTACCCAAAGAGGCTCGAACTCATAGCATATCAGTAATATTTTTGCACGCCAAGCTCAATATGTATGAAAGGCGCTAGACATATTTTAGTCGGGCACAAGGTCAGAAATGTGAGATATCTAACAAGGATGTAACTCAGAATACAGTATGAATGGTCTGCTATACATAGCTTGGTTAGGTACAAGGTCAGAAATGTGAGATACCTAACGAGGATGTAACTCAGAATACAGTACGAATGGTCTGATATACATAGCTTGGTCAGGCACAAGGTCAGAAATGTGAGATACCTAACGAGGATGTAACTCAGAATACAGTACGAATGGTCTGATATACATAGCTTGGTCAGGCACAAGGTCAGAAATGTGAGATACCTAACGAGGATGTAACTCAGGATACAGTATAAATGATCTGCTATACATAGCTTAGTTGGGCACAAGGTCAGAAATGTGAGATACCTAACAAGGATGTAACTCACAACACAGTATGAATGGTCTGCTATGCATAGCTTGATCAGGCACAAGGTCAGAAATGTGAGATACCTAACGAGGATGTAACTCAGGATACAGTATAAATGATCTGCTATACATAGCTTAGTTGGGCAGAAGGTCAGAAATGCGAGATACCTAACGAGGATGTAATCTGAACACAGTATGAATGGTCTGCTATGCATAGCTTGGTCAGGCACAAGGTCAGAAATGTGAGATACCTAACGAGGATGTAACTCAGAACACAGTATGAATGGTCAGCTAGACCTACTCATAAAGCAGAGGTTCCACTATTTACATTTTTTTTTATTTAATGTTTCTGGCTTTAGCTATTTAATTACAAATTGGTTCAACGCTTTATAAACACGCCTGGACATCGATCGGATTTTTGAGTAAAAAAAAGACATGAATAGAAGTTTAAGAATTAAAATTTAAACAAAAAAAAATGGCATTTTTTTTGTTGAAAATTTTAGCATACTCACTAATAAATCGTGGCACTCCTACATTGATCTCTTTCTGAGTCGAGGTAAAAACTACCATGCGTGCGTTTCCTACAGTGAAAGATGACCTTTTGTTTTTTGGTTTCAGAATGATGTTGTTTACGATTGAATTTCTATCGGCTTGTTTAGTGATTTGTCTGGTAGAACCACAGGAGGTTGGAATTTGTTCTTTTGCACAGAGAAATAATTGTCTTTATTCCTGTCTGTTACTAAATTTCATTTCTCTTTTTTTTTCTTTTTTTTTCTCTTTTTAAATTCGTATAGACTAATGACAATTTTAGCTATCACCAATAAACAGATGGCAGAACGTTATTAATATACACTTTACTCCCCTCTTCATAGATACACGCCATATATATATATATATATATATATATATATATATATATATATATATATATATATATATATATATATATATATTATGTTGATAAACGCTTATATGTTAAGCAAGATGTCATGAAACGTAAATTTAAAATTGCAACGGATACATATGCAATATTGGAAACAGAATCTTTTGGAACAATGCTGACGACGAATGGCTGACACTGTCGCTGAGGAAGCAACGTAATTTATCCAAAATATATATATATATATATATATATATATATATATATATATATATATATATATATATATATATGGCGGGGGGTACCTCGAGGCGGTGTGATGGTTAGCAAGATTGGGTACTTGGTACCCCCTAATTTCGGCCTTGTGCCACATCTAAGCTACGCTTGGAAAATCACTATATATGTGTGTGTGTGTGTAATTGTCGCCATTTTATATTTTTAATTTCGCACATGCGCGCTGTTTGTTTGTTTTTTTTTTAAATTTTATCAGCTGTACATTACAGCAGAGTCAGTTGGGCACTGTCTGTGAGAACAAGAGCACCATAATGCAATTTGTTCCGCCAGAAATTTGGAGACGGCATGCTGTACTGCTTGGCATTCGCGCCGAATGCTCCAATACGAGTGTTTGGGTGTCAACAGTGCAAAGGTTTTGGGAAGAGTTTGATGAGTCTAATGGTGATTACAAAGGTACGAGTGCTCGGAAAAAAAGAAAAGAACTCCCGAATTTGTTGGTGAGGGCCACAGAATCAACACATAGGATTATATCAAGTGCTTTGAGGGGGTAGTGCTGCCCTGGGTCAAGATGGTGGGGGCTGGAAGTCCTTATGTCTGACAACAGGATTCTGCACCATGCCACACAAGCAGGAGAACGATGTCATGGCTGTCTGACAATTTTTTGCGCCGACATCAACCCTTATATGTAACCTACTAATTCCCCAGAATGCAACCCCTTGATTATTATGTATGGTGGAGCGCAGTTAAGAAAGAGACCCCAAAACTTCTTTGAACTGATAAACTGAAAGCAAGGATTATGGTAGCATTCACCAACAAGATGTGTTAAAAGAGATAAAATTTCTATAAACACCAAGAAATTAATTCGTGGACTTGAAAGGATTAAAACCAAAATAAATAGACATAATACGTCTAAATTATTTAACAGAACCTGATTGAATGAAAATATACTGCATATATATATATATATATATATATATATATATATATATATATATATATATATATATATATATAATTAAGTAATGAAAAACTTGATAATCCGTAAAGATATCTGGGCCCCTAACAGGTGCTACCACCAGCAATTAAGAGGTAGTTCCACACTCCTCAAATCCTCCTGATCAGAGGCCTTCCTGCTGGACGTAGTTTATCGTCTTACCTTGGACGCGGATGTAGTTTATCATCATACCCAGGACTCTTTCAAGGTTGAAATATATTAACTGTCAACAAGAATTAGTTTGTTGTATGCATGTATTAATATAATGTTTCCAATTTCATATATATAGTGGAGAGTACACTTATATACGTAAGAAAAAGATAATGTGCTGGACACATATGGAAATTATGAATTGTCTCTGACTTATAATCGTAGAACTCTCAAGATTATTCAATCATTAAATTAAAAATTGTGATTCACCAGAAAACTCAGCTTAAAAAACCGTGAAATTTTCACGGTTATTACCCGAATATATAATTGAAGAAAAAGAAATTATGTTTTATCGGATTGGAGAAATTATTTATCAGTCAATCTTTTTAATTCTGAAGTGAAATAAATTAAATAAAATAAATTTCTTTCTTAAATTATTCTATGTGGTTTTAAACTTGTTTTATAGGATCGGAGAAATTACTAATTAATGAATCTTTTTAATTCTGAAAAAAAAAAAAAAAAAAAAGAAAATCGCTTCATTGTCATACCAGATTCGTCAGAAAACTCAGCCTAAAATCCGTGAAATTTTTACGGTTATTACCCGAAAATATAATTGAAGCGAAAGAAATTTATTTGTTTTAGCGGATTGGGGAAATTATTTATCAATCAATCTTTTTAATTCTGAAGTGAAATAAATTTACTTACTTCTGCTACCAGCTTAATTATTCTATCTGGTTTTAAACTTGTTTTATAGGATCGGAGAAATTACTTATCCATCAATCTTTTTAATTGTGAAAAAATAAATAAATTCCCTTCATTTTCATACCAGTATAACTATCCTATCTGTTTTGAAACTTGTTTTATATGTTTGGAGAGCTTACTTAGCAATCAATCCATGTAATTTAGAAGAGAAATAAATTTACCTCATTTTCATAGAAATTTCATTATTCAATCTGATTTAAAACTAGTTTTATACAACTGTGGACTTTATTTAACAACGAAGTCTCAACATTTAAATGACAGAGGATTGGCGCACAATAAGTTTACAGGCAGACAGGTAGGTCGGCGGGCAATCAAAATAGGTCGAATTAGGTGTTTTGCAAAATTACAAGACAACACTGTTCGAGTAAAGTAAACTAAATATATGCATACAAAAGCTTTGACCACAGATGGGCAACGAATATTAAGGTAGTGTGGTCAGTTCGTTCACAGGTCAACAAATCTCATGAGAAGAGAGAAACGTCCAGATGCCAAAGGCGGTGGCATATATAAAGTGTAAACCCGTGTCTAGGGAAAAAATGTGAATTGATCATCACGTTTCTTGCTTTTATTCGAAGTCGCATCTGTTAGAATTCAAGCGCCCGTGTGCCGTCCATTCAGGACATTCATAGGAAGTCCTTTTCACCCTGAAAAACTTTACAGGTCCAATCGAAAGTAAGATTATATCCAAGTTTATTTCATTCATAGTATAATATAATTTACGGTGTAAATATTATCACACACATCTATCTATCTATCTATCTATCTATCTATCTATCTATCTATCTATCTATCTATCTATCTATCTCAGTCTATTCATATCTATCTATCTATCTATCTATCTATTTTTAGATATATAATGAACAGACTGAGATATCTATATATATATCTGTCTCAGTTTGTTCAATATCTCTCTCTCTGTATATATATATATATATATATATATATATATATATATATATATATATATATATATATATATATATATATATAGGGAGAGAGAGAGAGATTGAACAAACTAAGACAGATATATATAGATATCTCAGTCTGTTCATTAAGTCTCTCTCTCTCTCTGTATATATATATATATATATATATATAGAGAGAGAGAGAGAGACAGAGAGACAGAGAGACAGAGAGAATCAATAGTCCGATATATATATATATATAAGAGAGAGAGAGAGAGAGAGAGAATCAATAGTCCGATATATATATATATATATATATATACAGCCGTACCTACGGGGACGTTCTTTGTAGCCGAGTGGCAAAGCCCGACACAATCAAACATGGGGTTTTCCCATAGAAAGCGGGACACAGATTCTATCCTTGCCGGGAAACACATTTTCTTTACAAAGTTATTTTTTATTATGCGCAGAACAATAGACGTAATAATGGGGCGTCTATTTCAAATACGAAGTGTCTTCTGTAATAACGATGGATGAAATAAAAATATTGCATTGAAAACAAAAATCCAATAATTCTTTATATATATATACATATATATATATATATGCATATATATATATATATATATATATATATATATATATATATATATATATATATATATATGACTCTAACATTAAGCGCTTTCTTAGTTTCTATTTTTCAAATATTTTCCCGATATTTCACCATTATCAAGTATAATAAATATTCTATCTCTCTCTCTCTCTCTCTCTCTCTCTCTCTCTCTCTCTGTATATATATATATATATATATATATATATATATATATATATATATATATATATATATATATATATGGGCTTGGTGCATTATTATCAGGCGCTTTTAAAAAAAAATAGTTATTATGAGAAAAACAAACAACATTTCAACAATAAAATTGTTAAATGATTATTCCGGAGCGCATGATTATCGACACGCATTTTTATAACCTGAAAATAAAAAAAATATTTTTATATAAAAAAGTAAACAAAACAACAATAAAAATCGCCTGATAATTATGCATCAATATATATATATATATATATATATAAATAATTATATTGAAGTTTTCGGCTCTTGTTTTGAACTCTTATGTAGCGTTGGAATCATATTTTTTAAATAAATAATTATATTTATGCTCTACTTTTGTATCGAGCACTATTTTAAAAAAAATAATAACAAAAATACTAAAGAACTTTGGATTATTTACCTAACCAGTTCTTACCTATTTTCTATATATTTTTCACACACACACACACACACACACACATATATATATATATATATATATATATATATATATATATATGTATGATAAAATATTATTTTAAGATGTGCTATATTTATTGGTTAAAGTGTTCAATATCAGGTAGAGAGTGCATGTTGACATTAAAGTTAACACCCATCGTCAACAGTCTGTTGCGTTTAGCATGAAACATAATAGCGGTCTCTGGGTGTTGACTTCAATATCCACCTTATATTTACACACACACACACACACCAAACCTCTATACATACATATATATATATATATATATATATATATATATATATATATATATATATATATATATATATAGATAGATAGATAGATAGATGTCTGCATGTGTGTGTAATGAGACACTGAATTCTGTGTATTATATGTAGAGAGTATAGATTGTTAATGATTCTGCGATAGAAATGCATTGAAAATCAAGAAGAAAGGGATTGTCAGTAGTCATGAATGAAAGCAACCATTGGTGTCAGAATAGGGGTGTTACGGATATAGCGTAAAAGCATTGCTATACAATAATATCTAGAAATGCGATCCGGCATTTAAGTAAGCATTATTCACATAATAAGACTATTATATGTATACTGTAAATGTTTTAGTAATGATTTTACTACACACATGTAAAAAATATGATCAGTATTTCTGAAAAAAATAGGTCCACTATAGATACATACATACATACATATATATATATATATATACAGTGTAACCCGGATATAAGAGAGATTTTATCTGGTCCCAAATTAGAGCCATACTTACCTAAACAAAATAGACGAAACCCGGATATAAGAGAAACCCTGATATAAGAGAACACCGGATATAAGATACTTCTTCTCCGGTCTCGACAATTCTCTTATATCCGGGTTACACTGTATATATATATATATATATATATATATATATATATATATATATAATTGACCTATTTTTCACTTTTTGCCTTTCCTTACGCTCATAAAACACCATAACTTGAGTGGGTCCTGGGACTTGTACTGGGTGAAAATTAACATAAAATCATTTTTGAAACATGTCCATTATATATATATATATATATGGATAATGGATAGCGGCTTGGATTGAGGAATCGGAGAGCCGAGTTCGAATTCCAGTCGAAACCATTACATTCACTTACGTGTAAATATCCTTGGGAAAGGAGTGAATCGCCGTCTTCTCCCTCCAGCTATGGGTAAAATAGCAGGACCGACTGAGTTCTGCAGCCTTGGATGACAACTGGTCTAGGAAAAGGACACCTCTGAATTCAAAACCTGCGGAGGGTCGTTTGGGGACCTTGTGGCACTTAGTGCACCAGG
This sequence comes from Acanthosepion lycidas, assembly GCA_963932145.1. Classification (NCBI taxonomy): domain Eukaryota; kingdom Metazoa; phylum Mollusca; class Cephalopoda; order Sepiida; family Sepiidae; genus Acanthosepion; species Acanthosepion lycidas. The sequence continues at coordinate 20,393,773 of OZ010599.1, forward strand.
TCTCTGAATTCGGCCCTTCAAAAAGTGTGGTTGGTTCCCGCACGAAACTTTTGCCACTATAGTCAATTCTCATGTGCTGTTGTCGGGCTGTCGGTTTCCTACGAACTGATCTGCTTGACTCTCGAACTTGACGGGGAGAGTCGACTATATATATATATATATATATATATATATATTAGCGTTTAAGCCTTTTTATTATATCCTTACTCTGTCCCGGACATTGAGTTCTACCTGGATTCTATCCTCTTGGAATTATTTTTTATGCAAATATATATGTATGCGTATGTATGTATCTATATATATTTATATATATTTTAGATATATGATTGCATATGTTTGTGTATAATTACCACTAATATTATCTATCTATCTATCTATCTATCTATCTATCTATCTATCTATCTATCTATCTATCTATATATATATATATATATATATTAGCATTACCTGTTGTGAAAATTAACTGTAACAACCGCTTTAGTTTCCTTTCTTTCACCATCAGGTCAGTTTTAGACTCACTAGATTGACAGAGTGTAATCGATTTCTATTTTTCCTCAAATTAGGTCATTTGCAGATGTATGCAATAATATGAATCGATTTTCGGAGTGTATGATGAAATTTGTTTGGCCTGAAAACATATTGCATCATCTCTGATTTCATCCGATTTTTATCACGCCCTGACACTATTGTCTCGACTGTCGATTAGTTGTCCTACATCTATTGTCTGCGATGGACGTTACTCCAAGGAAGTGTACGAAAATTGTAATGCTGCGCGAACACACTGGCAAGGCTTACCAGTGAGCAAATCAAAATTCCTGATTTAAATCCAATCGAGAATCTGTGGTCGATCTGTAAAGACCGACTTCGTGGAATGTACATACGTACACTGTGTCATGTTTCATTGGAAAAATGTGAAAAAAAATGTAAATAATAGCGGAATTATTCGTTTTGTTTTAATTAATTTGCACAAGGGTGTATACATCTTCTCATTACAGAGCTGTGAACTGCTAGAAAACAGAATAACGTCAGAGAGGAATCGAACAGTTTCTGCACTTTGATCCTAAATCAAAGACCGCTATTAAAGTTGCATCTATGAAGGTTCAGAAAAAAAATCTCGTGGAATGGGAAAATAGTGGCAGTTTTTAGCGCCAAATTGTTTTGACTCCGTAATTTCTATCTATAAAAGGCAAGATGTGTGTGTAACGAATGCACGGTCGCAATTTTCGACGGATTTGCACCAAAATTTACATGAACATGCTCCAAGTTAATGGGAATGCGAAATAATCGATTTTTTCATGCTTCTACGGCAGTTTTCATGTAGTTTGTGGCCATTTTGTACTGGCCAAAGTGAGAGCCTATAGCTGGCTGCCACTAATAGGCAGGAAGATTCTATTGGCCAGCGTGAGAGCCAACAGCTGACTGACACGAATGTTAACTAGCATGCAAAAAAATATTGATAGCTGCATTCGTCACAAGTGGAAAAATTTAAATCTGCATGGCACTTTACTATAATTGGCTCATTCGCTTGCTTAAACTCAACGTTGATTCTGATTCCGCAGAACTGGGTTGGGTGTGAAAAAGTATTTGTTGTTAACATTCGTTTTTCATTCGGTTTTTCCAGTTACGAGTCCTTTTTTTAAAGCTGATCGTTTTCTATTCATTTTGTTTAGTTCTTTTTTCGTAACAGATTTAATGTTTAGTATAGAGGTTAGAAAAAATTCGCAGTGTGAGATAGGCAAGAAGTAAGGCATGTAGCAACATCAGCACGGCAAAGTACACTTTTTTAAAGGCAAGGAAGGGCAAAATTATTTGAAGTCAAGTGATAGCGATTGCTGTATGAGTCGTACGGTTTTTGAATCAAGCACGGGCAACGCCGGGCCATGCTGCTCGTGCCTAAATAAGATTTCAATTTCTTTTCTTGCTGCCCATTGCTTTTACCAGTATTCCGCGATTACATTAAACATTGGTTCCCATACTTTAAGGAAGGTTTAGCATTCACTTTCTATGTTTTGAATTGGAAATCAGAGTGAAAGATATTGTCAAGGGTCAGGAATTAATGCAAGTGTCACTGATACAATCAGACTATCAGGTACATATATTAGGTTGGTGCAAAAATAATGTCGTTTTCTCACATATGTTACTACGTGATAAAACGACATTATTTTTGCATCAACCTAATATTTTAGTTTATTGTGTCTATCGTAGAGTTATGATCTGTAAGCAGAATTTGCGAAATTTACCTTGTATAATGAGTGCTCTCTTATCGAGGCCTTGTGTTGCTTTTGGCTGTAAAATGTTTAAATAGTTGCAGCTTTTAAGCAAATTTTAGCAGCCCGAGTTTCGGTGCTCGATTCGTGTTAAATGCAAATATTTCAAATGCTCGTTTTGAAGAAAGGCAGGAATGCCTCATTTGGAAATTTGGCGCAACACTCCAGTTTCTGTTATATAAATTTTCTTTCTTGACATCTATTTTCTTTCTTTCTTTCCTTTTGCTTTCTTTGTTTCTTTCTTTCCTTTTTCTTTCTTTCTTTCCTTTTTCTTTGTTTGTTTGTTTGTTTCTTTCTTTCCTTTTTCTTTCTTTCTTTCTTTCCTTTTTCTTTGTTTCCTTCATTTTCCTTTCTTTCCTTTTTCTTTCTTTCTTTGTTTGTTTCTTTCCTTTTTCTTTGTTTGTTTGTTTGTTTGTTTGTTTGTTTCTTTCCTTTTTCTTTCTTTTCTTCCTTTTTCTTTGTTTCTTTCTTTTTCCTTTCCTTCTTTCTTTCTTCTTTCCTTTTTCTTTCTTTCTTTCTTTCCTTTTTCTTTCTTTCTTTCTTTCTTTCTTTCTTTCTTTCTTTCAGGAAAGACGTCACTTTGGATATTGAATCGACACTGGTTTCCTTCATCATTCCTTTCTTCCATTTTTTCTTATTTTTCTTTATATTTCTTCATTACTTTCTTTCATTCTTTCTTTTTTCCTTGTTTTTCTTCTTTCTTTCTTTTTATTTTTCTTTCTGTCTTGGTTATTTTAAAAGAAAATCTTTTCCATTAAAAAGTTCAACAAACCGGTTTCTTACATGTGACGCTATTTTCTTTCTTTTTTTCTTTCTTTTTTGAGTTTTCTTTTTATTTCTCTCCATTTCTTCATTTCTTTCTTTTATTTTCTTTTTCTTTCTTTCTTTCTTTTTCTTCCTTTCTTTTTTTCTTTTTCTTTCCAGTTCTTCATTCTTTTCTTTCTTTCATTCTTTCTTTTTCTTTCTTTCTTCCTTTATTACTTTTTATTTTTGCTTTCTTTTCCTTCTTTTCTTGCATTCTTTCTTTCTTTCTCTTCTTTTCTTCTGTATACTTCTCTTTGTTCTTGTTTTTTCTTTTTTCTATATTTTCTTTCTTTCTTTCTTTCTTTCTTTCATTCAGTGGTGATTTTAAAAGAAAACCCTATCTATTTAAAAGCTCAACAATCTGGATTGTTACATCTGACGCTTGTTTTTTGCTTTCTTTAATTTTTTCCTTTCTTTCTTCTTTTCTTTCTTTTCTTCCATTCTTTCTTTTTTATTTCCTTCCATTTCTTCATTCCTATCTTTCATTCATTCATTCATTCTTTCTTTCTTTCTTTGTTTCTTTCTTTTCTCTTTTATTTCCATTCTTTCTTTTTTCCTTTTATCTTTCTTTTTTCATTCATCCATTCATTCATTCTTTCTTTCTTTCTTTCTTTCTTTTCTCTTTTATTTCCATTCTTTTTTTTTTTTATCTTTCTTTTTTCATTCATCCATTCATTCATTCTTTCTTTCTTTCTTTCTTTCTTTTTCTGCCAACATCTTTACCTCCCAACCTAACCTAGCGATTTCATTCACGGCCACCTGCCCAACCCTTTTCCTCAAATGTAATTTCTCACTTTTCGACCAGACCCCACCCCAAGGACTTGTAAGGTTCTTTTAGCCTTCTACTGCTTTCCTTTCACTTTGTGGCCCCTATAAACTTGGTAGTTCTTTTCCCTCGGCTGCTCGAATCTACCATCAGCTAGATTGACCCATGGAATCGTCATCGGGAAACTATAGAGACTGTTGACATATGGATCTCCTTTAGTCAGCAACCTGATTGAAAATTTGGTCAGTGGGGAGATGTCAAGAAGGACAAAAAGTCCCTAGACACAATTTTATATTTCCAATTAACCCTTTTTACTTATTTATTTATTTTTTGTTTCAATTTTACTAAAAGCAAACCCCACTATATGCTACTTCAGTCAACGCGACAATTCAGTTACTGTTATTTAGAATAATGCAACAATTTCCTGTCATAAGCGACTCACTATTAAAGATTTCTAGACATCTCCATATATATATATATATATATATATATATATATATATATATATATATATAATATATATATATATATATATATATATATACAAGTATAAGATTGGTGTATACGGAATAAATTCGCATGTGGAACTCCCTTTCGGCTCAGTGCTTTAATCTGCAAAAACATGAAATGCAATGTCAATCGCTATCTACTGTTCACCTGATGACTTCCTTCTCTTTGTGATCATCATTAATGTTTCTGTACCTTATTCTTTCACACACTATAATCCCTTGTGATTTAGTGTCATTACTGTCTTGATAATGGTAATTCCAATTAATATATATATATATATATATATATATATATATATATATATATATACCCAAGTATAGGTTTGGTTTTGGTGTATACGGAATAGATTCCAATAACCAAAAAATACCATTCTTAAAAGAGTGCTCAATACAGAGCAGAGCATATATAATTATTCATTCGAAAATTATAACATAAATATGTTATAAAATCACTACAAAAATAGCCATTTTGTTTCAACACTTCTGGTGTCTTATCAAGTGATGGGGTTAAATGTAGAATAAAATCCTTTATTCTATATTCAACACCTTTCACACCAGAAGTGTTGAAACAAAATGGCTATTTTTATAGTGATTTTATAACATATTTATGTTATAATTTTCGAATAAATAATTATATATATATATATATATATATATACATATATATATATATATATATATATATATATATATATATATCCAGCTGAAATGATAACGAATAGAGTACAATGCCAACGTTGGTAACATTCAATTTAAAAAAGGGCTCAATACAAATTAGACCAATATTCTTTATTTTAGGATATTATATCGAAAACATGTCAAAATCGCTACACAATTGTAGTCGTGTTTCGATGCCCATCTAACACATCTCAACAGGTGATTGGAGATTACTATGAAGTGAACGATTTATTAGGATTTAAAAGCAAAATTCAGCCTCTTTTTACGAAAAAAGAAAAGGAAAGAAAAAGTTGCTTCCATAGATTTCAAATCTACGGGTCATGACCCATTTAAGAAAAATAATTTCTTCGTTTTTGCTTCTTCCCTTAGTTTAAATTTAACGGAGGTCATATTCTATTGGTTGATCTGTGTAAAGCTCACAAGCCTTATAATCCCCACGTTTTTATTTTTTTTAAAGTAAAGCATATATATATATATATATATATATATATATATATATATATATATATATATATATATATATATATAAAGAATAAAAGAAAAGTTTCGTTAAAGGTGTCAGACAAGGTACTGTGGTTAAGCATTTTTTTCAATTTTTCTTGTATTCGTACAAATGTTTTCTGTATTGGAAGTGTATAAAAACTGACCAAAGGCTCTATATTTCCATGCGCTTTCGGCTGATCTATTAGTCAGTATTAAGGGTTTATCTTATTTATTTATTTTTAACAGTATATGTAGATTATGTGTATCTACGGTGAAAGTCCCCTTTGAAGAAAACCACGCTTCGGCTATAGGAATGGAGATAAATTTTGGAAAACGAAAGAAAGAAAGAAAGTAAGAAAGTAATAAAGAAAGAAAGAAAAAAGAATGAAAGAAAAAAGAAAGAAAGAAAGAAAGAAAGAAAGAAAGAAAGAAAAAAGAAAATAAGAATAAATAAATAAATAAATGAAGAAAGAAAGAAAGAAGAAATAAATAAATAAAGAAAGAAAGAAAGAAAAAGAAAGAAAGAAGAAAGAAAGAAAGAAAGAAAGAAAGAAGAAAGAAATAAGGATAGTAAGAAAAAAGAAGAAAGTAAGTAAAAAGAAAAAAGAGAGAAAGAAAGAAAGAAAGAAGAAAGAAATAAGGATAGTAAGAAAAAAGAAAGAAAGTAAAAAGAAAAAGAAAGAAAGAAGAAATAAATAAATAAATAAAGAAAGAAAGAAAGACAGAAGAAAGAAATAAGGATAGTAAGAAAAAAGAAAGAAAGTAAGTAAAAAGAAAAAAGAAAGAAAGAAGAAATAAAGAAAGAAAGAAAAAAGAAAGAAATAAGGATAGTAAGAAAAAAGAAAGAAAGACAGGAATTTGAAAGAGATGGAGTAACGAAAGAAATTAATTAAGGGAAATAAAAAAAAATTCAAGAAATGGATTAGGAATGAAAAGTGAATGAAAAAAATAGAAAAAAGAAAGAAAGAATTATGAGAGAGAAAGATGGGAAAGAAATAAAGATAAATAAAAAAGAAAGGCGAATGAATCGAAAATAAATAAAAAAAAGTACAATCATGCAAACGCAAGAAAAAGATTGAAAAATGTAAAAAGAAAACCAAAAAGAATATATTCTAAAATAATAATAATAATAATAATAATAATAATAATAATAATAATAATAATAATGATAATAATAATAGTAGTCGTAAGTCCAAATAGGAAGTAAAATAAAGAAAACGACAACAGAATAAACACCAACGACCCTCCCCATCATTTCGACTGGAATTTTAGACATTTTGCTTGTAAGTTAGTTTCTTCTATTTTTCTTTTTTCATGACCCTCTTGCTAATGGAGACCGGCTAAAAGTGACGTTTGCCTGTTGAAAGGACGCCATTTTGTATATTTTTAAACACAAAGAAGACACTCGTAAACGGGTGCAAAACCGATTACAGAAATCAGTGACATACAAGAATGGAGATGCAGGTCATATCTATCATTCACCCTTGCTATCTATCTATCTATCTATCTATCTATCTATATATATATATATATATATATATATATATATATATATATATATATATGTATATATATATATGTATATATATATATATGTGTATATATATATATATATATATATATATATATAAACTTCAATATGTATTTAAACTTCAAAACGATGAGACCTAGCTGCCAATCTAGTCAGTCATTTATGTGCCATGCGTGATACACGCTTAGGCGATCATCTATCTTTCGATACATGACTGACGAAGCAGATTTTTTCCCGCAGTAGGCTGCTATTTCTTTCCGCATTAAGACCAATGCTATAGAACCCGGTCCCTCCTGCTATTTACCCATAGCTGTGAGGAGAAGAAGAGGATGCAGACCTTTCTCAAGGGTCAGTCAGTCATATGCAATGCGTGATACACATTTAGCCGATAATCTAATTTTCGATACATTTTTTTTTTGTTTTTTTAGCAGTAAGTTGCTATTTCTTTCTGCGGTAGACCAGTTGCCATCCAAGGCTATAGAACCCGGTTTTCTCTCCACTGCTATTTACCGATAGGTGGGGTGAGAAGAAGAGGCGACAAACCTTTACCAAGCACGTAATTGAATGCAATGGATTCGACTAGAATTCGAACTTGGTTCTCCAAATTCGAATTCTAGTTGAATCCATTACATTCATTTTACGAATTCGCCTGCGCTTAAATTCTTAAAGTCGAAGAACTAAAGAGGAAAAAACGCATTAGAACAATTACTTTGAAAGTATTTACAGAAAAAGCAGACATTACAACGCTAGGACAGTGAATTTCTAGGTCAGCACGTGGACGTTATCAGTCTAAGCACGTGATTTCAACATCCATAAATATAGCTTCATCAACAAAGTCCTTATTCGACGACACTTTCACTTCTCACACTTAGTCTCTTATATCTGACCATTTTATCTAGATCTCTTCATTCCCAAAGAGTTCATATATATATATATATATATATATATATATATATATATATATATATATATATAATCCGTTGGTAAATAATCCAAGTGAATCCTAATAATATAAATTATTAAATCTGATCCACAAAAAGATCTGAATGTATTTAGTATAACAGAATATATAAAGTACATAGACAAAAATCCAAAGTTACCTCAATCGAATAGCTATTTCGACCCACAGGAATTACTTCTAGGCATTGTCAACTTGTTTTTTCTTCATATTTCTCAGTTGACAAGACCTACAACTAAGTCTTGTGGGCCGAACTATTCGAATGATGTAAGTTTGATTTTTATTCTTTGTACTATATATATATATATATATATATATATATATATATATATATATATATATGTATTTGATCCGACCAGAAAGAAAGTAATATATAAATTCTAACGTTCACAGCATTAATCCAAAAGAGGGTTCGATACCGATAGTTGAGAGATAATTATTTATTTATTATAATTTTATCATATAGACAAAACCATTTTACTCACTACAAAGATGCAACTTCGTTTCAGTTCATTTCAACTGCACTTCGACGGGTGAGAATCGAAAAAAAATTACAATATATATATATATATATATATTGCTAGGTCCGCTTCTATGAAAGTTAGTTTAACTGTATAGTGCTGATCAATTTTTTCTTGCCAGTTTCTATCTTCAATCAGTTATGTGCCATGCGTGATACACACTTAGGCGATCATGTATCTTTCGATACATGACTGACGAGGGAGATTTTTTTCCCGCAGTAGTTTGCCATTTCTTTCTGTGGTAGACCAGTTGCCATCCAAGTCTATAGAACCCCGTCTGTCCTGCTATTTATCTATACCTATATATGAGCATCCACTAAAAATAACCTTTAAAGTAATAAAAATCTGGCGGCTTAATAAATAAAAAATCCATTACCTTTTCATGATATATGTATATATATATATATATATATATATATATAACAGGTAACTTTCTTTTCAAAAATAACAACATACCAGCAAAACCAAAATCACAACGAACGAATATTATCTATGTGTTTAAATACCCCTTAAGTGACTGTGCCTGATCAAGCCGAATTCATAAATAATTACATTGGTCCCACTACTACACGCCTATCCAGACCCCTTACGTTACACCTATCTGAAAACAGATCTATTAAAATCCATTTAAGCACACACCGAAAGTTATCATCCGAAACCTACTAGTAGAAAATACAAACATAATAACCTCATCCACATATTAAAAAAAAAACGATTAAAAAATAATGGAAGCCTTAATAATAAAAAGTAAAAGCCAAAACTTAATAATATTAACTACGAACACGGCCACAGTGTGCTAACTGTGTTCAGAAAATTAGACATCCTTATACCTCTAAAAGCTTACACACAACCCATACACCTAATTTAAAAGCAAAAATAAAATCAGCCTTGATAAAAAAAAAGTAAAAGTTTAGACTAAAGCGCTCGAAATTATAGAACATTTGAACAGTTTCTACACAGAAATTCATATATGTATAAATGTATTTCGGAAGAGGGATAGATAGAAAAGACTTTAGAATTTACCGGAAACCCAATCCTAAACTAAACTAATCCAAATTTTTTATCCGACCTTTATATCCTGCAGAACTGAATCTAGAACGAAGGGCCTGTATTACACTGTAATGCTAGTATTCAAATTCACTAGCAAAGCATTCTAAAAAAAAAACCCCAAAAAACAAAGATGGTAAATGAAAATCCTGACTTTTTATAGCCTTGGGATCCTAGATCACGACAGGTGAAAAAAAATGAATGATATTTATTGTTAAATTTGTAACCTCAAATAGCCTTCAAGCAAACCCATCGAATTTAGAAGACCCTCTTCAACTAGAAGGGTCCAAATACTCTAATTATTTTTCAAATTAATACAAAGGAACCCCATTAAATCTGAAAATAAAGAAATCTCTTCAGTTCTTATATCTGTAACTTTTTTTTTAGTTTTATCAGGGGCCCAAGACTATAGAAGGTCCTTGGAGGTCAAACTTGTCTTGAGAGCCAAGTGCTGCAACCCATACCAGCCCATATGGAAGTCGGGTACTGATTTCATGTCGATTAACATGTTGTTCGTCAGGCAATAAGCATTATAAACGCTTATTAATCACTGTAGCTGGCAAGGCCATCATATTCCTCGGCAGATTAGATAGAGATTCGTAGACAACACAATGACGTTATGCAACATAAACTGTCAAAGAAAATTAGAAATACTTGAAACAATGTTCATAGGAAAGAAAACACATTGAATATCATTCAGTCGAGAAATTAGTGAATGAACAATTAGTTGTTTGAATTTGTTTAGCGACGTATGGGTTATGTAATGCCCAAGTGTAAATATTTTGAACATAATTTTATGGCTTCAACTAAATATATTTTGAACTCAATTACATGCCTTCAACTACAGATAAAATACATTGTTGGTGATTTTGCTACAAACAGGTATTGCTGGTATTTTTACTATAAAAATTTATTTTTATACATTCATAGTGATTTTTTGAGGGGGGGCATTATTTGCATATAGCTGGGATTCTAAATAATAAAATGATAAAAATATTAGTAAAAAACGCTCTCACTTAAATTTTCAAAAATTCAACATTAGCGTTGCGACTGAACGCCCCACAAGTTTATATCTGTTATCAATAACACACTTCAAAAAAACATTTCGATTTGCATTATATTTTTTCGTCTCGTATGCTACTTGAATTTGCACCAAAAAGAAAATAGTTTTCATGCCTGATGATGACAGGAGAACCTGTCGAAAGTACTTGCATATTTAAAGGAGACCTAATACAGCTTATAATTTAAAAAACAAAACAAAACAAGTGGTTAGTGGGTTAATGCATCTTCAAAATTTAGTTAGCGAAGTGAATTCGTTATTTTATATCATTAACTTTACTAATATATATATATATATATATATATATATATATATATATATATATATATATATATATAAAATTCTTCATCTTCCACAGCAGGGCGTGGATCCCTGTATGCAGTATAGGATTTAGCGATTATTACGTCACTCGAATTTCACGCATGCGTAATCTAATCAGATTAGGGTGACGATACGAGATTGTATGATAGACAAGCGTTCCTTTCTTCCTTCCCTTCGACGTTTGTTTTTGTTAAAGTACACGTGCGTTCGACCGGGCGGAATGTTGCTCAAAATGTTGACAAACGTTTGTGTATACATGTGTACGTGAGTGCGTACTCATCTAAACGTGTTTTTTGCTGTCTGTTTTTTTGTTTTGTTTTGTTCTTTGTTTTTTTGCTAGTGTTAATTAACATATGTTTTAGAATAAAAGGAACACTGGTGTTTATGACACACCCTTAATTTAAAGACTGAATTTAGGGAAAAAAAAAAAAAAAACAGAAAAAAAGCTACAGTCGTATTTGAAAGAATAATTTATTCATCAAATGTTGTCTGATAATTTACAAGCTGGTATATACTGTTATGTTCGGGGAAGACGTAAAATGTGAAGGCGAAATCCAAAGGCGCGTTGAACTAACAAAAGATGCCTTCCAAAAACGAAGCAAAGTATTAAGAAACGAGAAAACGTCGTTAGAAACAAAGAATAAAATACTGAAGTTCTGTGCAATATCAATCGTCCTATATTGAAGTGGGTGATTGAACAGTTTCCTCACAGAGGAAAAGGAAACTTGAGGCAACAGAAATACGACTCTACAGCAGGTTCCAAAAAATACCGTGAGCAACGAGGAAGTTTTAACCCTTATCAGACGACAGGGTCGATAAATCGGCCGAAAAATCGAATGGCGAAGAAGACGATTGTGCCGATCCGTCGTCCCGATAATACAAACCACTAGATTAGCTGGTTGGTCTTTGTACCAGCCAATCAGATTACTCCTCGCATTTCTTTTACATCCGGGCCTGTCCACAGCGGTTTCTATTATATTAGGTTGGTGCAAAAATAATGACGTAATAATGTCGTTTTTTGACGTATATTTTAACGTCAAAAAACGACATTATTACGTCATTATTTTTGCACCAACCTAATAGTTTGCAGTGTTCTGTGATTTCCCATCGAATTTTTTGGCGTTCCAAGTGAGGGCTTTGTGGAAAGAGTTCCGTCTTGGCACTGAAACACCAAACGAGGCCCCGTTTCCAAAGAGTTAAGGAAAACAGACAAAAGCAGAAAGAGACAGTGATATTTCCGAGACACATAACGAGGAAAGAAGAGTAATCATACTGGCGGGAGATAATGAAGACATGAGAGATAGCCAGAAACCTGTCCAAGAGTACCTATGTGTACCTAAGAGTACCTATGTGGAATCTATCTAACAAGGTTTTGCAAAGGGATAAAAGAACATGATGTTCGAAGGATAGAGATAAGACAAATAGTGCTAAGAGATACAGAGTATTACACGAGTCCACGAGGCATTTTTCATATACTTTTCATATTTTTTTGTTACTTTTATTCAGAACTTAAATTGGATATTAATCTAATTAATGTTAATCTAACTTCTGGGAAAAAGAAAATGAGAAAGATATTCATAAAAATACATGTGACTTTTGGAACATCCTGTACAAAAGGATAGGTGGTTGTGAAAAGGAACAGTGTACATAGAAGAAGAAGAAGAAGAAGAAGAAGAAGAAGAAGAAGAAGAAGAAGAAGGTAGAGAATAAATATTAGGTTTGTTGCAAAAATAATGTCGTTTTCTAACATATATTACTATGTGAGAAAATGACATTATTTTTGCACCAACCTAATAAGAAGAATGAGAATGAGAATACTAATAATAGTAATATGAAGGAGGGTTAAGAAAAGAAGGAGGAGGTGGTGAAGAAGAAGAAAAAGAAGGACAAGGAGGAGGAGAAGAAGAAGAAGACGACGACGACAACGAAAAAAGAGACGGAGAATAATAATAATAATAATAATAATTTGAAGAAGAAGAAGAAGAAGAAAGAAAGAGATGGAGAATAATAATAATAATAATAATAATAATAATAAGTAGAAGAAGAAATCAAAATTAAAATAACTTGACGCCAATAAGGTAATCACATTTAATGTGAGAGGTTGATTGATTGATTTTTACAGTTTATCAACCCTTTTCACGTTATTTGAATCCAGCAAATAGTTTCAGACTGTAAGATTTTTTTTGTGTGGGGGGGAGATAATAATGCTTTTAGTGAAATAAGTCTTACTAATTAACCCATAGCTGCGGGTAGAATTCATGGATTCGTACTTTTCCCGAGGGTATTTGCGTGTAAAGGAATCTAATGAACCCAACTGGAATTGGAACTCGGCTCCCCGATTACCAATTCCAGTCCATTATATCACCTGCACAACCAAGATTACAGCACCTTAGATTGCCACGCAGGCACCCATCTAGGTAATGACCAGGCACGACGTTGCTTAACTTCGGTGAATGTACGGGAACTGGTATTTCAACTTAATGTGGCCGTAAGCCAAGTAGAAGAACTATTGTTCTAAACACAAGACAGCTCAAAACAACAAAAGGAAATATTGTAAATGTTTACCGTTGTTTAATCTGGTTCAAAGCCTAAAAACAGTTCATTAATTTTCAATGTCGCTTGGAAAGCAATCAAGCATTCCTTTC
>OZ010599.1:20412362-20414862 GCA_963932145.1 Acanthosepion lycidas
AAAACTGACAATTTCCAGACTGAAGGTGTTTCTAAACGTTAACAGTTTTCGTAAGGTAAATTCAATTTGTGTGTTATTTACACATGTTGACCCCTCTATGGGCGGTACCTTTTTACTACACGTAGATACGAGGCTTTATACGTTTCCGTGGGAACCGAAGGCAATATAATTGGTGACTATGTTCAAAATGCATTGTAAAAATAATTGTATCGCTAGCAGTTTCTTTTTTCCTACACTTGGCCTACTGCCGATGATGCCGATGCAAGAAACATCATCGGAACTAATTTAATTTAGACCCCCATGCACCCCGCTTGCAACTTCAGAACGGGCGGACTAGAATTATCTGCAAATTCTCCTGTGCATTCAACATGTGTAAATAACACACAAATTCTCCTGTGCATTCATATATCTATTAACTGTCAATGAAAAATCACCTAATAAATAACTAATTTAGAAACCCACCGAGATGTTGCTCAGACTGATTCAATAGCGTATACCTTTCTACGGTCAGTTGTTATTATTGAATTTGGTTTTAAACAAGATAGTAATTAAAATAATTCGGTTTAACTTCACGATTCTGTTAATGCTATATCCTTTCAGGATATAGGCGATCGTTCATTTTCTTTGCGAATTGACATCGATTTTAGGGGAATATAACCGTTGACTTCTCCACAGTGTGGAAGTAACTCTCTTAAACTAGTTGCTATTCAAAGCTAGATTACCAAGATTAGCCCACTATTTAACCCATAAATTGAAGGGGAAAAGATGGACTCATGCTTTCCTCAACGTCACTAGCTCGCAAATGAACAGCAATAGGCTAACCTGAGATTTGAACTCGGCACGCGGGTTCCATTTTCTGTGCCAATGTCTTTTACGCTTGGATTTCGTCGTGAAAATGAATCTGACTGGCAATCATCTGCGAAATTTACTCGTTAGCCGTCGCCCCACAGTAGTCGTCATAAGTAGACAGCTACTAATCTTGGATTAGTGAGACACCCACGAACAATAATTCGAGTTATTAACGATTTAAATATTGCTCTAAAGTAGGCGCCCTTATTATATTAAGTGCCATAACAAATAAGAATAATGAGAGAATGGGATAATCATGTTACTTGTTGTTTTGTTTTATAATTAAGAAGCTTACTTTAAAATGGTACAAGGCCAACAGAGTAGAGAAATGAGAAAACCAGTTATAAACATCTGTGAGTAGATGGCTACGTAAGTTAGCTTACTCTGGCTCATGACAATAGTAGAGAGGCATCCGGTGAGTATCATACAATACGGCGAACATGCTAAATGTAGCGCCAAAAATGACCCCACCTCAACCAAATTTCGCTAATTCCGATAAAACATGTCGAAACAAATCACACATAAAGACTTTATTTTGTTTCTTATAAAATGAGGTTGATGTTTCGATACAAGAGAAGGAAGCAAACGCAGATTTTGAGGATATAAAAAGTGGATAGAGGTCGACTCTAGATTTGAGTAGGTTAAGATGGTAGTAACCAGGAAAGCATCCTCTCGGGAGTTTTTACCACAAAGGAGCCGCTTGGGAAGGAGCTGAATGCAGTTTCTTCCTTACCAATGGAATGCAAAAGGAATCATACTTATTCTTTCCTTTGTTTCTTGTTTCTTTCTTTTCTTGTTTCTTTCTTCTTTCTTTCTTTCTTTCTTAGTCTATTCACATGTATGGATCTCACTTCTATCTATCCATATTGCTCTTATTCTCTTCATATATATCTATATATCTATCTCATTCCTATCTCACGATTTCTGTGTATCTCATACCACATATCTATCTATTTCTCTCTCTCTCTCTCTCTCTCTCTCTCTATATATATATATATATATATATATATATATATATATATATATGTATAAGTCTGTTCATATCTATCTATCTATCTATCTATCTATCTATATGTATATATATGTATATATATATATATATATATATATATATATATATCAGTTTGTTCATATCTATCTATCTCTATTCATATCTAGCTATCTCACTCTGTTTATATCTATCTATCTTTTTCTATGTATCTATCTCTGTTCATATCTATCTATATATCTATATATCTCTGTTCATATCTATCTATCTACCTACTATCTATCTATCTCACTCTGTTCATATCTATCTATCTTTCTATATTTTTCTATGTATTTATATATCTATCTCTATTCATATCTATCTCACTCTGTTTATATCTATCTATTTATCTATATTTTTCTATGTATGTATCTCTATCTATCTCTGTTCATATCTATCTATCTCATTCTGTTCTTATCTATCTATCTATCTATCTATCTATCTCACTCTGTTCATATCTATCTATCTATCTATCTATCTATCTATCTCTGTTCATATCTATCTATCTATATATCTATATATCTCTGTTCATATCTATCTATCTATATTTTTATATCTATGTATATATCTATCTCTATTCATATCTATCTCACTCTGTTTATATCTATCTATCTTTTTCTATGT
>OZ010599.1:20419862-20424862 GCA_963932145.1 Acanthosepion lycidas
TGTGTATTTCGATAGTGCCTTCCTTTTCAAAACGGGTCATGCTTGTACAAATAGATTCTTAGCAAGGTCTAATTTTGCAATTGAAATGCCTAGACGTAACTGTAAGTTCTATACTAAGAGTTTCTTTTCTCGCACTTCTCGCTTGTGGAACTCTCTTCCGGCTTCCCACTTTTCAGTCACCTTTGATGTTCAAAGGTTTAAATGCAATATCAATCGTTATCGTCCTCATTCTTAATTCCAGTTTCGTGTTTTCTCATATTCTTTCACAGTCGATAGCTCCTTGTGTTTTGGTGGCTGTATTGCCTTCGTTTTGGGCGTGCTGAAATGATTACTGGCTTGCTCTTGAATAGCCGAAGCAGCAGCATGATGCGCCACTGAAGACTGCCTCAACGATCAAATCTCTGCGTGGGTTTAATATCTTAACGTTTTTATTTTTTTTAAATTATTTTGTCAGATGTTCCTTCCACCAAAGAAATTACATTTCCAGTTTTGACATCCCACTCAAATTAAAAATACCGAAAAAAAAAGTAAAACTAAAACCAAAATAAAATAATGGACACACTTTGTAAATTAATCACAGAAACCCGAGCATGGTTGGTTAATTCTGCTACTTTTTAATTATTTTCAGTGTTCAGTTCTAATGTCCTAAATCCGTAGAGTCGTTTCTTAAGATAATTCCATCCACATAAAAAAAAATAAAAAAGGGCCAAGAAGCAGAACGGTTGACAAACAAAAGGAATATCTTAAAACGATTCAAGTCCCAAAAACCACTGATTGCGACATCACGTCACCTGGACCCAAACGGAATAGGGTCGGCTAATGGAAAATAGAAAGTCGATCCTCAAACCCTAGGTCGGCGTTTGTTAGGCCGTACCAGATGTGACAGAAGGCCATATATCGTAGAGCACTCAGAGGGGAAATGCGAACTCGCTAATAAAAAAAAAAGAAAAAAAAAAGGGACCTCCGTATAGACACCTTCAGGCGAACCATGGCGCTGCGACTGACGCTCACACACGCAACGTTTGCATGGCAACTCGATTATATCCGCACACACGAACACAGCGAGTAAAATAATTGCTTCCTGTGGTATCGTTTCGCATCTAAGACGTGCGCACACACAGATATATTGCTGTCGAGCAGGACGGGTTGTTTTAAATGCAAAGCTCGCCTTGGTGTAAGTGCTTAGCAAAGCTTGTCTCGCTAATAAACTTACAACTTGAGGGTGTAGGATGCACATTGGGTGCTTCGCAGTTCTGGTGTTTTTGGCTGGTACAAGGCTATGAGTGTGAGAAGAAAGAAGGGATCGAATAATCTATCATAGTATCACTGACAAAGAATGGTAGACATTTTCATAATTACTATATTCATTTTAAAGGAATTTAATGAAAAAATTATTACCCAATACATCTATCTATCTATCTATCTATCTAATCTGTATATCTCCGGTTGTTTATCTATCAATCTAATCTGTATATCTCCGGTTGTTTATCTATCTATCTATCTATCTATCTATCTATCTATCTATCTATCTATCTATCTATCTGTAAGTCTGATTCTATCTATCTATCTATCTATCTATCTATCTATCTATCTAATCTGTATATCTCCGGTTGTTTATCTATCTATCTAATCTGTATATCTCCGGTTGTTTATCTATCTATCTATCTATCTATCTATCTATCTATCTATCTATCTATCTATCTATCTATCTGTGTGTGTGTGTGAATTGGGATCAAATAGAGTTCAAATGTGGAATCAGATAGGATGCAGAATAAACAGGAAACATTAATTAATCTGACATGTTTCATCAGGAAATGTAATAATTCATTCTCTAAGGAAGCTTTAATAAAAGTGAAACATGTTAGATTGATAAACGTTTCCTATTTGGTCATTATCATATATATATATATATATATATATATATATATATATATATATATATATATATGTGTGTATCCTTGTGCAGGTATGCAGAAAATAGAAAAGAACCCGTTGGGTGCATAATCCGGGGTTCCTTAGTATTTTTGTTTTTATTTTTAAGAAGACAGTGCTCCATACAGAAGTAGAGCTTATATTATAATAATATTTTTTGTTTAAAAATATGATTCCTTCGCACGAAGGAATCATATTTTTAAACAAAAAATATTATTATGATATATATATATATATATATATATATATATATATATATATATATATATATATGATAAAGATATATACAAACTATCAACACTTGGAAGTCTAAATGTAGCCTTGTGAAAAGGCAAATTGAAATAGCCAAAGAAAAATTGAACACCCTTAACCGCAACAAACAGGACATCTACGATAAAGTAAAACATATGAGTAAACATGCATCAATAAAAAAAAAATGCTGCCTAAATACACACAATTTAAATGTATATATCATCTGATCCAGTGTACATTAGACTGTTCAATCTCATATATATATATATATATATATATATATATATATATATATATATATATATATATATATTTCACACTTGCTCCATATGTGGTCTCCTTTGTAAATCCCTAGTGGGTCTTAAATGCCACTTAAGATTATCGCACAAAATTTCATAACTGAATCAATAAGCTGTCAGATCCTCATACGTCGAAAACGACGGGAGAGTCTATTATTATTATTATTATTATTATTATTGTTATTATTATTATTATTATTATTACTTCAAACTCTAAAGAAATTCGAGTCGAACATCAAACGTAGGCATATGTGTATTTATTAACATATTTTTTTTAACTCTGTCTAATTGCTTTGAACACTATAATGTTAAACCTCTTGGCTAAATATGGTAGTTATTTATTTACTTACAAGCGTTTTCACGTAAACGGTCGCTAATATCTAATTATCTCATTTACGTAAGCTTTTACCTACATATATATATATATATATATATATATATATATATATATATATATATATATATATATATATGTAGTGGAGTCCCCCGTCGTATTCGACGAATGAGGGTCAAGCAGCTCAGTTCCTAGGAACTGAGAGCCCAGACACCTGCACATATAATTTGATTATAGTGGTGAAGGTTTTGTGCAGAACCAACCACACATTTTGAAGGACCGAATACGGAGAGCTGGTGAATTACGTGCCACAAGGTCCCCAATTGACCCACCGCAGGTTTGGAATTCAGAGTTGTCCTTCTCCTAGACAAGTTGCCATCCAAGCCTATTTACCTATAGCTGGAGGGAGAAGAGGACGATTATTACCTTTAGCACGTTACGTAAAAAATATATATATATATATATATATATATATATATATATATATATATATATATATATATATATATATATATATATATATATATATATATATATATATATATATATATATATATATATATATATATATATATATATACACACACACACACACCCCTACCTTGCGTGATTGTGAAGTTCTTTGTAATTGACCGGTTATGGTACGCTGGATCAGACGGTGGTTTTTACTACAAAAAGGCACGCAGGTTCGAATCCTACCGAAGGGAATAATTTATCGAGTGTGCATGACAGTAATCGAAATAAATAAACATATATATATATATATATATATATTAGGTTGGTGCAAAAATAATTAAAAATACGTCAAAAACCGACATTATTTTTGCACCAATCTAATATATTTAATCCTCCTAATTATTTCTATCTGTATGTCTTTGTTTGAACCGGCTTCTAATGCTCTGGACTGAGCGGCCTGGAGATAGTAGTCGTAGCTCATGGAGGCACAGTCCTATGGGTAAAGTAACCGGGACGTAAATTTGGTGTGGATGATCTAGCGACCAAATCCCTTTCTATAAATTCCTGACTTAACTTGCCTTCTCTTTTAATTCATTTTCATTTTTTAAAATCAAAATTATGGTCAGACTCATTACAGTGTGTTTTTGTTTTTTAAGATAATATGATGAAACCTGAAGCTGGACTTTTACCCTATCTCCCGTTATAATTGCCTCGAGGAATATATATGAGAAACCTCAAGAAAAATTAAATGACTATTATATGAACACAAAATGGGCAATTTACGAAACAGCATAAATAATGAAGAAAAATGGATATGCCTGAGGAGGTGTCTGCAACAGGGATAAGTAGCCGGCCTTATTTTGATTCTCACACTTTTGGATTTGTATTTTCCGAACTATCGAAGATGTAATTTGAATAAGAAAGTAATTTGAAGAAAATCGACTATATTCAAACATTACTTATAATAAAAAAAAAAATGTTATTTCAAATTTAAAACAGAAAAAGATAAAAATAAACAAGAACTTTTCAAAATTAAACAAAAACTCAACACCATTTATAATCGTAAAACCAAGCTTCGTGAATACAGAATTCGATTGTTATGAATCAGGGACACTCCCGGGAAATTATACGCTTATGGCAACCAATGAGTAGGAAGGACATTTATCAGTTTGAGAGCAGAGAGTTTTGGTTCTGTAGTTACAGAAGAGGTTTTGAAAAAATAGAGGTCTTGTAAAAGAGAAAACATCCAAGAAATTAGGATATTTTTCTATCACAAAATTAATTTTCTACTATGAGCCGTGTAAATAACACAGATAACACAGATAGATAGATAAACAGGGATAGATAATGAACAAATAGAAAGAGAGATAAATAGATAAATAATGAACAGATAGGTAGATAGATAGATAGATAATAAACAGAAGGAGATAGATAAATCGAGAGATAGATAGATAATGAAGAGATAGATAGATAGATAGATAGATAGATAGATCGTAATAAATGAGATAGTAACAAATGAGATAGATAGATAGATAGATAGATAGATAGATAGATAGAAATAAGATAGACAGTAACAAGTGAGATAGATAGATGGATGGATAGATAGATAGAAATGAGATAGACAGTAACAAGTGAGATAGATAGATGGATAGATAGATAGGCTGATGATATTTAACGGTATGTCATGATAGTCACCATGTAAAGTAGAAGTCTATATTCGCACTATC
>OZ010599.1:20432362-20444862 GCA_963932145.1 Acanthosepion lycidas
AATAAGTAGACAGAACATGTCTAAATTATTTAACGAAACCTGTCTTAATATATATATATATATATATATATATATATATATATATATATATATATATATATATACCCGGTTTCTTCGCAATTTGCAGAGATCTGACGGGCAGTGACACGCCACGCGATCGGTCGGCAGCATATTCCGCTAGCTCGTTTGGTTAGCTAAACTCTACTAAGAGTAAAGAGGGTTGTTTGAGGAAAGGACATAGAGAAGAACGGGGATCAGGATCAAGGCATCAGATGATGTCGATTGACATTATATTTGAAGATTATATCTGTCAGGGAAGCAAATAAGAGGAAGGTAGTTCCAATGTCGAGAAGTGCAAGAGAAGAAGTTGTTGGAGTAGATGAGGCGGTTACATTTAACTGTTTCGACAGTAAAAGGGTGGGACCGAGATGCCAACCTAGAAGCACGCTTAAACTCATGCAGATGGGGTACCAGATGGGGTACGTCAGAGACATGAAAATATTTGTAGAAACCACATCACTTCTGTTTGTTGTATCGTGATTCATAGTATGAAGGAAATCAACCACGTTTGAAACCTTTCCAATTTCTTGATATGCCTCCGGTACAAAATTCACGTTTCGCATCTGTAGATGTGGTCTATTGCAGTGTATAATTTTTAATTTCGTCAACAGGTATTAGGCTGTGCTGGTGTAGCATTTTACCACGGACCCACCCACCCCGTTCCTGTAATATCATAAATAGAATATACGAAAAAAAAAATTGTTTAGGAAATTCTTCCGAATGAGCAGGATATTTGAGATTAAAAACGATTTTGGTGAAAATCTTTTCATCACATCCCGGTTAGTCCTGCACAATTTTCACTGTCCGGCAGGAAATGTCCATTCTGGAAACAGGGTATTGCACTCAATTTGAAAGTCGGAGTTTGACATGATAAACAAAAATAAAAAAATATATATTTTTCCAAATCGTTACCATTTTTTTTTTTTTTTTTTTTTTGTGGAAACGAGTTTAAAGATTAACTTTAGGTTTAATATCACAGCGTTAGAATTTAATTCCGGTGATCCGTGGAAACCTTATTTCACAGCCTTATAAAATTTATAAGTAACTGAAGCCCTCACAAATTGCATATGTACAAAATTCGAGGCACAAGCACATTATTACTAAATCATTGTGCAATCAAATAAGATCACGTTTGTGCAGTATTTTTAGTGCGATTTTCAATAAACAAATTTAAAACATTTTGTCTTATAATTTGTGCCTATGGTGAGAAATACACTTTTATCTATTGTTTTTATTATGATTTAACAAATGATTTAACAAGCCTTATTCAATGAGACGCCTTTTTGTAATCTTTTACAATTTTTTACACTGTTTTTACTTATCGAATACAGTAAAAACATTGCATATATTGCTTGTGGTGAGTCATAATTAGAAATCTGATTTGAATATATTTTCCATTCAATATTTCTAATACAAAATATATCAACTTTATTTGGATTTATTCTTGAAATAGAATACATTTTATGGTCAGTCTGTAAGCAAAACCTGCGGCATTTAGTTATTCTGGAGATTCTTTTCTGGCGATGTTTAAAACTAAATGCTCAAAAATTGGTAAACGGTATGCATTGGTGTTAGTAATTATCACATCAAACCCCAGCTTTCACACCGTGTGCAATGTTGACTTTTTTTTTAACAAAATGTGAAAAATCAACCTGCCCTACTGTCCAGCCATGACAGAGCTCAAAGGCTTTTTACGAAGCCTTAACTCATTTTTCCGTCCAGCGGTCCATTTCTCACAGGTACAACGTCGTAAGCCTATCGCTTACTGCGATGTAAAAACGATTAGACGAGTTCAAATCTTTAGTGCCACCCCGTTCAGACATTTACATCTCAAAGACGCCTTACTACGTCCACAGGGTTGATTCACACTCATTTCCCTCGTATTTCATTGGTAAGAAAGACATATTACAAGAAACTTATCAAGATCTATGTGTTGGATTAGTTCTTTTATATTTAGTGTTGAATAAATTAAAACATGTCCCGGATGTTTCAAGTAATTCCTATTAGGTTGGTGCAAAAATAATGACGTAATAATGTCGTTTTTTGACTTTAAAAAATACGTCAAAAAACGACATTATTACGTCATTATTTTTGCACCAAACTAATATTATTCCAAAACTTCTATGTTCTCCTACGTGGTGATTCATAATTAAAATTCTCGTTTGAATATTTTTTTTCCATTCAATGTATCTATACAAAAGATATCAAAACTTCTATGGTCTCCAACATCCACTCCAGCTGCTCTCCAAATATTACGAGATTGCAGATGTTAGAAACTGACAGATTCAATAAAATGCTCCCAAAAAATAGGAAAAGTAAGGTGAAAAATGATTGTTTGACAATCAGATGAAAATTGTTTTTTCTAAACGTCTTGTTACGTCATTTTGCTTTACAAATGGACAAGATTCATGACACAACGACATTATTACAAAATCATTGTGTGATCAATTAAGACCTTCATTTGCTTCATTTGGTGCAGTAGTTTTAGTGCGATTTTCAATAAACAATGCAAATTCAAAACATCTGGTCTTATAATTTGTGTCCAGCAGTATTATAGTGTTATATAAGTTTTAACTATTTTTTTGTTTTTATTAATTATGATATATTAGATTGGTGCAAAAATAATGACGTTTTTTGACGTATTTTTTAACGTCAAAAACGTCATTATTTTTGCACCAACCTAATAACAATTTGCATCTCAAACACGCCTTACTAAGTCCACAGGGTTGAATCACACTCACTTCCCTCGAATTACATTGGTAGGCAAGATATACCACAGGCAGTTTCTTCTTAAAGACCGCTGCTTTTTGAAACATGCTCCTACGTGGATGCTTCCCCAAACACTAGAATATTAACCTCTTCATGTCGAGGTTCAGTCGTCTTCTATTCTTTATATCCTCATAATCTTTACTTTTTACTACCTCCTTGAAACAACGGTTCCCGTACGATCACAGAAGTTAAGCAACGTCGATCCTGGTCAGTACCTTGAAGGTAACCGTTTAAGGATACCAGTTGCTGTAATATTGGATGTGCGTGGAGTGTAATGGATAATGGGTCGGAATTATTAACTGGAGAGACGAGTTCCAATTCCAGTTGGGTTCGTTATATTCGTGCAAATACCCTTGGTAAAGGTACTTCTTCTTCTCCCCTCCAACTATGGGTTAATTAGTAAGACTTGTATCACTAAAATCATTATTATCTACTAACACTCAAAAGGTTCTTACACTCTAAAAACAATTGATGGCTTTAAATAATCTGCAAAAGGTTGATAAGCCGTTGAAAACTAATCAATCAATTTGTTATTCATGTAATTTGGTATCTGTAAAAACTTTATTGATTAATTGAGGTTGAATTGATAAATATCTCAATACAAATTGAAACAACGGCGTCTGAACAGAAAATATTTATACATGTATTAAGTTTAACCAGCCTTCCCTTTGTAAGCAAAATTAATAATTGCTGAGTCTAAATGAAATCTGTCAGTGAGTCTATAGTAATAAAAAATTTAACGTTACGATTTTATTTGAATAAATCTTCGTATAAAGGTTTAATAAAATCGAAACTTATTCAATTTATAAACAATTCTTATCTGTTCCTTATCCTATCACACATATATATATATATGTGTGTATGTGTGTGTGTGAGAGAGAGAGAGAGAGATATCAAATATTGCGTTTAGCATGAAATGGATTGCTGCGTCTGAGTGTTGATATTAATGTCCACTTTTATCTTTACAAACGCCATATCCCTGATTACCACAGTTTAACCTACAAATATAGCGTACCTTAACCTACAAATATAGCGTACCATATATATATATATAAATAAATAAATAAATGATGGTACTCGCTAGGAAAAACTTTTGGTATGCTGGCTTGTATTAGAAGAAACTAGTACCCAGGGAAAAATGAGGAATAAAAAAAGAAAGAACCAAGAACATGGAATTGAGGCGAAAACAATCGTCCAGAGTTCAAGTTCAGGTTCCAAAAAAACCTCCAAGACGAGTAAAAGACAACTACGTCAAGTGCTCATTACACGAAGTAGAGCAAACCGAATATAGACATAAAGAGCCAGGCAAACCTACCGAGGTTTCACCTACACGGATCTTCAGGGTAAAGCTGGCATTTCCCTGACGATCCGTTTAGGTGAAATTTAGGTAGGTTTGCCTGGCTCATTAGGTTTATATATATATATATATATATATATATATATATATATATATATGACAATCTGACCGAACGATTACAAAACGGTTCGTCTACGAAACTCTGAAGTCGGGATGTAGAATATTATATCAATCAGCTAAGGGATTGGCGTCATTATATATATATATATATATATATATATATATATATATACTGCATTTGATCTACAATAGTCACAAATTTTCATTTGGGATGTCTTTAGTTGGAGTTTCTTTCCAACTGTGAAAGCTAAATGCTCTCAATGTGCTTTGGTTTCTTTCCATAGTCATGGGATAAACATGATGGGATTTATCAATATCAAACAAAAGATTTTAGGGTTTCATTTTTTTTTTTTTTGATATCACTTAAATTATCAGGTGCATTACTAATAAAGTTTACCAGTTAATTTGAATTTTGGCGATAAATTAGAAAAATTAGGTATTCGTATTTTAAAATCTTTGACTCCAAAACACTTTTTTCTTATAAAAATAGTTTATTTCAGGTGGCTAGCATAAATTGCTCGGCCTACCTGAAAATTGATGGGTTTTCTACGACCTTTGTTAATTAAATTTAGCGACCATCCAAGATCGTAAATTATTCTTTTTTCCTAAAAATGAGTAATTTCACTACAGCAAAAACGGTAGCTAACCATTAAAAACTAACGTCATTTTCGGAATCAGCACCATTAAATTAGCTAAAAAATGTGTTTTGTTTCTTGGCAACAAAAATCGCGTTGACCAGTGTTATTTATTTATTTATATATTTATTTATTTTATTTTATTTTTATTTTATTTTTATTTTTATTTATTTTTATTTATTTCAGTTTTTTTTTTTTTTTTTGATGTTAACGTTTATCATCGTGTAAAAAGGAAACGGGTAGCAGAGTTCGAATTCTATCCATTCTGTTGCATTTATTGTCGCACACATGCTATTGAGGAAGGTATTTCCCATCGAAATATGTGTTACATATTACGGTACACTGGGCTCTGCCTAGCTAGGAGGGTCACGTAAAATATTTTAGGAATCTGAATCATTGGGTAACGTAAGAATTTATCTCTTCTCCCTATAAATAAATGTTCAATAGCTGAGTAGACTTGGCTCTCTAGCATTGGCTGGTAGTGAGTTTAAGATGACTTCTCTTAATCTAAAAACTTGTAGGAATAAAAAAAACGTTGGGAAAGATACCAATTCATCCCTTCGAACGAGACAGTAGTAGTATGGTAGACTGAGCTCTCTAGGCTTGGATGGTAGTAAGTCTAGGACAGCGGTTCTCAATCAATACGACCTTTTCACCATAAGTCAGAAGGTCAATAGTCACTTTTTCAAAATTAGCAGACTCAAAATGTGAATTCCAAATAATATGTATATATTATTGAAAATCTTGTACGTATACATTTTCATGGATTATTTTTATTAAATATTTTTTTTTATAAATATTGCTTCAACTTTGTTGTTTTAGATATATAGTTAGTAGATCGTAAAATTTATTCTTGGTAATTTTACTATAAATAGGTATTGTTGGTCGGCTGATTTTTGTTTAGCGGCATATCAATCTCTATGGGTTATTTAATGGCGAAATCTAAATATCCTGCACGCAATATTATGCTTACAAATCCAGATACCGTTTGCATATTTTTATACTTAAGTTAAAGGTGTGTTATTTTAGATATATAATATAAAATATAAATTCGTTAGTCTTATTCGACACCGTTAGGGACTGAGATCAAACTTCTTGATTAGACAGACGACTTAGATTTTCGTCTATCGAAATAAGCTTATTCCTCATATGAGGTGATTTGGGATTTTATTGTGTATTAATATATATATATATATATATATATATATATATATATATATATATGTGTGTGTGTGTGTGTGTGTGTGTGTGTGTGTATGCTTGATTGTTAACACTGAAACATGCGACACACGCATAAAAGAACGAGATTTTGTTTTCTTTTCTTCGTATAAAGGTTCGTGACAATACAACCCCTCAGACCATCTGCTCCACTCCCTGCTCCAACCATGTCTTGATTTGAGCATTCTTTACATATTCATCTGTTCGTTTCCTTGCATCAGCGTCACCTAAACATGCGGATGGTGTCAGAATTCTGTCCCCACCACACACCTCAGCAGACAACTTAGTCTTTATTTCATCTCACTTGTTACAGATTTTCCTGGTTTCCCCTCCACTAAAAATATTAGTCACGTCAGGTAGAAAGTCGGCCCAGCGTTTTTTTGTTTGTTTTTTTTTCTTTTTCGTTTTTTTTTTTTCTTATCCTTTGAGGACGAAGGATCATGATTCGATGCAGAGGACTTTTTTTTTCTGTAAACTGACATGGCCTCTAGGACTTCTACTGGGTTTTAAATTAAAAGTAGTCCTCCTAGACCAGGAGTTCCCAACCAGTGTGGATTTCAGGGTTTCAGGGTGGGGATCTTTCACTTATTTTTGTTTTGTTTTTTTAATTTACAGAATTCTGAGCCAATCATGAGAATCAAACAAGGAAGATATGATGAATCATATCCAATATGATTTCACATTATACTCTATTACTATACGGAGCGCTATTCTCTACTCTATTTCCTATACTATTTCTCTATTCGGATCACTATATGGATTACTATTCGAGCGAGTATTATCAAGCAAGTACTATAAGTGCAAGTGTTATTCGAAGGCGTCTGACACCAGTATTGTTCAACGGCGTTACTATAGTTGTATCTGCGATTACAAAGTCTCTACTACAACGAGCAGTACGAAAGTGACAACGAGTATTCGTTGTCATTACAAAAGTGGCAACGAGTGTTCGTTGACGTCACAAAACATATACTTTTACTTTTTAGAACCGAAATCAATTTAAGAATTCCTTTCCAAATAAAATATAGTGACGTAGAAAAGTGTGACACACACGAATCTATCAGAATATTCGCTAAAAAGCTGTAGCCTTTCTAATGACTCGAATCCTTTTTCAATTGCTACCGCGTTTAGAATAAAGTTAAATTTAAGCTATATCAATATTAGTAATTATCAGTATTGTAATTTCTGTCTGAATTTCTACGGTTGATAATGTTTCAAATTATAAAGAATACATTTATCATCTACAAACTATATACATAAAAGAAACATAACTTGAAAGCGTAAAATTACCTCAAAATATGCAGATTTCGTCATCAAATAAACCATAGAGGTGTTGATATGCCGCTAAATAAAAATCAACCAAACAATCCTCATCATAATTTCGAATATAAAAATATATAATAATAGTCTTTATACTTGTTAAGTTTTCCAAGGAAATCTATTTATATATCCGTTGATACCATTTTTGAGGTAACATAAATTTAAATTCAGTTTATCCGTAACTTAAAAATAACAACAATATTTAAGTATAGAGTGAAAAACTGAAGTGTTTAAAGAAGTCATCATTTGTTCGTTTTCAATCATTTTTATTTATTTATTACAGGATATAAAGAATCCGATGGAGATTAAAATGGCTGCGTATGATGTCTAGTGACAAGTAAAACTCACTGGGTTTTTCTATTCCAATGGAAGATCACATTATTGAAACTCAGAGAAAATACCGGCAACATTTTAATGTCAGCGATAACATGATTAGGAACACTAATCACCCGGTTTGAAAGAACTGGATCAGTCGGTGATCTTCCGGGAAGGGATCCTAAGCGTACTGGGCGCACTCACTCTTTGAGAATCCATCATCTTCTACCTGTCGTCACTCTGGTCATCTAGGCACCACCAGAACATCGCTTCAGAAGATTCTGAGACCAGATTTAAAAATGTGTCCATACAACATTCAAATGGTCCAAATTTTACTACCCCAACATACTGATCTGCTTGTAAAAGTTATTTTTGTTTTATATCATTAAGTCTTTCAGTGACCTCCCCCTCAGTACATTTGATAATGCATTGTACTTATAAAATATGTTTTAATTATTTTTTGCTTTTTTTTGTTTTGTTTTTTAAGCAAATCACCCCAAGCAAAGCGAGAGTGCCACTAGTACGCAAGCGGTTACAGAGAGTAAGACTAAAGAGGAGTGTTTGGGAAAAGGATAAAGAGAAAGACAGGGATCAAGATCAAGACATCAGAAGATATCGATTGACATTACATTTGAATATTTGAAGATTATAGCTATCAGGGAAGCAAGTAAGAGGAAGGGAGTTCCAGTGTCGGGAAGTGTGAGATAAGAATCTGCTGGAGTAGAAGAAATGGCTACATTTAGTCGTTTCGACAGTGAAAGGGTGGGACCGGTCTCACACTTTCACTGTCGAAATGGATAAATGTAGCCATTTCATCTACGCCAGCAGATTCTTATCTCGCACTTCCCGACACTGGAACTCCCTTCCTCTTACTTCAGTGGAACTGCATTCCTAGAGTGAGACAGACAGAAACCTGAAAAGTGAGAAAGAGAGAGGTAAAACGGCGACATAGAGATACAAGTCTTCTTAATTTTAAGTGCACCTGTACAATCTATCTGCATATATATATTAG
This sequence comes from Acanthosepion lycidas, assembly GCA_963932145.1. Taxonomy (NCBI): domain Eukaryota; kingdom Metazoa; phylum Mollusca; class Cephalopoda; order Sepiida; family Sepiidae; genus Acanthosepion; species Acanthosepion lycidas. The sequence continues at coordinate 20,441,106 of OZ010599.1, forward strand.
TTGTAAAGATATATATTAGGTTGGTGCAAAAATAATGACGAAATAATGTCGTTTTTTGACGTTAAAAAATGGGTCAAAAAACGACATTATTACGTCATTATTTTTGCACCAACCTGATAGATACGCACACACTGATATATATATATGGGCAGCTCTAGGTGGTGTAATGGTTAGTGCCCCATACTTTCGACCTTGTGCCACATCTGAGCTACGCTTGGAAAATCACTATATATATATATATATATATATATCATACATATTGTATATACGTATATATACATTGTGTGGCATACACATACACACCTGTTTTCAAACATATATATATGCATATATGAGAATGAGAATAATATGTAATTACGTGTAGACACAAATTCTGATATATATATATGTGTGTGGGGGGTGTGGGGGTGTGTGTGTATTAATCGTTTCATCCCAAGCAAGGCGACAAGGCTACTAGAACGCAGGGGATTAGAAGGTGTGAAAGTGAATGAGAATGGGAAGATTACAAAATAGGGAGGATTGAGGAAGGTGCAAAAAAAAAAAAATGGTACAGGGTTCAAGAAGGCAGAAGATGGCGATTGACGTTGCGTTTACGTTTTTGAAAGGTAATGAGTTTTAACTGTTCGCCTTGCTTTTGTATATAAACACATGGAACAAAATAAATCCTTATATTTACCCTGATATACTTTGCCTAAAGAGGGCGAAACGCGTCGGCTTAGCATAATTTTTCCACCTGCTTATTGTTTTTCAATTTGCTCCTTCACAGGTGTATTCAATCTTAAAATAATTTACACACGCACACACACAAACGCAGACATACACACCCACTTGTGCGTGTGTGTATGTATATGTGTGTGTGCATGTGTTTAAGTATATATACATGTGTGTGCATGCGCGTGTGTATGCGTGTATGTATGAGTGTGTTTGTTTGTGTATTTCTACAGCAAATAAAAAAGGGCATTTGTGATTTCTTTATTAAATTTATTTAACAGTTCCGGATTATGTCTATATTCCCTACTTTAATCTATACTCTAACTAATGTGCCAAATCAAATTAATTATATATATATATATAGTCTTGGGTAAGACGAGAAACTACTTACAACAGCAAGGCCCCTTATCAGACGGTTTTGAGGAGCGTGGAACCAGCTCTTAATTGGTGGTGTTCCCAGGTACACCCTGACCCAGAGTGGTAGCACCTTTTAGGGTCCCGGCTGTGGCCAAATAGTTAACCCCCAAACTAGGGTTAAAACACTATGAAAGTGTAAAAACAGGTTTTAATACCAGCAATACATTGTTGTTAAAATATTACCAGCAATGAGTTTTTGAAAAAAAAATATTAGCAGCAAAGTAATTTAAAAAAAAAATTATTACTATTGATAAAAAATATCGTCGGCCTTAAATAACCTATAGAGGCTGATATGCCGCAAATCAAAACAACCCCCCAATATATATATATATATATATATATATATATATATATATATATATATATATATATATATACTAAAAAAATTGATTTATTTTAAATTCGAAATGTCTATGCTTCAAACGTTATTTTAGTGCATACACACGTTCGAAATAGACGTGTCGTTATTTAAAACTGTCTATCGGCGATTGACTAAATAAGCGCCATGTTCGTGCGAACGTGTAGGTTCATAGACAACAAAATAATCAAATAATACAAATTTTTATTATGTGATGAATCTCTACACGAACTTATATACCCTGTTGTAATATTATATGATTCGTATACCCAATTGTAAATATATATATATATATATATATATATATATATGTGTGTGTGTGTGTGTGTGTGTGTGTGTGTGTGTGTGTGTGTAATATACCAGAGTAATTAGTAATTAATTTATTTAATTCCAATTAATTTAATTACTTCCAAAATTCATTGACATTTGATTATATGAATAAATGTTTTAGAATTATAATGTTATTCCATTTTTAATAAAAAACAAAAAGCGTAGCATTATATATATATATATATATATATATATATATATATATATATATATATATAACGGAAGTGAAAGACACTCAAACGTTGAAAAGGACGGGAGAGCATATCATATATATATATATCTGTATATATATCTGTATATATATCTGTATATATATATATATATATATATATATATATATATATATATATATATGTATATATATATATATATATATATATATATATGTGTGTGTGTGTTTGTATATATATATATACATACATACATACATATATATATATATATATATATATATGTATGTATGTATATATACATATGTGTATATATATATATGTGTGTGTGTGTGTGTGTGTGTGTGCAGATATGTAGAAAATAGGAAAGAACACGTTAGGTAAATATATATATATATATATATATATATATATATATATATATATATATATATATATACATACATATATATATATATATATATATATATATATATATATATATATATATATATATATATATATATGACCGAATGGGTAAATATAGATAGGTATACGAGCAAGTGATCGTATACAAATGCACATAAAGACTTTATAGTGTAAGGAAAAAACAGTACCCAATATTAAGTAACAGTAACTATTTAATATATATATATATATATATATATATATATATATATATATATATATATATATATATATATATATATATATATATGTATGTATATATATATATATTAAAATATATATATATCTTACATTAATTATCTTGCATTAAGCTCCGAGTTTCATGCTAAAGTAATTTTCAAGTTATGGAATTGTAATATTTATTTTTATTTTTAAAATTGCTTCCGGATGAAACTCGGTGTTGTGTAATTAATGGAAGATATTATGCACATTTATTAATATATATATTAAATATACTTTACATAAGGATAATTATATTCGGAAAATTATATATATATATATATATATATATATATATAATAATAATAATAATAATATTTTTTGTTTAAAACTGTCTTCTTAAAAATAAAAACAAAAATACTAAGGAACCCCGGATTATGCACCCAACGTGTTCTTTTCTATTTTCTGCATACCTGCACAAGGATACATATATATATATATATATATATATATATATATATATATATATATATATATATATATATGTGCGTATTTATATTGTGTATTTGTGTTGTACCGAAGGAAGTCCAAATGTATGTCCGAGGAGGCGAAAAGAAAACATTATGAAACATCTGATGAAATCCAATCCTAAGGTCACAGGAAAAAGATTTAACGCTTTGTCACTAACTTATCTAACTAACACACACACAACGTCAAAACGACAATATTTCGTCATTATTTTTGCATCAACCTAATATATATATATATATATATATATATGTGTGTGTGTGTGTGTGTGTTTCATTAAAAACGAAAGACAAGGTACTACGGTTAAGCTTTTTATTTAATTTTTCTTCTGTTCGAACAAGAGCTTTCTTTTCTGGATAAGGGGTGTGTACTAAAAACTGTCCAAATGTTTTATATTTCCGAGCGCTTTCGGCTATACCTTTAGCCATTATCAAGGCTGATTCGATTTTTCAGCTTAATTATGTGTATGCGTTCTCTCTATGTTTTAGTGTGTGTAGGGATATTTTTTTATTTCCGAATACGGTTAGCACATTGTGGCCTTGTTCGTAGTTAATATTCTAAAGAGTTGGCGTTTTCTTTTTTATTATTAAAACTTCCATTATTTTTAATCTTTTTTTTTTTTGCAGGTGGATGCAGT
>OZ010599.1:20449862-20454862 GCA_963932145.1 Acanthosepion lycidas
GAGAAATTATATAAAAAACTTAAAAAATCAAAGAACCTTGTCGGTGATATTTAATGAAGTTTCCATGAAAGAAGGATTGCTGCCTAAATACACAATATATATATATATATATATATAATATATATATATATATATATATATATATATATATATATATATATATATATATATATATATATATGTAAGTAGTAATCCGTTGCTATAATTCAAGCGAGTCCTATTATATAGAATTTGAAATATTATGTTAAAACTGACTTAGAAATAGTACTCAATGTTTATTTTCATTAATCGGAGCAATTTTTTTTTTTTTTTTTACAATTGCAATTAAGATATCATTATTTAATGACTTGAATTTTAAGAGTTTTAAATCTAAAATTCGTAAGTGGAAATGACCATTAACTAATTAATATATATATATATATATATATATATATATATATATATATATATATATATATATATATATTTTAATCCCGAGTTGTTTTCCATTAACTCACTCACACATAGAAGTTTACAGAAGATTTTTTCCCCAAGTGGTCACCCAGCTAGATACTGACGTTGCTTAACTTCGGCCATATTTAATTGATATAGGGGAGGGGGGCATAATAAAGTTTCTGAATATCTTCGGTTGCTCGTGTAACCATCGCCGGTGCTTGATAGCGAATAGTCGGGGTTGAACTGTTTGCGTTGGAAATGAACCCGAATATGTGATTAATGTAAATTGTTGTAATCAGATCTACATTACAAATTAAAAAGGATAAATGAGAAAAATAAATTAATTAATTAAAATACATAATAAAATAGAGTATATATAAATATATATATATATATATATATATATATATATATATATATATATATATGTGTGTGTGTGTGTGTGTGTGTAAACAGGCAGACATATATACATATATATATATAAACAGGCAGACAAACATAGATAGATAGATAGATAGATAGATAGATAGATAGATAGATAGATAGATATGAATTGACTGAGATAGATAGGTAGCTAACTATCTATCTAGCTAGCTAGCTAGATAGATAGCTAACTAGATAGATAGATAGACAGACAGACAGGAATGGATTGAGATAATTAGATAGATCCGAACTGGGATAGATAGATAGATAGATAGATAGATAGATAGATAGATACTCATATATATATATATATATATATATATATATATATATGTGTGTGTGTGTGTGTGTGTGTGTGTGTGTGTACCTGGCTGGTGACAGATAGATCGATCGTAAATATCCAGGTATGCTTCTATATTTGCACGTATACACACACGCACATATATATTTTCAAGGCCCTGGGTCACCTCGAGGCGGTGTAATAGTTAGCAAGCTAGACCAATTACTTTAATAGTTAGTTCGATTCTCATTGGGTTCCCCCTACTTTTGACCTTGTTCCACATCTCAGCAATGATTTGAAAATCAATATATATGCAAGGAGGCCCTTGATTATTATATGCCGGGAGTGGTTGAACAAGATATCAACAAAATTTATTGTAACACCAAATATGAACTGAAGACAAGGACTATGGGAACATTCACCAACTTTAACAAGGAGACCGTTCAGAATAGTTGCAGGAGACTCCGAAGTCGTCTGGAGGCCGTGGGTAGAAACCAATGGCGATTTTATTGAAGAAATTGACTCTTTATTTTTTCAATATATTTTTGTGTGATTTTTGGTAAACATAATTGTTAAAATGATATGTCAGTGTTATTTTTAATTTTACGTAATTTAGGCGAGAGTTTATACGTCGCATGCTCTCTCTATCTCTATCACTCTAAATATATATATACACATATATATATATATATATAAATATATCTAAATAAATATATATATATATATATATATATATATATATATATATAGAGAGAGAGAGAGAGAGAGATAGGTAGATAGATAGATTGTAAATATCCAGCTTCTATATTTGCACGTATAAACACACACACACACACACACACACACATATATATATATATATATATATATATATATATATATATATATATATATATATTATTGAATGAAACTTATCAGAGTTCCACTCGGAGTTTCATGATTCCTCGATATTTACTGTAAACTTATATAACATAATATCATTATTACTTCAAATGTTATATATACATATATATATATATATATATATATATATATATATATATATATATATATATATTTTTAGTGGATAATCGTGTTTGAGTGGACCCTACATTTTTTTTCACCTGTCTTTATTATGTCTACCGGCCAGCGCTCCCGAGAAAACCAATATAAAAAAAAAGGTGGAATTCTACGCCTGGCATATCCTAAATTAAACTTTTCTTGATTTATAAATTTAAGCGCAGTACTAGATTGGCGACAAGGTCTCATCATTTTGCAGTTAAATATGGCTAAATTGAACCGTAAGTTCTATGCTAATAGTTTCTTCTCTCATACTTTGTGCTTATGGAACTCTCTTCCAGCTTCTTATTTTTCAGTCAACTTTGATCTTCAAAAATTTAAATACAATATCAGTCGTTATCTTCTGTCTTCATAATTACTGTTCTTTTATTGTTTTCTCCGTTTAATATTGTTTATTTTTAGTACATAGTTTAACATTCAGTAACCCCTTACATCTTAGTGGATTTATTGCCTTGCTTTGGTTGAAATGATTAAAACAATTAACTATGCCTTTACGTTATACATATAATAGCGCTATTCTCTTGGTAATGCTTTCATTAATTCCTGACCCCTGACTATGCTTCTTAGTGATATTCAAACTGAGCCTGTAAAAAAAATATAGCAATTAATTTCTATTATTGTTGTAGTATACCTATGGACGATAATGGCTATGTCCCCATTCACATAAATGCAGTAGTAAATACTGTATGTTGGTCTGCAGTTGAAGATTAGTCTCTAGCTGTGATGGTCAAACTCTCTGCCTCCGGGTAGAGAATCCCCAGATGAGACTATGTCGAAGGGCAGAGTCTCGTCTCGGGAAACAGCTACCCGACCCCGTTTTATACTGGAAATTTTTGGTCGAACCTACGGGCTCGGAAACCTCACATTAAATTCGGCCTTCTGCCACATCTGACCTTGTGGGGCGGTTGGTAGATATCCTGCAGTTGGAGATTCATTGGGGAATTCAATTGACTCACTTCTAGCAGTTGACTACTTCTACTCACCGCTGGCAAATCTTATATGTGTTGTTCTTGTCCTAAATATTATCGTTCATTACCAACCTTCGTTTGATTATTCTATTCAGTAACCTTCCCTAGGTTACAACAATTATATGCATTTTAATTACATAAAAAAAGATGAAGAAAAATGACCACATGCTTCAGGTTAGAGATCAACATTTTTAGAACCACTTTTCCGTCAGTGATGTTTTTACTTACCGAATATAAATGTTCCAACCTGACGTTATATTATATACATACAGGAAACCATAATGCTCTGGTCAACCAAATTCCCAATATCTGTATTCTAATAGCATATATATATATATATATATATATATATATATATATATATATATATATATATATATATATATATAGAAAGAGAGAGAGAGAGCCATGCCTACTAGGATGTTCTTTGTAGCAGAGTGGTAAAGACTGACGCAATGAAATTGGGGTTTTGCCATTATATGCAGGACACAGATTCTATCCTTGCCGGGAAACATTTTCTTTACAAAGTTATTTCTTATTATTCACAGAACAATAGACGTAATAATGGGGCGTTTATTTCAAATACGAAGTGTCTGTTAAAATAATCCTTGATGTAATAAAAATATCGGATGAAAAATAAAAATCCTTTAATTCTTTATATATATATATATATATATATATATATATATATATATATATATATGATTCGAACACTGAGTACTTTCTTAGTTTTTATTATTTTCAAATATTTTTCCGATTATGAAACTTAGTAAATATTATATATTATATATATATATATATATATATATATATATATATATATATATATTCATGTTAACCACCTGAAGAAACGTTTTATTTAAAGGTTGAAACGAAATGTACAATTTTGTTGTGGATACTTACATGTTCTAATGTAACAGTGTATAATAAATACAAACACACACATATATACATACATATATATATATATATATATATATATATATATATATATATTTATATATATATATATATATATATATATATATATATATACATATATATATATATATATATATATATATATATATATATATATATAAATTATGTGCCATGTGAGATACATGCTTAGCCGATCATGTATCTTTTGATACATGTCTGACGGGGCAGATTTTTTCCCACAGTAGGCTGCCATTTCTTCTGTGGTAGACCAGTTGCCATCCAAGGCTATAGAACCCGATCTATTCTGCTGTTTATCCATAGCTGAGAGGAGAAGAAGATTCATAACTTTCCCAAGGGTATTAGCACGTAAGTGATTGTTATGGATTTGACTGGAATTCGAACTCGGCTCTCCGCTATCTATTACTACACCGTGCCTCGTATATATATATATATATATATATATGATAAAATATAGCTTTAAGTTATGCTATATTTATATGGTTAAAGTGTTTAATATCAGGGATAGAGTGTATGTAAATATAAAAGTGAACATTGAAGTCAACACCCAGCGTCAACAATTCCTTTTGCTTTTATTTTAATTTAAAAAAAAAGCAACTTCAGAATCGCATGAAAAAATCTTATAAAATTTCGGTGTAAAAATCAGCGTTAAAAATAAAGGCTGCATTCATCGTAATTCGAACATACCCTGCCATCTTTACTGGTGGGAAACAGACCACTGCTTACAGCTCACACCCGTCGACGAGTGAGTCCAGTTCTTATTTATTTACTCAACAGGAATCAAGCACTCATTCCTTTCTTCTCGTTACAAAGGGAGAAATTATCCGTGAAATATATTTTATCTAACGACACTTAATCCCATGTATGAGTCGACTTTGATTCTGGGCCAAGAAATC
>OZ010599.1:20459862-20464862 GCA_963932145.1 Acanthosepion lycidas
TATCGAATTTTAAAAAATTTTTTCTTCCTCTTTGAATATCAAAACTTTTTCATCTTCTTTTTTCCTTTCGTCTGGACAAATTGACTCCATTTATTCTGAAGAGATGAATATTTGTATATTCATGTAATAAATTATAACCGTATGGACTTTTAAGGATCGTCTGTACTCATATATATATATATATATATATATATATATATATATATATATATATATATATATATATATATATACACTAGGGACCGAAAGAGTTTGGCCACAATCTGGATTTCCCCAAAATTGAAAGTTGCGTGCCTTTTTTTAAAACTAATTTACGAGCTGAATTTGGTCCAGCAAGACTTTGTCTTCATAAAAAGTTTCATAATATATTCAACAATGAAGATTATAACGAAATTAACGTATTACTTTAAAATTTTAGCTGTTTCTACGTAATCAACCTTGTTTGCTAATGCCAATCTACAGGATGGCAAATATAAAATTTTAAATAAACCCCTCACAAAAACTGAACGCTTTGCTATAATAGGTCAAATAGTTTCAATATCCTAGCTTAATCGCAGTTAATTAAACCAAAGTAGATAGGGAACTTAATTATTAAATTTAAAGGGTGAAAATATTTTATCCTATAAATAAAATTATAAGAGAGAGAGAGAGACAGAGAGCGAGACAGAGAGATAGATATATAGTGAGCGATAGAGAGAGCAAGAGAGAGAGAGCGAAATAGAGAGAGAGAGAGAGATAGGTAAATAGATGTATTCAGTTATTGAGGTTACAAAAATGATACCAAATTCAAAATGTGTATTTCGCAAAAAAAATGGAAACATTCTGGAGATTGTTTTTCAAAAATGGGGTGGGTGGGGCCGCATTTAATTTGGAACATGGTCTCGGCTTTTTAGCTTACCGAATAAACTCTACTTTTTCAGTAAACTATTAATTGAACACATCATTATAAGCTGGTTAAGTCCGAAATTGTGAGGTTAAGAAAGAAAACAAAGTTTGTTCGACCAATATATTTCCTATAGAAGTTGGATACCGGTGTTTTACTGCAAACTCGATATGAGCATACCGGAAAAAACCTGAATACGACAGAACCATCAGAATTACGAAACATCAGTTCTAACCATCACAAATACCAACGCCAGCACACACAGACCCACATAATATATATATATATATATATATATATATATATATATATATATATATATATATATACAAAAGTCTGCAAATAATATTAATCTCAACAGCCAAAATAGGTACATAATCCTACCTACCAATTAAATAACATTCACCATCGATATATATATATATATATATATATATATATATATATATATATATATATATATATATATATATATATATATATATTTATATGAGATAGGATAGGATTAATGCAAATAGAATTTGTCACTTAGCCAATTGATCTTCGAGTAAGAGTTTCGTAGACAAACATTTTTCCCTAAATCTTCAGCCCATTCTCCGGGAGATATCAGCAGTCGGATATCTATCTATCTATCTATCTATATATATATATAGACTCGATGAATTACTTAATTATAATTATCTCAAATTGTCCTAATTTCTATCACTTGTATATCCTTGCTTGAACCGGCTGCTAATGCTCTGGATAGAGCGGCCTAGGGATAGTAGTCGTAGCTCGTGGGGGCACAGTCCTATGGGTAAAGAGAAACTCGGAAGAGTTCCACTACGGAATATGTGATCTGGAGGTCCTATATCGCGACGCTATATTCGCTACCCTCTTCAACATTTACCGGCCTGAATATCCGAGAAATTTTCATAGAAAAATTGCGCCCTCCGATAGTGACGTCATATATATATATATATATATATATTCCTATGGGTAAAGAGAAACTCGGAAGAGTTCCACTACGGAATATGTGATCTGGAGGTCCTATATCGCGACGCTATATTCGCTACCCTCTTCAACATTTACCGGCCTGAATATCCGAGAAATTTTCATAGAAAAATTGCGCCCTCCGATAGTGACGTCATATATATATATATATATATATATATATATATATATATATATATATATATATGTGTGTGTGTGACGTCATATATATATATATATATATATATATATATATATATATATATATATATATATATAAAATTGGTTAATACTAAATATATATATATATATATATATATATATATATATATATATGTGTGTGTGTGTGTGTGTTTGAGATATTAAATTTACTTATAGCTAACAGAACTTACACAATTAAAGAGGAGATAATAATATTAAATGGCAAAATAAGTGAAAGATATTCTTGTCTCCATTTTCGCATAAATCCTTCATAATTATTTTCTCTGCTTACTACTTTTCTTAATTAATTCCATTCTGTTGATGGTGATTTTCTAAGCGTTGCTTCGACGTGGAACAAGGCAAAAAATTACGGAGCACCCTGTGAGGACCGAACTCGCTAATCTACGATTATTGTTCTCTCAAGACAAACACGCTAACCGCTGCACCACGTCGAGTTGCCCCCGTTTGCACTATATATGTCATGAGAAATCGTTATTGTACCATATAATTTATAGGTCTCACTCTTTTGAAAATATTTTGAAGAGTTCGCTAGCAATAGATGTGGCGAATTGCCGTCCCTCAATGGTAGATTATTTTCCTGCTGTGCAACTTTTTCTGGTGAAGAAAAAATTGTAATTGTTTCAATGATTAATCATTCATATGCTTCGCTTAAGTTTCAGGATGTTTGACCATGAACTGCAAAATGCAGATTGAAATAAAAACAAAAAAAAAAATGAATATATTTTATAAGCAGAACCGGCTCAAGGTACTGCCAAGTCGGGCAGTCGCCTGGGGCGCCATCAACGCCGAGGTGCCATCATGCTACCATTTTTTGGATCTTTCAAAAGTAAAGCTTATAAAAACATCCATGATTCAAGACAGATTAAATTCTTTGGCTATTTTGTCAATTGAAAATTATCTTGTGAGGAAGATAGCTGTAGAAAATGTCATGAAAAGATTTGCAGATCTAAAGGCTAAAAAATGTTTTAAGTAGGATAATCAATGTTTTCTTTAGCTTGGATTAAGTTGTATATTGGAATAAATTCGTTATTCTATATTGTCAGATTTTCTCCTTGTGAAAATTTAAAAAAAATATTCTTGTAAGGGCGCCGAAGTTCAGCTTGTAATTGTCTTTAGAAATATAATAATAATAATAATAATAATAATAATAATAATAATAATAATAATAATAGTTTATTAACAAATGTAATTTTAAGGTTGACATGGCGAGATGTAAACGTAAATTCTATGCTAACAGTTTTTTTTCTATCGCACTTCTCGCTTGTGGAACTATGTTCCGGCTCCATGCTTTCTAGTCAAGTTTGATCTTCAAAAATTCAAGTTCAATGTGAAACGTTACCTTGTGTCGTTTTAATTCAAGTTCTTTTATTGTTCTCTCTCCTTAATAATTTTGTTTTTGTTTTTCATATGTTCTTTCAGACTCAGTAACCCCTAAGATTTAGTGGCTTTATTGCCTTGTTTGGGCTGAAATGATTATATATATATAATAATAATAATAATAGTTTATTAACAAATGTAGCTACACTCACACACACACATTATATTTTTAGATTGGCGATAAGATCTCATCATTTTAATGTTGACATGGCGAGATGTAAACCTGACGATTGCATCTAGCATGAAACAGACTGTCGCCTCTAAGTGTTGACTTCTATGTTCACTTTTATATTTACACACGCTCTATCTCTGATTTTGAGCACTTTATCCCATAAATATAGCACACCTTAAGACTATATTTCTTCATATATATATATATATATATATATATATATATATATATAAATTCGTCTTTTGATGTAGTTAAAGTTAAGTATTTTATTTTGCAAGATGCATGTAGAAACAGAAGCAAAAATATTAAGTTTTCAAAATGTTTTAATTTTAGAACGCACAAAAATATTCTTCACACTAACTATACAAGTCAAGGTAAACTATGGAGGATGCTAAGCGATATAATTTAATGCCTAATAAACGAATGTGAGTAAATGTTGCTGTTCGTTGCTGTTGAGCTATTTATTTTCTTCCTATTTATTGAAATATATTATTGGTCCTGATCTGGTATCACGGCTTCAATCACTTTCCCGCCACTTATAAAATGTTCCCCTGTGTCTTTTCTATAAATACTTTCATGGTAATTGTTCGGAAGAGCTCTCTGCCATGATATGAAAGGTAAGTAAGAATGCGTTGTTTTGGTGGTAGGAATATTGTTCGTATGTTTGGGTCAGTGTTTGCGGCTAGTTAAGTTTAAAGTTAAGACAGAAGAAGACCGTCCTTTTGTCCCATTCCTCATTGTGGCATTGTGCCACATTTTCTGTGTACCTAGCAGAAATAAATACCGCTCTTCGCTATGATAATTGTTGTTTTAATTCTTGTTTTATAATGAATTTTACATAAGGGGACTAGTTAGGACTTTCATAGAGACATTGTGGCATTATGGTACATGTAGTAAGAATGGTCAGTAGGAATGCGTTGTTGTAAGGAATATTGTTGTATGTTTGGGTCAGTGTTTGTGGCTAGCTAAGTTTAAAGTTAAGACAGAAGAAGACCGTCCTTTTGTCCCATTCTTCATTGTGGTCTTGTGCTACATTTTGTAAATAAATTACAAATAAATATCGCTCTTCGCTATGGTATATTTGTCAAATTTAAACTCATCCATTTCCACATTCAGCAAAATATTTTAAATTGTTAAGACCCCCCATCTGCCTTCCATCAGCACGGCTGATGCTGTCGTCCAAGAAAGTGACTCATTGCGTCTTCTTGGGCTAACATTCTCAGCTGAAATGAAGTGGGAAGATATATTGAATCCATTGCTAGGTCAGCTACTAAGAAAGTCGGTTGACTGTGCTAGCTGAGACAATTTTTCACTCCGGAATCTATGTATAAGTCTGCCATTCAACCATTCTTAGAATATTGCTGCCATATATGG
>OZ010599.1:20477362-20484862 GCA_963932145.1 Acanthosepion lycidas
TATATATATATATATATATATATATATATATATCTGTATGTGTGTGTGTGTTTATGTGTACGTGTGTGAGCGTGTGGGATTATTCCTTTAGCTATGTTTATATTACTGTATCTATGTATCTATCTATCTATCTATCTCAGTCTGTTCTTATCTGTCTATCTCAGTCTGTTCATATCTATCTATCTATCTATCTGGTGATGGCAATATCTATCTATCTATCTATCTATCTATCTATCTATGCCTGTTCTTATCTGTCTATCTACCTCAGTCTGTTCATATCTATCTATCTCAGTCTGTTCACATCTATTTATCTATCTATCTATCTATCTATCTATCTATCTATCTATCTATCTATCTATCTATCTAAACCTGTCTGTCTGTGTGAAGAGATATTAAGAATTGGTCTCTTATGTAATTACAATTACGTTCTTTTTTTTTTTACTGTAAAAATCAACCTGTTGCTATCTCTTGTCCGTTTAAATTCTAATTTATATTTGCAATGTACCTTTTAAATTTAAATATACCTGATTGTTGAATTTTATAAGATATCTCGAACTTTGAAAATTGTTTTCGAAACCTTACCTTATGATATACATTTACACGCAATTTAAGTAAATATTTATGCCAGGAAGCATGAATGCGTATATATCTCTTTGGAAATGTATTCGTTAAATAATTTGTTGTGTTAAGTCGTTCAAAAATGAATTTTATATTTTTTCTTTTTCAAAAATGTTTAGTTATTTTTACGATTATCTTTATTCTATTTTTTTTAAAAATATTTTTACAATTAATATTTTAATTAATTATTTTATATTATATTAATTAATTTATATTACATCAACTTTAAAAAAAAATTAAAACTGCTATCATTATTATTATTATTATTATTATTATTATTATTATTATTATTATTATTATTATTTACACTAGCAACGCCTGCTTCTTTTGCCAGATATCAAGTCACAATGCCTTTTCTTAAACCGATTATTTTATTCTTCCTTTACTCCTTAATCTTATTGTTACTATGTACTAGCTCGCGGAATGACATTCGACGGGCATTTAAAATGTCGTTTCTTGAAAATAAAATAATCATAAAGTTAAAATATTAAATTCGCTTATTGATTTAAGCGATACGCTTAATATAATTCATATAATTATATGACGCATGTATATATGTATATATAATTATAAATATAGTAATATTTACAGTAAATGAATTTATTTATATATATATATATATATATATATATATATATATATATATATATATATATTACGCACAAATAAATTTAATCGGATTTCGTTTGCATACGTATTTAATAAAGTATATATACATATATTGTTTTTTTACCTATCTATCTGTATATCTATTTATATATGTCTATGGACGCCGAAAAAGAAAAATATTAAAAAAGAAGAGTAAGATAGACAAATTTTTTGAGTCAACCTTCGATAAGTTTTGTTATGGTATGTTTTCCGTTAGTTGATGTTACGACTTTTGTTTTTGTCTTCCATGAAGTGTGTTCACACTTCTTTCTTTTTTTTTTTTTTTTTCTTTCTTTCTTTCTTTCTTTCTTTCTTTCTTTCTTTCTTTCTTTCTTTCTTTTTTTATGTTTTCCTCTCCTGTAAATATTTCTTGCTTGAAGTTTTTTTTTCTTTCTCCACAGACTTGATCTCTATCCCGTCTGCCTGCCCGACTGTTAGTCCATAGGTAGATATCTATTTAAAAATACACACGTCTGTGTATAATTTAATATATATATACATATATATATATATATATATATATATATATATATGTATAGATATAGATATATAGATATATATATATAGATATATGTTTTCTTTCTTGATTTGTTTTTGTTTTGATTTTTTTTTAATTGTTTTGGTTGTTGCTTGTATTTGCTTTCAAAAACTTTTGATAATAAATAAGATCCTATATATGTTATAGAAAAGTAATTCTTTTTAACTTTTTTTTTCTTTCGTTCGTTCTTTCTTTCTTGTTATATATAAATACGATCTTGAAATCCCAGACGTTTTCTTCTGGCAATAGGCAGTCGAAAACCGGTGTTGCTATGTTCAGTCGTCTTGTAATTCATGTTTCGTGGTAAGACTCCATTCCATCTTCCCCTTGATAGATGATATCAACAACTGAACCTTTCCTTTCCTCTTTTTTTTTTTTTTTTTTTTTTTTTTTTCTTTCGGGGAAACAAATCCCGTATGAGATCAGTCTTTTTTTTTTTTTTAAAAAAAACAAGGTAAAAAAAAAATAAAAGAATAAGCACGCTAGTTATACACTAAACGGGACGTCGGTTGTTACCGAGGCAAAAGTCTTAGCGGATAAAAATGGTCACTTATTCACGACTGGGATTGTCCAATGGTTGGGACGGTCAGCAAAGAGGTTGATTGAATCAAAGAAACCAGACGACAAAATTAGAAAAAAAACAAAAACTGGTTCGTTTATATATATATATATCTATATTATTATTATTATTATTATTATTATTATTATTATTATTATTATTATTATTATTATTATTATTATTATTATTATTATTATTCCAGCATGTTATTTGTTATTTTTGGTTGTAAATTTTCTGTAGACAAATAATTCGTTGTCAAATAATGTCGGACTTGACCGTAGATATATAACGATGACAACTGGCAAGAATACAATTTAATTTCAGCAGTTGTTTGGCCCTGTCTTAGTTTTAGCCAATATTAAATAAATAGAGAATAGATAAAAAATAGTTATTAGGGAATAATATCTTAAAAATTAAAAAAAAAAAAAAAAAGCCTATACTTTTTTCATCGATCTTTAGATTGGATTTTTAAAAATAGGAAATCTTAACTGTGAGTGCCCGCGCACACACACACACACACATAAATATATATATATATATATATATATATATGTAAATATATAACTTATTCTATTCTTTCAAGGTAGACGCAAAATATTTTGTCTCTTCATGCGTGTTTATATATACACATATATATACATATATATATATATATATATATATATATATATATATATATATATATATATATGTATATGTATATATATATATATATATAATAAATTTAATCAATTTTATTTTCTAATAAACGACATTTAAACGCAAATAAAAAAGGTAGTTTTTCTGTTTCTTACCTACCCATGCCCTTCTTCCACTGATCTTTAAATAAATAATATATATATATATATATATATATATATTATAGATAAATAGGTAGGTTGAGCTTTAATTCTACAAACCTTTCAGCCGTGTTGCTGTGGAGATACACATAAAAGTTTTTTGTTTTTTTTTAAATTAACTTATTTTATGTTTTAGTGATATTATGTGTAAGCTTTCATCTAACTATGAGTATATATAAACATAAAAAAAACGCGTGTGTATTTAAGGCAGATTCGTGTGTTACGCAATATTGTAAATGAAAATATGTAATCTAGCTATTGGGTGTGTACGTGTCTTCTTGAATTAAATTAAATGTCGACGTGAGTAGACATTATTGAATATAAATAAATGTTACTGGATTTTAAGTGTGGGATTTCTCGATTGCTTTTCTTGTTGTTGCTGTTGTTGTTAAATTTTTTTGTTCTGTGATTGTAAAAGATATGTCAAGATATTACTGTTATTAGGGACGTAAAACAATGTCACAAGTCGCGATAGGTTTGGTTTTGGTTTGCGACAAGTCCATCTGTGTCCAGCTATTGCAAGATGGCCAAACGGTAGTATAGTAAGAGATTGAATAATTCGTCTCTTAATGAAGTTCCTTTCCTTTTCTTTTTCTTCTTCTTCTTTTTTTTCTTCTTTGTTTATATAAATTGTTGCTGATGATAGACTTTTAGTAATGAGAGAAAGACAGACGAAGTTGGAGGTTCCTATCAAGTTTATATTCTCTTTCTTTCTTTCTTTCTTTCTTTCTTTCTTTCTTTTTCTTTCTTTTTCTTTCTTTCTTTGGTTCTTTTTTCTTTCTTTCTTTTTTGCCTATCTCGCTCGGGGAAAGAAAAAATGATTTAGCTGACGGTTATATACACGTAGGTAATTATTATCTATGACATTTTTTTTCACTTAAGAAGATATTCGTCAATTATTCTATGAGTTTCCTTTCACTTTCTGTCTGTCTCTTGAACAAAAATGTATACGTAAATATATATATATATATATATATATATATATATATATATATATATATATATATATATATATGTGTGAGTGTGTGTGTGTGTGTGTATGTGAATATATAATGTATATTTGTATATATATATATATATATATATATATATATTATTATATATATCTGTGTGTGTGTATGTATATGTGTCTGTGTGTGTACTTGAGGGTATATTTAGTGTAGATATTTTCTGGGACTGTTTTGCAGGGGGTTTTCTCAGACTTTTTTTTTTCTTTAAATATTAAAAACCGTTTGTTTAGCTGATATTTTTCTTTTTGCAGACAACGCAATATGCATTAGCAGTATTAATAAAATAAGAGAATAATGAAGTGGTGGTAGTAGTTGTAGTAGATGAAACGAAGGTAGTAGCAGCAGCCGCCTGAGTTTTCTCGTAATCGACGAAGGGAAAATTTAACTGATTATATACCAATAGATGTTGCCGTCGTCGAGACTATTAAGTACTACCAATAAACCATAATAGTAGTAGTGGTTACAACTTTAGTATAGTGGTAGTAGTAGTAACAGCTGCTGTAGTAGTAGTAGTAGTAGTATATTACCGTTGTCGTTTCTTTCTGGTGCAGTTTCGTGACGAGCTGACTTAGTCATTTTTGGCCTTTATACTATTAGCAGTAAATTCAAAGCTGCGCAAGGCTAAAGAGAGCAAGCAAGCAAGAAAGAGGAGAGAGAGAGAGGACGGCCTATAGAGAAGAAGAAAAGAAGAAGAAAAAAGAAGAAGGGAGTTAGGAAAAGATAAAAAAAAAAGAAGAGAAGGAAGTTACAAGAATAAAAGGTGGAGGAGACGAGAGAGAAATAAAACACAAGGTGAAGAGAGAAAAAAAATAAGAGGACGAACAGATGAATAAAAAAAAGAAGTGGGAGGAAGAGGAGGAGGGGGAGATCAGAAAGCACGTAGAGAGTGCGTAGAGAAAAAGAGAAGTAGAAGTTTGGGAGAGAAAGAAGGGGGCGTCTAAAAGGGAAATTTGGCTTCGTTATTGGATTGGCATATTCTGTGACAGTCAGTTCCCGCCTATTTTTCTCTCTCTCTCTCTCTCTCACCTCCAATGGTGGACGAGAAACAAGCAAATGAATAGATGAACAAACGCAGATTATAGGAATGAGCGTATAGACGACAGATCAACAAACCAAACATACGGGTATCTATCTATCTATCTATCTATCTATCTATCTATCTATCTATCTATCTATCTATCTATCTATCTATCTATCCCAGTTTGCATAATATCTATCTATCTATCTATCTATCTATCTATCTATCTATCTATCTATCTATCTATCTATCTATCTATCCCAGTTTGCATAATATCTATCTATCTATCTATCTATCTATCTATCTATCTATCTATCTATCTATCTATCTATCTATCTATCTATCCCAGTCTGCATCATATCTATCTATCTATCTATCTATCTATCTATCTATCTATCTATCTATCTATCTATCTATCTATCCCAGTCTGCATCATATCTATCTATCTATAGATATATATATATATATATGTGTGTGTGTGTGCGCGTGTGTGTGTGTGTGTGTGTGTGTATTTAGGCAGTGTGTGTGTATATTAATATTTTTGGGTTTTTATTATTTCAGTTAGATTCCTCGACCGGTTTCGGCCAACATAGCCATCATCAGGAGAAAAAATTCTGCTTGTTAGTAGCAGTGAACTACCTTCTCTCTCTCTCTCTCTCTCTTTCTCCATATATATATATATATATATATATATATATATATATATATATATATATATAGCGAGAGATAGAGAGAGAGAAATAAATAAATAATGAGACAGAATAAACATTGCTTTAAAAAAATGGGTGTTTTCTCAAATACTAAAAACACTAAAAATTAAAATACTGGTATCCACTAAAAATTAAAAAATAACGCTTGAAGTAGGTTATACAGTCAGAATAGTGATAAGTCATTTGCAAAACTGCGAATAAAGAATGTAGAATAAAAATAACTTTAAAAACAAACAAACAAAAACGAGATTTGCTGAACGAGATTTCACGGCTGAGATTTGAATAGCGTCCTAGATATGTATAGTTGGCCATTCATATTCGACGATAACTGCCTACTAGAGCGGTTAACCAATTCCTATTGCAGACGCTTGTTCAGGCGCATTTGTGTTTATTCAACACCCACAGAGCCCACCTCTGGTTTGTACTGTACCTATGCTGAACAGACCTTAGTTACAGTTTCTGGGAAAGAGCGTTTTATCTAGCGTGATCAACAATTTGTACAAGGCCAGCACGCTCAAACCCTCGGCCACGATGACTTGTGACTTCGTGCTAGTACAGCTATCAACAGGAGCCAAGTGTTCCGTCTACCCAATTTCACTCACAAGGCTTGGGCCAAAAACTTGTCAAAGGTAAGCAACTCTTTCCTGACAAACCCGGGTCTCATGGTAAGAATGCCAACGTTCTAACCACTCGGCCACGAGTGAGATATAATTTCAAATAAACAAATGAAAAGTGAAGCGCAAGCAATCAAAGGTGATTAAAGAGAAAAATAGCAGAGAAGATGAAAGAAACAGTGATAATGAGAGAGGGGGAGAGAGAGAAACAGAGAGAGAAATAGAGAGAGAAAGAGAAAGCAGAGAGTGAGCGAGAAGGTGAAAGAGAGAGAAAGTTTTGAGGAAAAGAGGGAAGGGATACATATAATATTAGGTTTGTGCAAAAATAATGACGTAATAATTTCGTTTTTTAACGTATTTTTGAACGTCAAAAACGACATTATTACGCCATTATTTTTGCACCGGCCTAATAAAAGGAAAAAGAAAAGATAAAAATAGAAAGACAGGAGTAGACAGTGGGTGGAAGAGAGAGTGAGAGAGGGTAAGAAAGAGATAAAACCTAGAAAAAAGAGGAGAGAAGAAAAAGGCGAAAAGGTTGACGAAGAAGTAAGATAGAAACGAAGAGGGAGAGAGAGAGAAAGAAAGAGAGAGAGAGGGGGTGAGAAAGAGAGAGAGAGGGTGAGAAAGAGAAGGAGAAGTTATTTAGAAATGGAAGGGAGAAGAAATACAAATCAAGGAAAGAAGATGAAAATGAAAATGAAAGATAGGGACCAGAACAGAAAGAAAAAGAGAGAGAGAGAGAGAGAGAGAGAGAGAGGGCGAAAGAGAGATAAAATCTGAAAAAGGAGGGATAATAAAAATAAAAATAAAACGGAGGAAAAAGAAGTGCTTAATAATTAATTAATTAATTAATTAATTAATAATCACACATGAACTAAATCTAAAATGAAATGAAATATTAAGTAACAGGTTAAACTGTTGTGATTTTCGAAATTAAATGATAAAG
>OZ010599.1:20494862-20497362 GCA_963932145.1 Acanthosepion lycidas
GGTCAAAAATCCGAAGTTGATTGAAAGAAAGAGAATAAGTGTAAACCATTTTCTCTATCAAACACCAAATCCCAAAAATACTAATTTTAATGATAACTATTTTAAAAGACAGAATTAAATAAGTTTAAATGAACAGAATTGCGAAACAGAAAAAGTTAATTAGAATATTAAAAAACATTCCTTTTGTAAATATATATATATATATATATATATTAGGTTGGTGCAAAAATAATGACGTAATAATGTCATTTTTTGACGTTAAAAATACGTCAAAAAACGACATTATAACGTCATTATTTTTTGCACCAACCTAATATATATATATATATATATATATATATATATATATATATGGTAAATCTCCATTATTAATTCATACACACACACGCACAATTATTAATACCAGAAATATATGTGATATATATATATATATATACATCTATATATAGAGAGATGTATATATATATCACATATATTTCTGGTATTAATAATTGTGCGTGTGTGTGTATGAATTAATAATGGAGATTTACCATATATACTACTAAGTATGACGATATTGTCATTTTCTCGGCAAAATTGATTAAATACTTTCACCCATAAAAATAGTAGCGAAGTTATTGTATCGGGAAAAAACAACAAAAAAAAAATATCATACATGAACAACACAGAAAGAAAACCATTAAGATTATAATTGTGGGTGTTATTGGCTTAAACGTTAAATTAATACTTATATTTGAGTAGATGCTCTGATTTTATTTATTAAACAGAATGTCTATTTACATCAACCGGCCTGAATATTCGAGAACCCTTCTTAGAAAAATATGCGTCTTCCGACAGGAATCGAACCTGCGACTCGATCAGACGTGACCTATACCATCTCGGCCACGTAGGAAAGTAAATAATTTTTTTTTTTTTTTTTTTTTTGTGAGAAAATAATTTTTTTTTGTGAAAAAAAATAAAATTAAAATCGTTCCCTCCAATTCCTGAAAGGTCACATATAAATGAATACCTTATACCAAAGGTGTGAATAAACAGACAAAGGTTGAATATTATCAGCATGATTATGCCATTTCTGAATTTGATGTAATGTCAGATCCGAAATTTACATATAAAATGCAGAACTGGAAAATGAGGCCTGGTCGTATACAAAACTCCTCAAATTTACCAATAAGATTAAAGTGATTTTCAGTGGAAGAAAATATGGCGGAATAAGCCATGAAATGCAGTATCCTCAACCACACACAGACGTTTGTAAAACAGACCGTCACGATGAAATGTCAGTTGTCATATATATATATATATATATATATATATATATATATAATAAAAAGTAAGGATATAATAAAAAGGCTTAAACACTAATATTCCATGGTCATAATTTATTCCATTGGAATCGTAAATACGATCCAATTCATCAGACCTACAAATTCAAAAAAAAAAAACGTTTTTTTTTTAATTTGTAGGTCTGATGAATTGGATCGCATTTACGATTCCAATGGAATAAATTATGACCATGGAATATTAGTGTTTAAGCCTTTTTATTATATCCTTACTCTGTCCTGGACATTGAGTTCTACCTGGATTTTATCCTCTCGGAATTTTTTATTCTAAAAATATACATGTGTATATATGCACCTGTGGATTTTGCATATATATGTATATTTACCACTAATATTATCTATATCTATATCTATATCTATATCTATATATATATATATATATATATATATATATATATATATATATATATATATATATATATATATATATATTTATATAGATAGATAGATAGATAGATAGATAGATAGATAGATAGATGTGTGTGTAAACGCACAATCAGCAAAATATATTGAGCATTATTTACCGATATATATATATATATATATATATATATATATATATATATATATATATAGACATGGAACCTTAAAGTGGTCTGTTTTTATTCAAATATATATATATATATGTATAGAAAGATTTTTTTAAAATTAATATCTCTTTCTCTCTCTCTCTCTCTCTCTCTCTCTCTCTCTCGCCCGCTCGAAATCTAATGGTTTCTTTTTTATTTTAATATATAGTATAGTCGATTTCATTGAGTTTCTATTGTTTATTTTTAAAAATCAAGTATCCATTTGTTTTACATTTGTTTTCAAATATCCCACATTGTGATAAGAGGATCTGCCATTTTCCCCTAAGAGGTAGACATATTTTTTTCAAAAATGTAAACTGTAAATATGCATACACAAATTGTGTGTGTGTGTGTGTGTGTCTGTTTTTGTGTGTGTGTGTGTGTGTGTGTGTCTGTTTTTGTGCGTATATTGCGTGTATGTGTATTGTGTGTATGTGTCTGTGCTATGCGTTTGTGTGTGATTAAATAAGGAACAAATAGGAAAACCTTGATTCCATTCCCGCCAAAAAAAATTAATCCCTAAATATTTATACATATTAAATCTATAAATGTTTTCCTTCTTGTGTATTATTTAATCATAGTTTCATTATG
>OZ010599.1:20499862-20509862 GCA_963932145.1 Acanthosepion lycidas
TTTAAGAATTCATGGCGAATTAGTGAAATGAAGAACCATTTGCGTGTTACGGGCAGGGATTATGAAGTACCAGGGTGTTGGTCGGATGTGGGGATGTTGATTTTATCGTGTTACTCACACAATGGCTGGCTTCCCGACCCACACAAAATATCGTGTTATTCCCTAGGAAAATGGGTCACAGTAATTTAACTGATGATTTAATTTTTATTAAATATAAAATGAAAATATATCGAAGGTGCAATGACTGGGTATGTAGTAGCATCGAGTCGGAATTATTTAAAAGGATAAATCTATCTCACGCATAGCCGCCCCATATATATATATATATATATATATATATATATATATATATATATATAGGTTGGCATCTCGGTCCTACGCTTTCACTGTTGAAACGGTTAATTGTAGCCGTCTCTTCTACTCCAATAGCTTCATGTCTCGCACTTCCCGTCTGTGAAACTCCCTTCCTCTTACTTGCTTCCCTGATAGAATCTCCAACTATTCAAATGCAATGTCAAGCGACATCTCCAGATGCCTTGATCTATTCCCTGTCCTTCGCTTCATCCTTTCCTCTTTCATGCCTTTTTACTCTTGCTCCCACTTTCTGTAACCCTTGCGTGCTAGTGGCCGTCCCACCTTGCTTGGGGTGAAAACTTTAAACACACACACAGAGGAGAAGATTTCGTTCTGATTACGTTGAACATCTCGGTGTTCAAGAAATATAAATTATGAACGAAATGTGTAATTAAAGTCTCCGTCTTCTTATCATTATATATATATATATATATATATATATATATATATATATATATATATATATATATATATATATATAATATTTATGTAGGTATCTAAAAACAGTCACGAGTTTAATTTAT
This sequence comes from Acanthosepion lycidas, assembly GCA_963932145.1. Lineage (NCBI taxonomy): Eukaryota > Metazoa > Mollusca > Cephalopoda > Sepiida > Sepiidae > Acanthosepion > Acanthosepion lycidas. Next base: position 20,500,741 of record OZ010599.1, read on the forward strand.
AAACAAAACTCAAACGAATAGATTTCAACTTAATAATCAACAAGAAAAAGTTTAGGAAAATAAAAAGATTACTAGATGTAAAATAAATTATTCTTTCAATGTACTTTCTATGAATTTTTTCCAATCGACCATTTCATAGAAAATACCCAAAACTCCAACAAACATCAAATTAAATTCTTCGTAGATTTTTTAGACATTTAGATTTATATCAAACTTTAACCCCCAAATATACCCTTTAAAGTAATGCGAAATAACAGCGTCCAAGAAATTGAGTGAAACCTTCTCTCATGATCATGATTTATTTTATTGTATCTTCGTCCTTTTATGTCGGTTTTCTTCTTCACCCCCTTACCCATCCATATCTAGAGATAACATACGTTAAGTTAAGCGATGTCTGGCCCACACCATGTGGGGTTAGGGATAAAGAATTGAAATGGTACATCTAACTCACTCATGTCTTCTCTCTCCCCCCTCACTTCCTCACTTCGTTAATTTACATATGCTTAATACGGCCCGTCGAAATTGAGTAAATTTCTTTTCATTTTTCATTTCAACCTTTGGAAGTAAAGTCTGATGATCTAGAGCCCTTTAAAAGGGTTGTAGTGAAATAATTTATTACATGGAACCGTAAAGTGGTCTGTTTTTATTCAAAAATATTTGCTCTGAATTTACATTGAGCTCTCTGGACATCCTCCTCCTTGGGTCTACCCATACGGATTACCTAGTTTTGCATAAACTATATATATATATATATATATATATATATATATATATATATATGACATTTTTTTCATGTTTATACGTTCTTTTTATAGATACAAATATTTAAGGAAATGCTCTATTTATAATAAACAGTATTAAACAACATTTACGGGCCTGAATTTTCGGAGGACGCATATTTTCTATGAATATTTCTCCGAAATTCAGGCCGGTTTCGTTGGGGGAGGTTGACGGAACTGGCCCGCCTCGGCGGGTCTGGATGGTTATTTATTTTTGGCTGGGCCTACGGGCTCAGAGATACCCACATTAAATAGGCCTTGTGCCACATTCGATCCCCGGGGGCGGATTGATAAATACCATCGATAAGAAGAATACCCGCTCGGGCCGGTGGCTAGGATCAAAGTGTAGTATCTGCGCTTTGTGAGCTGCCGGGTCGGGTGTCTGTCGAACTCTCTGCTTGCAGAGAGGAACCCGGACGAAGCTCCGCCGAAGGGTAGGGTTTCGTTGGGGGAGGTTGACGGAACTGGCCCGCCTCGGCGTGTTTGGATGGTTATTTATTTTTGGCTGGGCCTACGGGCTCAGAGATACCCACATTAAAAAGGCCTTGTGCCACATTCGATCCCCGGGGGTGGATTGATAAATACCATCTATAAAAAGAATGTATAAACATAAGAATGTCTTAAAATAATTATCTATGTCCATTTCATATATATATATATATATATATATATATATATATATATATATATATATAAGTATGATAAAAATATACACGCGCATATACGTGTACGTACATATTTATTTCTCAGGTGTTTTAAATACAGTGCTCAATGTTACGTAAGATAATTGATCTATTAAGTATATATATACATAAATATCGGTCCTCCAGATCTACAAATCAACAATTCGCCCTTGCATGGAGTATTGCTGCCATATATGGTCTGGAGCCCCCTCTGTTTGTCTCGGGGTTCTTGATAGGTTCCAGAGGCGGATATGCAGTATAATTGGCCCTGCTCTGGCATCTCGTCTACAGTCACTTTCTCACAGACGCGCCGTCGCCTCTCTCTGTGTGTTTTACAAACACTTTCATGGTAATTGCTCCGAGGAGCTGCATTCGCTGGTTCCCAGACTTCATGAGTTCAAGCGCCCTTCGAGGCTGGCATCCCGCTCTCACCCTTTCACTGTCGAAACTACTAAATGTAACCGTCTCTTCTACTCCAATAGCTTCATGTCTCGCACCTCTCGCCTGTGGAACTCCCTTCCCTATTCCAGTGTCCCTGAGAGCTATAATCTCCAAATATTCAAATGTAATGTCAATCTATATCTCCAGTTGCCTTGATCTACCCACTACCCTTCTCTTCATCCTTTCTTCTATCACTCCTATCTGATCTTGCTCCAAATTTTCTGTAACCTCTTGCGTCCTAGTGGCTTCTCGCCTTGCTTGGGGCGAAACGCTTAAAATATATATATATATATATATATATATATATATATATATATATATATATATATATATATATATACACATCCCCCCCCACATATATATATATATATATATATATATATATATCCAACATCTTCAGGTGCTTGGTACAGACTGACTGTTATGAAGTTTGCGTTCTTCTGGTGATGATTTAAAATTGTGTGTTAAGACTTTAAGTCATCACCACGTAAGCACAAACTTCATAACGGTCAGTCTGTATCCAGCACCTGAAGATTGCAAATTTGCATGAAACTTCGAGTCGTTCTATCGACGTTGTATATATTCACCAATATATATCAACAATTTCACATTATCATCTTCAGGGTGCAATTTTTTTCCATATACCAGCAAAACACAAAGACGTGATATCTATAGTGTAGACCGACATTAATCTCATTAAAATTGTTAGTTAATTCTTTATATAAACTACTTCTAATTGATATAAAATAAATATAACATAAAAACTGCATATATATATATATATATATATATATATATATATATATATATATATGTATGTATGTATGTATTTGAGTAGCAATCCCTCTTTTATGCTAGATTCGTTGAAAACGACTGACAAAGTGTCGTGGTTAAGTAATAATAATATCAACTATGAACACGGCCACAATGTGCTAACCGTGTTTGGAAAATAAAATATTGCTATAATTTTTGACAAATACATAAAACTATCCATATATTCAGTGAAAATAAAATAAAATTTATCCGTAATAATGCGTATCCAAACGACGTCACAGACTACGAAATGTCCGACAATTTTTTAAAGATATTTTCTGTATGTACATTATTTTTAGAGATACATATATTTAAGTGAATATTCCCTTTATTATAAACAGTATTAACAACATCGAGCCGACATGAATGTTCGAGGGAAATCATGGAAAACTGTAGTTTAAAAACAGTAAAATCGGCCTTGCTAACTAGATGCTCCTTCGTAGCTAAACAGATATTGCACATCAGGCTATATGGCGGTTCCGTGGAGGATACGGTTTAATTCCTGTCTGAGGACGATTATTTTCTATGAAAATTTCTCGAACACTGAGGCAAGTAAATGTTGTTAATACTGTTTACTATAAACAGAGAATTTACTTAAATATTTGTATCTATAAAAAGAATGTATAAACAGACAATATCGTAAAATTTATACAGGGGTATCCAAAATAGGCGGACATTAAATAATTACATTTATTTTGATATTACATATACATACAATTATATTTACTAACACAATTATTATATTGGTAATTGAATTTTATTGTAGACAATAATACAAAAGCCATTAAATTTTATTGTGAACAATAACACAAAAACCCTTAAATTTTATCAAGGCAGGTGTTTTCCATCACAATTTACACAGCTTTGAAGTCTACCTCTAACGTTTCGTCCTGGTCACTTTCGAGAAACAGTTTCCCTGTCCAGCCGTTCACTGGTGGACCTTGAGATATGAAACCATCAACAGAATACATTTTGTGTCGCAGAATATATTTTTCACCAACTTCTTTGATAGCAGAACAAATACCAAAAAATATATCGGGATTATTATCTATACCAAAATTATAACAAGTGAGTCTGCGAGAAAAATGCTTGGAAATCATCCATGTAAACAATCACATACTATCATCCCTGTCTTGCCCGTCTATTACTTAATATGCTGTACAGTAATTGGCATCTTTGATAATGGCTTAAAGCGAAAGCTTTGATTGGATTAAAAAATATGATCAATATTGTGATTTTCTTTCTTCGTTTAATGATAATGTTATTAAGCTTATCAGACGTTATGAAAAGAATTTACATAAAATAAATAGACAACATTTGTCTATATTATTTAATGAAACATGCATCAATATATATATATATATATATATATGTGTGTGTGTGTGTGTGTGTGTTTTGAACAATAAAAATTATTAAAAAATAAAAATCTTCACACTGCGTTGTACATTAATATTGTTTCGTTTTTATTATTTCAGTTGAATTCCTCGACTCGTTTCGGCCAACATGGCCATCATCAGGATCAAAAAAAAATCCTGCTTGTTAATAGCAGTGAACTACAGAAATGAATGACTTGATGGAGAAAATGAACTTTATCTGTAGTTTTCATTTGTTTTATTATTTTTTTTAATTTTTTTAACATGAATTTTGTGTTGGTCAAGCAGTCTCTTTTGAGTTGCTATTTAAGATAAGAGCTGGATGAATTCACGCTGCTCTGAATTCCTTTGGTCATTTTGATAGTTTTATTGGTTCCTGGAAAGGGGATATGTCTCTGTTAAGTGTGTGTGTGTTATTTTGTTCTTAGAAAGTGAGTATGATTTGGGTAAGTATATATATATATATATATATATATATATATATATATATATATATATATATATATATATATTTATATATATATATTCGGGGCCGGTGCAAGGGCCTTTTCACAACACCACACTGAATCTATGATACGTAACTCACTCTATAACATATCGATTTTCATAAGATGGTAGTCAATTTTGTTATAAGGTGTTATTTATATAAAATGCAAAATTAATTGTAACTTAATTATGTACAGTAATGAATCATATGCAATATAGGTGAATAATTCAATTAAAAAAATTGAAAATAAATATAATGTATCTAAATACAAATAAGAAACATGACATAATAGATCATTCCATCTTAAATAAATCAACAAAGTTTGGCGGCCATTTTTAAAGTAATAAAAATATGTCGGATTAAAAAATAAAACTCCAATATTTCTTTAACAATTACCTTTAGAAATTATAGTTTTAATTAACTATTAACAAATTAGCTGATGTAATAATAACTTATAATTAGTAATTAATATACTATAAACTATAATAATTAACTATAATAAACACTTCATATGAAGAGCAATAGTTATAATTCATACTATACAATATTGATTATAATTACTATAGACTTTACAATCATTCATAATATTAGCATAATTGTTTGTGAATGTTGGTGGGCAGTAATTAGTTAGTTTGAAAAAACATGCATGTTTCACTAAAACACGTGCTTCCGCTAAAATAACGTTTATATATATTTATTTCACGATATTCCACCAAAAACATGTCAAAATCGCTGCAAAAATTGCAGTCGTGGTTCAGTGCGTGTCAATGCATCTCCCGTTAGTAATTTACAATCGCCTGATGAGATGCACTGATAAGCATCGAAACACGATTGCGTGTGCGTGAAACTCGGGTTATGACTAGGGCTACCCTTTCATAAAAATTGACGTCGTCGGGCGTCTTTGCTCTGTCTAGGTAATCTAGGCATTGATCACTTTATTTTACTGAATAGGAATGTGTTTCAGCCTATTTGATATTCTTAAAAGCATTATACTGATTGAAGGAACGTATACAAAATGAAGTTGTGAATTCTTTGCGCCAAGTTTTCAGCTTTTTTTTTAACGTCAAAAAACGACATTACGTCATTATTTTTGCACTAACCTATTTCACGATATTACACCAAAATATGTCAAAATCGCCGCAAAATTACAGTCGTGTTTCAATGCATTTCTCGTTAGTAATTTACAATCGCCTGATGAGATGCACTGATAAGCATCGAAACACGATTGCAATTGTGTAGCGATTTTGACGTTTTCGATGTAATATCCTAAAATAAATAATCTTCTTCTACTTTGAATTGAGCCCTCTTTTAAATTAAATGTTACGAACCTTGGAATTGTACTGTGTTCGTTCTCATCTTACCTGCATATATATATATATATATATATATATATATATATATATATATATATATATAATAAAAAGGCTTAAACACTAATATGGTCATAATTTATTCGACTGGAATCGTAAATACGATCCAATTCATCAGACCTACAAATTCAAAAAGAAAACAGTAAAAACTACTCCGGGAATAAAAAATAAAATTTAGTGAGAGTGTATGTATGAGAGTGTGGGACGAATGTTAGATTAAATGAAGGCTATAGGGAGGGGTAACAGACGAGAAAAAAAGAGGAAGGTCTAAAGATGAAGGTGGATTAAAATTTAACAGAGAGAAGTTTTAATGACGGGAGTCAAAGACGGTTTAAGTGAGAGAAATATGAATGTTGTCGGATGTCTAATACATTAGGGATGTAACCGGAAATGATACATTTTGTGGTGACATACACACACAATAGACGATCTAATGTTGAAGATCAGAAGGTAGGTCTGATGAATTGGATCGTATTTACGATTCCAATGGAATAAATTATAACCATGGAATATTAGTGTTTAAGCCTTTTTATTATATCCTTACTCTGTCCTGGACATTGAGTTCTCCCTGGATTCTATCCTCTTGGAATTTTTTTATTCAAAAAATATATATGTATGTATGTATGTATGTATATATATTTATATATTTTGCATCTGTATGTGTATATTTACCACTAATATTATATATATATATATATATATATATATATATATATATATATATATATATATATATATATATGTAATGAAAAACAAACCACTTTAATGTACCATTACGATAATTTATTTCAACTAAATCCTTTTTTAAGGATTCAGGATCATCAGGTAAATCTTCCAACAACGAATTGAGAAAAAAAAAATGGGATTAGAAATTGGTGGGTAGTGTAATTTTTGTAATTTAATAGAGGGGGTTGAGAGTGGTAGTTAAACAGACAATATAAAGTATAGGGAGGGGTTAATTTTATATCTCTCTTAAGTATGTTTTATATTGGAGGAGGAGTGACAGAACCTTGACCTCTTTAGATGGTTAATAAAACGGAAATGAATTGTAGAAAATGTATACAAGTGAGTCTTATGGTAAATGAAGCCCTCTTATTCTTTTTTTTTTCTCAATTCGTTGTTGGAAGTTTTACCTGATGATCCTGAATCCTTAAAAAAGGATTTAGGTGAAATAAATTATCGTAATGGTACATTAAAGTGGTTTGTTTTTCATTACATATTAGCTCTGTCCTAACATTGAGCTCTCAGGATTTCATCCTCTTTGGATTTACCAATTCGGTTTACCAAGTTCCTTATAACTTAAATATATATATATATATATATATATATATATATATATATATATATATATATATATATACTCGATTCTCCCGTCAAATTCGACGTATGAGGGTCATGATTAGTTTCTAGGAAACCGACAGCCCGACAACACCACATGAGATTTGATTATAGTGGTGAAGGCTTCGTGTAGAACCATACACACTTTTAGTGTGTGTGTGTGTGTGTGTGTGTGTGTGTGTGTGCGTACTTAGGCAGGAAGAATTCACCTAAACATGTTGTATTGAATATCACCAACAAGGTTTGCCTACTCAACTTTTTATATAGTTTTACATCTTCCGACTTAATCTGTTTTTTTTTTTTACGCCAGGATTACAAATGGTAAACGTGTCTAAAGAACATTTTCATAGCCTCTAGAACTTTCCATTGTCATTACAGTCGTTCTCAAGAATTGCGAAGAATCTGTACGTTTAGCAAAATAAATTTGACAAATTCGGTCGGTTTTGGCTAGCTGGAATTAAAATTTTAATCGCTTAAAATGACGCCATCAGCAACGGTCAAGTTGAATTTATACGTGGATTTATTTTATTTTCTTTATGCACACACACTCACACAAATATATATATATATATATATATATATATATATATATATATATATACACGTATGTGTATGTGTATGTATGTATGTATGTATATATAAAGCAAAGCTCTTCAGTAAAATAAATTTGAGCACTCTGACTGATTGACGTTTGTTTGCATTTATAAAAATAATACGCTAGAATTAGCTGTTTCTCTCTTCCGAGTGATGATAGCTCAGTGGTATAATCACTGAGTGACACCAAATTGCTCGGGTTTCGGTCCTTGCTGGAAGCATTCGGATGTCTAGTCGCACTGATGAGCTACGAAACGGTACTCTCTTCGAATGACAGACACACACACACACACACACATATATATATATATATAGATAGATAAATAGAAGGAATTGGTGGATTTTTTAAACCAACACTATATCTCCAAAAACTATATTTTAGTGGATATACGTAGTCGAGTAGATGCCCTGTCTTATTATTATTATTATTATTATTATTATTATTATTATTATTTTTGCGGGGGGATATCTACTGGCCTGTGAATTCAAGAGAAGCTAATTCGAACCCTCCCAGCTAACACTATTTCTGCATTTCTCGAATGTGCACTGTTTAAAAAAATGGCGGCTATAGGTCTACTAATTAAATGTGTGTATCTAATAAAATAACGATTGGAATATATATATATATATATATATATATATATATATATATATATATATATATATATATACATATATATACATATATATATATATATATATGTATATATATATATATGTATATATATATATATGTATATATATATATATATGAATATATATATATATATATATATATACATATGTAAATATATATATATATATATATATATATATATATATAGAGAGAGAGAGAGAGGTACGTGTGCGTGTAGAGAGAGAGAGAGATGTATGTGTATGTGTAGAGAGAGATGTACGTGTGTGTAAACAATCAGATGTATGTCTGTGTATAGTAAGAGAAGAGATGTATGTATGTGTGTTAAAAGAGAGAAAGATGTATGTGACTGTACAGAGAGAAGGAGAGACAGATGTATGTGCGTGTGTAAAGAGAGAGAGACGCATGTGTGTGTAGAGAGAGGGAGAAGCAGAAGGAGAGGTAGACGTATGTGTGTGTGTGTGTGTGTAGAGTCAGTTAGAGGTGTATATTGTGTGTAAAGATATATATATATATGTGTGTGTGTAAAGGGAGAGATGTATGTGTCTGTAGAGATTTGCAGAGAGAGATGTATGTGTGTGCGTAGAGAGAGAGAGAGATGTATATGTGT
>OZ010599.1:20514862-20519862 GCA_963932145.1 Acanthosepion lycidas
TTTCTTCTATCAGTCTAAATCGGCATCTATCTATCTATCTATCTATCTATCTATCTATCTATCTATCTATCTATCTATCTATCTATCTCAGTCCATTCATATCTATCTATCTATCTATCTATCTATCTATCTATCTATCTATCTATCTATCGCGTAACACAGGTCGGAACACTGTCTATCGTAATTTCTTTTCTCCCACAACTGGTTCCTTTCCTAGAAACCATGACGGCAATTGAAACGAAATTGTCATAGTGAGAATGAGATTTCCACCATAACTCCGCCTCTTGGGGGCAGGACCAAAAACTCCGCCCCATAATTTTATGCACTCCCGAATAATCTCAGAATTAACCTTTCAGAAACAGTCTTACGGCCTCGGAATACGTTCAAGTTCTCTACCTGTCTTTTTTCTTTCTTTCTTTCTTTCTTTCTTTCTTTCTTATTTCTCTTTTTTCTTTTTTTTTCTTTCTTTTTTTTCTTTCTTTCTTTCTTTCTTTCTTTCTTTCTTTTTTCTTAATTATTCTTATTTCTTAATTTCGTTCTTTCTTTCTTTTCTCTTTCTTAATTTCTTTCTTAATTTCTTTCTTCATTTTTCTTTCTTTCTTGCTTTCTTTCTTTCTTTCTTTCTTTCTTTCTTCCTTTCTTTCTTACTTTTTAAATTTCTTTTTTAATTATTTTTATTTTTAATTTCCTTCTTTATAAATTTTTTGCTTTCTTTTTCTTTCTTCATTTCTTTATTTCCTTCTTTCTTTATAATTTTTAATTTCTTTCTTTCTTTCTTTCTTTCTTTCTTTCTTTCTTTTCTTGCTTTCTTTCTAAATTATTTCCATTTATTAATTTCTTTCTTTCTTTTTTACTTTCTTTCTTTTTTAATTGTTTTCATTCCTTTCTTTCTTAATTATTTTCATTTTTCCCTCTCTTTCCTTCGGTATTCCTATCCTTCATCACACGCACCCCTCTATCTCTAAATGCCTTTTTATCGCTCTATCATTCTCATTTAAATCTATCCTCTTCTTTCTCTCCAGATAGTCATGTCATTTGCCTGTTTCAAGTTGTATTCCTGTTCTATACGCATTTGATAAGCCTGCAAAGTTGTAGATACAGGCCTTGCCTATTTTCTGAACACAATTCTAGCGAAGGAGGCAAGTGGCGTGACTCATCTGGCGGATCGCGTTTAAACTCGTCGTCCACATGGGAAACAGGCGGCGAACAACTAAATTGCGAGCAATTCTTTCACTGAGATCCTATTCTATTTCAAATCTCAATTAATCGATCAGTCGTTTCCTCTGTCTGTCTATCTATCTATCTATCTATCTATCTATCTATCTATCTATCTATCTATCTATCTATCTATCTCATTCAGTTTCTATCTATCTATCTATCTATCTATCTATCTATCTATCTATCTCATTCAGTTACTAACTATCTATCTATCTATCTATCTATCTATCTATCTCATTCAGTTACTATCTATTTATCTCTCTCATTCAGTTACTATCTATCTATCTATCTATCTATCTATCTATCTATCTATCTATCTATCTATCTATCTGTCTGTCTCACTTTGTTCATATCTATCTTTTCTCAAAAAAAATAAATAAATAAATAAATAAATAAAAAAATGGACATCTTAAATTTCCTTCTGAAATGTTTTAATAGGGAGATGGTTATATGTATTAACTGCAATAACCATTTTTAGTTAGATTAATGGAAGGATGAAAACGGTTTCTTCATACATACATATATGTATGATAAAAATGTAGTTTTAAGATGTACTAAGGGGCAAGAGTGCTCAATATCAGGGACTGTGCGTGTTTAATTATGTATACATGGCCAGAAGATTGCATTCAAGCAAGAAACACTGTGACTGCTCATATCATAATGAAGTAATTTAGACAAAGAATTAATTAGCTACGTTGATGAGATTAATGGCGAAATCACTTGGCTAACAAGACATGAACTTACTATCAATTCCATGGATAATACGATCCATATATTTCAGTTGTTGTATATTCGAGTTGTTGTCAGATGGAATTGACGAGCCGAGTATTTCAACAATTTCACATTATCATCTTCAGGGTGCAATTTTTTTTCCATATACCAGCAAAACACCAAGACGTGATATCTATAGTGTAGACCGACATTAATCTCATTAAAATTGTTAGTTAATTCTTTATATAAATTACTTCTAATTGATATAAAATAAATATAACATAAAAACTGCACATATATATATATATATATATATATATATATATATATATATATATATATATGCTTAGAAATCATCTATGTAAACATTGACAGACTATCATCACTGTCTTGTCCGTATATTGTTTAATATGTTGTAATTGACATCTTTGATAATGGCTTATGTAATCCGAAAACTTAGATTGTATTAAAAAAATATGGATCGATATTGTGAATTTCTTTCTTCGTTCAACGATAATGTTATTAAACTTATCAGACGTTACGAAAAAAATTTACATAAAATAAATAGACAACACTCGTCTATATTTTTTAATGAAACCTGTGTGTATATATATATATATATATATATATATATATATATATATTGGCAGCATTTTTTCATTAAGACATGCCTCATTGAATAATTTAGACAAATTTTGTTTACTTATTTTTAATAGGATTCTCTCATAATTGCAAACAATCTTAGTATTTTTATTATCACACCATTTACAACAGCATGCCTGTTTACATTGGTAATTTAGGAAAATTCATTTTGAAAATACATCTAAGCTTTATTTCATGGAAATAATAAAAATAAATAAAAATTTAATGTCCAATTTATATATATATATATATATATATATATATATATATATATATATATATATATATATATATATATATATATGCGCTGACAACAACTACATTTGAACAAATTTAAGCACACATACAAACCTACCAGACTCCATCCGAAAAATTCTAGTAGAAAATGCAAGCCTAATAACCTCATGCACATGTAAAAAAAAAGTTTAAAAATAATGGAAGCCTTCAGAACCAAAAAAAAGGAAAAAGCCAAATCTAAGTAATAACGAACCCGACACAATATGCTACCTGTGTTCGGAAAATAAAATATCCCTATCATTCTAGATACAGACACACAATGCATACATCTAGTTCAAAAGTAAATATAAAATCATCCTTAATAATGGCTAAATGTATAGCCGAAAGCGTTTGGAATTACAGAACATTTGGATAGTTTATACACAGTCTGTAACCAGAAAGGAAAACACTTGTTCCTAAACACACATTATATATATATATATATATATATATATATATATATATATATATATATATATATATATATATATATAACACTTGTTCCTAAACACACATTATATATATATATATATATATATATATATATATATAATGTGTGTTTAGGAACAAGTGTTTTCCTTTCTGGTTACAGACTGTGTATAAACTGTCCAAATGTTCTGTAATTCCAAACTTATATGTCACAAACACATGCACATATATATATATATATATATATATATATATATATATATATATATATATATATATATATATACATATATATGTCACAAACACATGCATATATATATATATATATATATATATATATATATATATATATATATATATATATATGCATGTCTTTGTGACATATATATATATATATATATATATATATATATATATATATATATATGTGCATGTGTTTGTGACATATAAGTTTGGAATTACAGAACATTTGGACAGTTTATACACAGTCTGTAACCAGAAAGGAAAACACCTGTTCCTAAACACACATTATATATATATATATATATATATATATATATATATATATATATAATGTGTGTTTAGGAACAAGTGTTATATATATATATATATATATATATATATATATATATATATATATATATATATATATATATATAATGTGTGTTTAGGAACAAGTGTTTTCCTTTCTGGTTACAGACTGTGTATAAACTGTCCAAATGTTCTGTAATTCCAAACTTATATGTCACAAACACATGCACATATATATATATATATATATATATATATATATATGTCACAAAGACATGCATATATATATATATATATATATATATATATATATATATATATATATATATATATATATATATATATGCATGTGTTTGTGTGGGGGTAACAATTCTTCCTTTCATAGATAATACAATAACAGACATCAAGTTACAAACATAAATACACACAAACCTTCTCACTTTCTTTTCTCTCTCACAAATACACGCAATCACACACAGACACACTCTCTGTCTCTCTCTCTGTCTCTCTGTCTCTCTCTCTCTCTCTCTCTCTCTCTCTATATATATATATATATATTTATATATATTTATTTATATGCATATATATAATGAGATTGATATATATATATATATATATATATATATATATATATATATATATATATATATAAAATTGTGTATTTGTGTAGCAAACCCTCTTTTATACATGTTTCATTAAAGACGACTGACAAGGTACTGCGATTAAACTTTTTATTTGACTTTTCTTGTGTTCGTACCAAAATTTTCTTTTCTGGACACACAGTTTGTAAAAAAAGTCCAGAGATTCTGCATTTCCGCGCGCATTCGGCTATACATTTAACCATTATCAAGGGTTATAACTTTAACTAAATGTATAGTATGCGTGGGAGGCACGGTGGAGTAATGGATAGCGTCTTGAGGATTCAGGATTCGAATCTATTCACTTACGTGCTAATACCCTTGGGAAAGATATAAATCTTCTTCTCAAGCTATGGTTAAATAGTAGGACAGACCGGGTTCTTTTGCCTTGGATGGCAACTGGTCTACCGCAGAAAGAAATGGCCTCGTCAGTCATGTAGCGAAAGATACATGATCGCCTACTCGTGTATCACGCATGACACATAACTGACTCATCCTTGGGAAAGATATGAATACTTTTCCTCTCTTTTAAGCTATAGTTAAGTAGCAGGATAG
>OZ010599.1:20524862-20544862 GCA_963932145.1 Acanthosepion lycidas
AATGAACTGATCAAGACAGATAGATAGATAGATAGATAGATAGAGAGAGAGAGAGAGAGAGAGAGAGAGAATGTAAATAGATTGAGAGAAATGAACTGATCGAGACAGACAGATAGATAGATAGATAGATAGAGCGAGAGAGGGAGAGAGAGAGAGAAAGAGAGATGTAAATAGATTGAGAGAAATGAACTGATCGAGACAGACAGATAGATAGATAGATAGATAGATAGATAGATAGATAGATAGATATGAACTGACTGAAAATGATAAATATAAACTGAGTGTAAATGATAGAGAGAGAAATAGATAATGAACCCCAAGAGTTCCGTCTACCCAGTTTCACTCACAAGGCTTGGGCCTACCTGTGGTATGGTTTTCAGGAACTTTCCAAAGTTGCGAAATTGTGTGTGTGTGTGTCTGTCTGTCTCTCTGGCTGTATGGATGGATATATATATATATATATATATATATATATATATATATATATAATCCACACAAATTCCATCCGCGTTCAACCAAGTTGAAATGATGATCCTCCTTGCTGTTGTGACATCCTGATCTAGTTTTCTTCTCTTCTGTTTCCTCTATATTTAAACTTATTCACCTTTTTTTTATGCTTCTTGAATGGATTTTGAAGATGGAATCCAGAGTTTGAATGTTGGTACGAATACTAGTACCAACATTCAATTATTAAATGTTTCTTGTTTGTCATCCTTAACAAAAGATGTTTAAAAGAAAGGCAGACGTTACAATATTGGCAGCCAGGTGTCACTGTTCTACTAACGAACGATCTCGATATAACCGAAAGTTCCATTCTAAAAATGTCTTTTCCTGAACTTCTCACATGTGGAACTTTATTTCGATTTATTGTTTCCCTGCCATCTGTAATTTTTTGTCTTTGCCCTTTTCATCATTTCTCCCAACTAAAGTCTTCTTCTCTTTCACTCGCTGTAACCTCATGTGTCTTAGTGGCTTTATCACCTTACTTGGAATAACATGGTTGAAAATATTCAAGAAGCTTCGGACAATATAGATCTTAACAGATCTTCACTGACAGACGGCGCAATAAAAATTACCACACAAAAACCTATTGAAAAATATGTTTGTTCTGTTTCAAGTTTTTTTTTATTGCCTCACAATCTTTATTCAGATTGTTTATATATATCGGATGTAACTGCAAAATTTTCCGAATCCTGTAAAAGCAAAATTGTCAAATTACCAGATTAAGATTACAACCGTTGAATCTTAGAAATGATTAAAGATATCTTACTGGAATTCTCCGGATTTTATAACATTATTGGACTCTACTTTGAACAATAAGAATGTATAATTACTCTCCAAGCAGAAGAATCGTGATGAAATCGATCAAATTGAAAATGACATGGCCATAATTAATTAATCATAGCTAAGGATCGGAAGATCATGAAGTTCAAATATATATATATATATATATATATATATATATATATATATATATATATATATATTATTCCAGGATGATTTTTCGACTTATTCAAGATAATCTTCGCCGTCTTTAACCTTCTAACTTTCTGTCCACAAGTAACAAATTAACTCACACGTCTCACGTACGATTTCATTTTCAAATCTTTTTTCAGTGCTCTTTGAACTGTCATAGCTGAAACTCCTCTCTCACGTGCCAGACGTCTTATGAATTGAGGTGGATCTTTTCTAATTGATCTTTTTAGCTCTAAGTTAAAATGGTGATCCCTCTTGCTGTCCTGACATCCTGATCTAATTTTCCTCTCTACTGTTTCCTCTGTTTTTTAAATTTATTCACCGATTTTTGATGGTTCTAGAATGGACTTTGAAAATGGAAACCAGAGTATTAATGTTGGTACCAGTAATGGCACCAACATTCAATTATTAAATGTTTCTTGTTTGTCATATTTAACGAAAGATGTTTAAAAGAAAGGTTACTCTTAAAATATACATTAATATATGAAAAAAATATATCAACCCTACACGAATGAAAACTGGAAACTACAAATACAACAAGTTAATTGTTAATATCCCCTGACGATTGAAATTTAAATCTACACGGCACTTTACTCCAATTGGCTCATTCGCTTGCTTAAACTCAACGTTGATTCTGATTCTGCAGAACTTGGTTGGGTGTGAAAAACTATTTGTTGTTAATATTCTTTTTTCATTTGGTTTTTCCAGTTACGAGTCCTTTTTTAAAGCTGATCGTTTTGTGTTCATTTTGTTTAGTTCTTTTTTCGTAACAGATTTAATGTTTAGTATAGAGCTTAGAAAAAATTCGCAGTGTGAGATAGGCAAGAAGTAAGGCATGTCGCAACATCAGCACGGCAAAGGGCACTCCTTTGAAGGCAAGGAATGGCAAAAATATTTTAAGTCAAGTGATAGCGATTGCTGTATGAGTCGTACGATTTTTTAATCAAGCACGGGCAACGCCAGGTCATGCTGCTATATTATATTTCTAAAGAATTGATCAATTTTTAATTTAAAGTTTTTATTATTTCAAACCTTATTTTTTGTGGATACCTGTATTTGAATATGAGTTCGTTTTTTGTGTTTTTTTTTTTTTTTGTTTTTATTTATTTATTTATTCTAAACATTGAATCGGCCAGTGCACTCTTGAAAATAAAGAAGATGCACTCTTGGTCGGAATTTAATCATAAGTTCTGATAGCACTCTGTCACAAATATCTCCAGTTATTTCTATCCCTGGCAATTCGCTCAAAGTTAGCATGAGGTCAATAACAGCTGAGAGGTTACCCTTTAGCTTGTTTTTATAGCTGTGCCAAGGCCGCCTAACAGATTTTTGTCCATTGTCAAGCTGGCTATACAAGAGGACCTTAAGTATCCTACTGTCTCTCATCCTCGTAAGTCACAGCTTCATAAATGTTGCATTATATATATATATATATATATATATATATATATATATATATATCCAGTTGCCTTGATCTATCCACTACCCTTCTCCTCATACTCTCTTCTATCACTCCTATCTGATCTAGCTCTGTATTTTCTGTAACCCCTCGCGTCCTAGTGGCTTCCGGCCTTGCTTGGGGTGAGATGCTTAAAAAGATATATATATATATATATATATATATATATATATATATATATATAATACTAATAATCTTATAAATATAAGCAGCTATACTAAGCTTTTACCCTGACGAATCGCGTAGGTGAAACCTAGGTAGTTTTGTCTGGCTCTTTAGGTTTACTTTACTATATATATATATATATATATATATATATATATATATATATATATATATATATATATATATATATATTCAGTTAATAACTGTACAGGTTATACCCTTATTGATACGAACACATACACCCACACACGTGTGCGTGTATATGTGTGTGCGGGCATAATTGGTGTGTGCTTGGTTTCACACGGATTAAAATTGTAACCACTCCCAGCATATTGCCAACCTATTCACACCTGTCATTTCATATCTATCTATCTATCTATCTATCTATCTATCTATCTATCTATCTATCTATCTATCTCAGTCTGTTCATATCCATCTATCTATCTATCTATCTTAGTCTGTTCATATCTATCTATCTATCTATCTATCTATCTATCTATCTATCTATCTATCTATCTCAGTCTGTTCATATCTATCTATCTATCTATCTATCTATCTATCTATCTATCTATCCCAGTCTGTTCATATCTATCTATCTATCTATCTATCTATCTATCTATCTATCTATCTATCTCAGTTTGTTCATATCTATCTATCTATCTATCTATCTATCTATCTATCTATCTATTCTTTCTTTCTTTCTTTTTATATATGTATCGATATACCAATCTATCTCCGTTGTTTTAACGATTTATCTCTGTTCTTACATGATGAATTCATGACGGTAAAACCTGATTATACGCTTGTAATTTTAGTTGCAGTTTTAGACACCAACACACACACACACACACACACACACACACACACACACACACAGACACATACATACATATATATATATATATATATATATATATATATATATATATGTAGATACGTACACACATTTATACATATTGATTTCTTCTTATTACTTCATTGTTCTGCCTCGATGATTTTGCATGTTAGATTATGAATATTATAGATAATAATCACTATCAGATAAAATGGAGGAATGAATAAATAGATATAAACAGCGTTTAATAGAGAGTTAAATAAATAGATAGATTCTGAAACAAGGAAATTCAAAGACGTGGATATATACAGACATACTCGGCGGTATCTATCTATCTATCTATCTATCTATCTATCTATCTATCTATCTATCTATCTATCTATCTATCTATCTATCTCTTCCTCTCTCTCTCTCTCTCTCTCTCTCTATATATATATATATATATATATATATATATATATATATATAGAGAGAGAGAGAGAGAGAAAGAGATAGAGAGATAGATTGATAGATAGATAGATAGATAGATAGGTAATGAGATAGAAGTTTGTGAATATATATATATATATATAGATAGATAGATAGATAGATAGATAGATAATGAGCGAGTCACTTAGAAAGATATGAAAATATATATACATATATGTGTAGACAGGTAGTAGATGTGAATATATATATGTATAGATACATAGATGTGAGTATATATGCATACATATATAGATACATATGAATATATATGTACATTACATATATATAGAAAGCGATAGATTGATGTGAATATATATGTTGAGATAGCTGTAAACATGCATATATATATATATATATATATATATATATATATATATATATATATATATATATATATATATACATACATACATACATATACATATATATATATATATATATATATATATATATATATATACCTATATATATATAGATATAGATAGATAAATAAATAATTTTTATAGCAAAATATTCAGTAATTTTATTTATAACATACTAGCAGCCATAACCAGCTGGTCGATCATAAAAAGCATTCATTTAGAATGGAGCAAAAACAGCATCATGTTTAAATGTAACAGAGTCTACCTTCTTCAGTTACTTTAAAGTAATTTCATTAAAAAAAAAAAAAACTTTGAATTAATGCAGTTACTGATATAACAGAAGTAGTCTGTATTTATTCAATTGAAGTTAGCCGAAGACATGAAAGGATAAAACAGGCAACATGAAAACGCACATCAGACCACAATTATTTTGGAATTTTTGAAATTCAATTAGTCAGTGTGCTACCAGGGATTTAAAAGAGGATACATTGATAAAGCACTTGTTAAGTTTGATGAAAATTGATTGAAAGATCAACGAAAAATAAATTACCAGTAAAAATCGCCAGTAAAAATCGCCCGTAAAAATCGCCATTTTTCGTTATTTACGCGGATATTTACTATGTGTGGACTCACTTATCAAGTTAAATGACTTTTAAACAATCAACTTATTGTTAGCTATAATTGAGTGATGTTTTTATTAGATTGCTTGAAAATTGAGGGAGTTTTTAGTTTCAAATTTGTGTTGAAATCAATTTGTGTCGAAATCAATTTTTCGTTTTTCGCTAAACGCTGTGGCATATAAATAAAAAGGAGGTATCATTGATCTCGTCATGATGTAAGTAACCTATATACTGAGTTTGAATAAAATCTGAAGAAAAAGTTAAATTTATCGATTTCTGATCGGCTTTACTGATTATTGATTTTAAAAAAATATCCATTTTTTACGCTAAGAACCTATCTCTTACATTGTACAATGTGTTTGCCAAGTTTGATCAAAATTATTTGGGCGGATTCCGAGAGAAAACGTATCACGCAGATAGACAGACAGACAGACATCCTCTGTTTTATATAAAATATTTGGTATAAATTCTGTTGAAACTTTTTTAAAAATTAATTTCTACCCACTGAGTATACCTTTCTGAATGACTTTCAATGCATTCTTACAGTAAAATCCAATAAAATTAAATTATGTATAAAATAGCGCTATACATCCCTATATTCTGTGTAACGCATGTTTTAATTTGTGACCACTGACAATACCTTTCTTCCTGTTTTCATTGGATTCTTAGAGTAAAAAGCAATCAAATTAATTTATGCATATAATTGCCTTATATTTTTGTAACACTTTTTTTCATTTGTGACCACTGATTTGCAATGTAATTATCTCGTATATTAATTGATAATTCAATAACATAATAATTTATTTTCCTTGCAATGCTTGCCTTAATTCTGGACCCGCAAAAAAACCCTTTTTCTTTATTCATGCATTAATATTTTACGTATATTTTCCACATATTCCCCGTAACATATGCTTTCTTCATTCCTGATCCACGGCAAAATCTTTCTCTCTGATAATCTATGCATTTCTCTAATAAACTAATTAGCAAGATAATTACATTAAACATATAATGGTCCCGTTCTGTAGGTAATGCTTGCCAGAATTCTGACGACCCCTTTCTTGTTGTCTACCAATGCCGAACATGGATTTAAATGAAATTTCCTCAAATCAATAACCTTCAAAAATTCCTAACCCATGACAGAATCTTTCTCTCTAAATTTCTATGCATTACTTTACTAAACATTACACCCTCGTGGAAATTAATTAGAGAGGAAGATGTGGAGGACCATAATCACCTACACCCTTGTAGAAATTAATTAAAACAAAACGAATAATTCCTTTATTATTTACTTTTTTTTCGGATTTTTCCAATGAAACATGACCCAGTGTACATGTTAGTACTTCGTATGTTCATTCCTCGAAGTCCTTCCTTGCAGAATGACCATAGATTCTCGATTGGATGTAAATCAGGAGAGTTTCCAGGCCAGTCTACAGTACTTTGATTTGCACACTGGTAAAGCTTGCCAATGTGTTCGTGCAGCGTTACAATTTTCATATGTGTTGTAACCTAGAAAGAGTTACTGAATGAGGAATAACCCAAATAGAGATTGGAAACGAAATGGTAATCTTTATAACATCAACAAAATACAATACTCGCCAGCGGCGTGAAATAGGTAAACCACTGCTAGTGGTGGACTACTTAGACACCATATTACCCGCACTTACAATAGTGCCCAACGTATTTATGAAGATTGGGACAGACCCATTAGCTACATCATAAAACACACGAACTTCCTTGTGAAAATTAATTGAAACAAAACGAATAATTCCGTTATTATTCACTTTTTTTCGTATTTTTCCAATGAAACATGACCCAGTGTAGATGTTAGTACTTCGTATGTTCATTCAACTAAGTCATTCCTTGCAGTTAAACCACAGATTCTCGATTGGATTTAAACCAGGAGAGTTTCCGGGCCAGTCTATAGTATATTGTGTGTGTGTTTACTGTAGACATTATGTTTGCTGTTTTTTCGGATTTGATTTGGGTATATTTTTTCGTACACACCGTTTGTTTTAGATAAACACACGTTAGATTCTTTTAGAATGGATTCAGCATAGGTTGGTGAAGTAATTATAATGTTTTTGACTTTGGCTTGTAGTTGATTAAATATTTATTAGTAATCCCTCGAAGTATCTTCGATGTAAAAAATGATGTTCTTTTTTAATTAGTTCAGTGTTTCCTGTGTATTACGAGCGCGTTTAAATGATTCTCCAATGTAACCAGATTTTATGTCCGTAGATATGGACTTTTACATTTTGTGATGTCTCGCCGAGATGACAACAATTTCAATGATGAATTTATAATAAGTAACGGCATCTGAATTGATGTTGGTTTTATTTTCTTCTTAATTATATATCCAATTGTCTTGTACGCGATAGTAATGATCCTACTATTAGGGATAACTAATTTATTTACAGATTTTATAGAAAGCGTGTTAAAGAGTAGAATTATGAAATTTGGGTTGTTGATCAAATAAAATATCTATAAAATGGATAGATACATAGATCGATAAATTAAATATAAGATAGATCAAATTTAAAAATAGAGATAAATACAATAAAAAAATATCAGAGATAAAACCAAATCATATATAGATAAATTAAGAATATATTAGGTTGGTGCAAAAATAATGACGTAATAATGTCGTTTTTAGACGTATTTTTTAACGTCAAAAACGACATTATTATGTCATTATTTTTGCACCAACATAATAGCTAGTTAGCTCGACATCTCTCTCTCTCTCTCTCTCTCTCTATCTATCTATCTATCTATCTATCTACATAGATAGATAAAAGAAAAAAGATAGGTAGATAACATAAAAAATAATGAGACATAAATAAATAAAATAATAAATATAGATAAATAGAAAGATATGAAGATAGGTAAAATAAAAAAATTATATATATATATATAATATATATATATATATATATATATATATATATATATATATATATATATACATGCACATATATATATTTATATATAAACGAGATAGAAAAATAAATATATAGATAGGAAGATTGATAAAATTTAAATAAATACTTACATATATAGATAATTAAAATTAGATACATTTTGTGTACATATATATATATATATATATATATATATATATATATATATATATACTTAATATACGCACTTTTCTCTCGTTGGAACCTCTATAACCTCTTTCTTATGTATATATATATATATATATATATATATATATATATATATATATAGAGAGAGAGAGAGAGAGAAAGAGAGAGATAGATGAACACAAATAGATAGATAGATAGATAGATAGATAGATAATGAATAGACTGGGATAGATAGATAGATAGATAGATAGATAGATAGATAGATAATGAATAGACTGGGATAGATAGATAGATAGATAGATAGATAGATAGATAGATAGATAGATAGATAGATAGATAGATAATGAATAGACTGGGATAGATAGATAGATAGATAGATAGATAGATAGATAGATAGATAGATAAGAACACATTTTAGGGACAGATGTGTTTAAGGAAGTTACCCTAGATAAATAGATCGTTAGAGAAACTAAATCCCAAACCTGACAGCTATTACCTCTATTCCCTGTGCATCTCCGATACAGAAATCGATACGTAATGATCTCTGTGTTCATACAGCGTATAACGACAAACCGGTGGATGCAAAACGTGTGTATCGCGCACCATGTGTGAGGCACGACATCTGTGGCCAACACCCAATATTATTTGCCCAACACCCGGAAGAGATTATCATCATCATCATCGTCGTTATCATCATCAACATCGCTGTGTATTTTGATTGTTCTGTGAAGAATTAGGGAAAGTCATTTAAAGGAGAGAATCGGGAAGAAACGAAGAACGTGAAGAAGAAAGAAAAAAGACGATTGAAGGCGAAGGAAGATGGAGAAATGAGAAAAATTAAGAAAAGAGGAAAGTGGGGAGAAGTGCAGACAAAGGAAGACAATGAAAGAATAAAAAAGGAGGAAGAAGGAGAACAAAAGATGAAAGGCGGAGGAAAGATGAAGACAAAACAATGAAAGATGGCGAGGAAGAATGAAGAATGAAAAAAGAATGAAGACCAATTAAGAAAAAAAAAATAAACAAAATAAAAGCCGAACGACAAAAATGTGTTCATATCTATCTATCTATCTATCTATCTATCTATCTATCTATCTATCTATGTCTGTAAATATCAGTCTTTCTGTAAAGGTAGATGTTTTGGAGTAGATAGAGTTCCTGAGTCGGCAATCCAACGAGGGGAAGGAAAAAAAGTCTCTAAATTCATGAAGGTTTCCAATGGCAACATAAAAATCTAGGAGAAGATAACTCCTGACATCATCATCAAAATTTAACGGTGAATTTGGCCGAAGGAAAAGACAAGCAGAATAAACAGAAATTGAGACATTAAGATACAAATGAAGGACACAAAACTGGTGAAGGCCAGACATCATACAAAAATGATTGGCTAACTCTGGTTTTAGATTCGTTCATTTTGGCACAAAGCAGAGAATTATGGTAAGATGTACACTCAACAGAATCGTGGTATACAGAAAAAAACAACCTCTGATGTAAAGTTACATCCTGATGACAGATCTGTTTGAATGTGTTCCGTATTTCTTATAAGAAATTTTTTTAACTTCTCTTCGTGTATGCATATATATATATATATATATATATATATATGCGCGTATGTAAATATATACTGGACTCTTCTGGGTATTGACGTCAGCGTCTACTTTTATAGTTACATCCTCTCTATCCTTGATATTGATTCTTAACCCATAAATATAGCATACATTAAAACTATATTTTCTCTCATATATATACTCGACTCTCCCGTCGAATTCGACGTATGGGGATCAAGCAGATCGGTTCCAACAGCATATAGTGGTGAAAGTTTCGTGCAGGATCATCCAGGCTTTTTGAAGGGCCGAATACAGAGACCTGGTGCATTACGAATTAAGAGTTGTCCACCTCCTAGACCAGTTTGCCATCAAAGGCTATAGAACCCCTGTCCTGCTATTTATCCATAGCTGGAAGGAGAAGAAGAGGAGGATTCACACCTTTCCCAAGGGTATTAACACGTAAGTGAATGTAATGGATTCGATTGGAATTCGAACTCGGCTCTCCAGTTCCTCAATCCAAGCCGCTATCCATTACACCACCTCTCCCGAGTGATGATTTCAATGTTCACTTATTTATATTTACATACGCTCTATCTTTAATATTGCGCACTTTATCCCATAAATATAGAACACCTTAAAATTATTAGGTTGGTGAAAAAATAATGACGTAATAATGTCGTTTTTTGAGGTTAAAAAATACGTCAAAAAATGACATTATGACGTCATTATTTTTGCACCAACCTAATATCTATCTATCTATCTATCTATCTATCTATCTATATATGTATATATATATATATATATATATATGTGTGTGTGTGGAGTAAAGGTAACAAATCCGTTGGTATATAATCTAACTGGATCCTAATAATATCAAATATTAAAACTGGTCCACAAACAGAGCTCAGTAGATTTATTATTACAGAGCAAATAATTAATAAACACGAAAATCTAATATCTCCTCATAGAAACTTCAGAGAAAGATATCGGTCGTCTGTCTTATCAACCCCGGTGTGGACTGAGTTCCTGTCAGAAATAGAAAATTAACTGTGAAAGCTATATGCCTTTTCTATAAATACTTTCATGGCAATTGTGTTGAGGAACATTCCATTATGCTAACTAGACTTTATGAATTTAAGCGCAGTGCTAGATTGGCGGCTAGGTCTCACCATTTTAAAGTTGAAATGGCAAGATGTAATAGCAAGTTCTATGCTAACAGTTTATTTTCTCGCACGTCTCGACTGTAAACACTCTTCCGGTTTCTAGATTTAAGCCATCTTTGATGTTAAAACGTTTAAATGCAATGTCAATAGTAATCTACAGTCTTCTTAATTAATTTCCATTTATATCTTATAATTTTTCTTCTTAAAAATACTTTTTAAAAAATCTTTCACACTCAGTAATCACTTCATTATATATATATATATATATATATATATATATATATATATATATATATATATATATATATATATATATGAATATCTGGTTCAACAGCAAATTTGTCCACATCGTGTAACAGCATGCTATAATTGTCCATCTGATTAATATCTAAAAAAAATTTAAAAAAAACACTAAACTAATTGAATTTCATTTTTTCCAGATTTTGGGTATGACGTCAGCCATCTTGATGACATTTGTCGTTAGAATCACTGAAAACCCTTTGAGTTATTTAGATAGAATGAGACAAGGTTAAAATCGTTTTGTGTCATCCCCACTCTCTTTCCAACTGAGCAATGGTGAGAGGAAAAAGATCATTCAGTTCTTCAGCAATGGTACCACCATTCATAATCTGGCTTCCATCTTCAATGTCATTCAAGAACCATCAAGAGAACGGTGAATATGCTTTAAAAAAGAGGGAAGAGTAGAGAGGAAAACTGGACCAGGAGGTCACAACAGGAAGAGGGATCATCATTTCAACTTAGAGCTAAGGAGATCAATTAGAAAAGATCCAACTCAATCGATAAAACGTTTGGCACGTGAGAGAAGTGTAGTGAAAAAGGACTTGAAAATGAAATCGTACGTGAAAGTCCAGAACAGAAAACTAGAAAGTTAGAGAGGGCGAAGATCATCTTGAATAACTTGGAAAATAATCCTGGAATAACAAATATATATTTGAACATTATTTCCATTCTTCATGAGCTTTCCAATGTTAGCTATGATTAATTAATGATGAACATGTCATTTCCGTTTGATGATCGATTTCATCACAATACTCCTTTTATATTTGGCGGGTAATTATACATTCTTATTATTCAAAATTAAATCCAGTAGTGTTATAAAAAGCTCCGAGAATTCCAGTAAGATATATTTACTCATTTCTAAGATACAACGTTCCAAAACTTAATCTAATAATTGAACAATTTTGCTTTTACACACGGTATATATATATATATATATATATATATATATATATATATATATATATATATAGATAGATAGATATATAAGTGAACATTGAAGTTAACACTCAGAGGCGACAGGCTGTTTCATACTAGGCGCAATTGTCAGACAATTGCTCATACCATGAAACAGCCTGTCGCCTCTGAGTTTTGACTTCAATGTTCACTTATATATTTATATTTACATACGCTCTATCTTTAATATTGTGTACTTTATCCCATAAATATAGCACACCTTAAAACTATATATATATATATATATATATATATATATATATATATATATATATATATATATATATATATATATTACAATAAATCATTCATACGAAAAGTAGATTAGTAAAGTTAATGATATAAAATTCTAAGTTGCATTAACCTACAAACCACTCGATGAGTGTTATGGTCCTTGTTTTTCGAGTGATTGGTAGGTAACTTTAAAATTTTGCTTGCGAAGAGTTTTCACCATTTTATACCATTAACTTTACTAATCTACTTTTTGTATGAATGATTCATTGATATATATATATATATATATATATATATATATATATATATATATATATATATATATATATAGTAGCGGTCATAGTATAAGGAACGGAAACAACAAAGACATAAATATGTGTATTACTTAAAAAGTAATCCATAATTAGTAATGAAATTTTTACCGAATAAAGATTAGGGTGTAATGCATAAATATTATACAAAGTTACAAAAATTTAAAAAATATTTTTTTTTTTTTTAATAAAGATTAAATGGAAGAAAGGAAATAAGCTACTGGACAAAAGTTAAGGAACGATGTTAATAATTTGCATAAACTTAATTTACATTGTTAAAAAACTCGCTGGAGCCTTTCAACAATAAGTAAAAGTTTTATTTATGATTAGGACTTTACTTTTTAAACCATATGGCAAGTTCTAACGCTCTCTTTTGAAGAAAACAAAAACTCATCATCCGTAAATATCAAGAAAAAAAGTCAATTTCAGAAATCTCTGGTATTGTTCATAGGTCTAAAAGTGTCGTTCATCGTGTAATTAGCAGGTATTAGGTTGGTGCAAAAATAATGTCGTTTTCTCATATATGTTACTATGTGAGAAAACGACATTATTTTGCACCAACCTAATATAAAACCAATAAAACGTTAGATGCAAAACCAAAAACCGGCAGACCTCCAAAAACATCGCAAAGAGAAGATCAAAGAATTGTTAGAATATCTACAAAAACCGTTTTGAAACTGCTACATCAATTGCCCGTAAATTTAATGAAGAGACAGATAATAAGATCTCAAGAAAAATGGTTGCTCGCAGGTTAAAAAATGCAGGATTGCATGCCCGCATTGCAGCTTCGAAGCCTCTCATTTCAAAGCGAAACCAAAGGGCACGCCTGGAATATGCGAGAGAACATGTTGTTTGGACTGACACTCAATGGGATACAGTTCCTTTCAGTGATGAATCCAAGTTTACTATATTTGGTTCTGAGGGCAAAACTTACGTACGCCGTAGAACAGGTAAAAGACTGTCTTCTCAATGTGTCAAGAAAAGCGTTAAGTTTAGTGTCGGCAGTGTGATGATGTGGGGAATGATTTCATCTGCAGGAGTTGGCCCTATCATCCGCGTACATGGCAATATCAATGCTGAGATTTACAAAAGGCTTCGTCAGCAGCATGTGGTACCAAGATTACACCATAATCTTTATGAATCTCCTATTTTCATGCAGGACAATGCACCTTGCCACAAGACTCAGAAGGTTATGGCTTTATTTGAAGAAGAAGGAATCACCCTAATGAAGTGGCCAGCCCAGAGCCCCGACCTGAATCCAATAGAAAATGTTTGGAAGATAATTGGAGAAAAGAAACCCCAAAAACCAGGATCATCTATGGGAGTTATTGAAAGGTAAATTGGAGGGAATTACTGCTGATTTTTGCAAGAAATTAATTAGATCATGTGGTCGACGATGCAGAGAAGTCATTGAAGATAAGGGGATGTTTACAAAATATTAAATTTTGTTGATATTTTGTTAACAATCAAGTATTAACAAGATCGTTCCTTAACTTTTGTCCAGTAGCTTATTTCCTTTGTTCTATTTAATCTTTATTTTAAAAAAAACTATTATGTAAATTTTTGTAACTTTGTATAATATTTATGCATTACACCCTAATCTTTATTCGGTAAAAATTTCATTGCTAATCATAGATTACTTTTAAATTAATACACATATTAATGTCTTTAACTTCCGATGGTCCGTCGGTCCGTCACCCTCTAAAATAGCCAGACATTGACCGATCGAAACCAAATTTTGGGCAGAAGTACAAACAGTTAAGTGGGTATATATTTCTCCAAAATTAGGGTACATAGCTTAGTACAATAAATTTTGATTAGATTTTTGGGGGAAAAATTAAAAGTTTTACTATTTAACATATAAAATACTTTCACTATTTTAAAACCAACTGAATGATTAAAATATCAAATATTTATTTAATAAAAATGCTATATTTTTTTGCATATCTTTTTTCAAAAGTATTTATATATAGAAGAATCCAGTTTCCAGTTCGCCTTGCGTTTAAGACGACTATAAACAAATCACGAGGTTAAACGCTTCAAAACTTTGGAATTTGGCCCCCCAAAAAAAGTTTACGGATGGCCAGTTGTAAGTTGTACGCTCAAGAGTAAGAAATCCTAAGAGTTTATTTTTTGCTGCTGAAAAGGAATTTAAAAAGAAAAATTGTTTAGCATGAAGTATTTTAAAATAAAAAATAAATTGAACTGCACCACATATTTGATATATATATATATATATATATATATATATATATATATGAAAGTGAACATAGGTGCCCTGACGATTGCATCTACCACGAATTAGACTGTCGCGTCTAAGTGTTGACTTCAATTGTTCACTTTCATATTTACACACGCTGTATCTCTGACATTGAGCCCTTTATCCCATAAATATAACACATCTTAAGACTATATTTCTTCATATATATATATATATATATATATATATATGGTAGAATGTGCGTGTGTGTGTGTGTAACGAATGGACGGCCCCAATTTTCGACGGATTTGCACCAAAATTTACATGCACATGCTCCAAGTTAGTGGGAAGGCCAAGACCGACTTTGCATTTCCCAAGTCTCATCGATAGTTGAAATAATCGATTTGTTCATGCTTCTACAGTAGTTTTCATGTATTTTGCGGACATTTTGTACTGGCCAGAGTGAGAGCCTATAGCTGGCTGCCACGAAGAGGCAGGAAGATTCTATTGGCCAGCGTGAGCCAACAGCTGACTGACACGAATGTTAACTAACATGCTATAGCATGCAAAAAAATCGATAGCTGCATCCGTTACAAGTGGGAAAATTTAAATCTGCATAGAACTTTACTCCAATTGCCTAAACTCAACGTTGATTCTGATTCCACAGAACTGGGTTGGGTGTGAAAAAGTATTTGTTGTTAACATTCTTTTTTCATTCGGTTTTTCCAGTTACTATTCCTTTTTTAAAGCTGATCATTTTGTTTTCATTTTGTTTAGTTCTTTTTTCGTAACAGATTTAATGTTTAGTCTAGAGCTTAGAAAAAATTCGTAGTGTGAGATAGGCAAGAAGTAAGGCATGTAGCAACATCAGCACGGCAAAGGGCACTCCTTTAAAGGCAAGGAAGGGCAAAAATATTTGAAGTCAAGTGATAGCGATTGCTGTATGAGTCGTACGATTTTTGAATCAAGCACGGGCAACGCCGGGTCATGCTGCTAGTATATATATATATATATATATATATATATATATATATATATATATATATATATACAAACGACGTGATTCGATCCCTCATTGTATGCTCCACAATTTGCTGTAACCAACCTAAGATAGTATATAATAGTAAAGAATTTTCGACCATCCCTAGTAAATGTCTAAATCGAGATGGTCAGTGGATGGTTCTGAGATGCTGTCAAGTGAGGGAGACGGAGATGGGATGTCAGTATTTTGACAGATGACCTCTTGGGACTTTCAGACTGAATCACACTCCCTAACAAAAAAGGAAAAAAAAAATGCCACTTAGCAAATTCTTTTCTCTGACACTTGTTAGAGTTAAAATGACGGTGATCACGATTTGGTTATTCGGAAAGTACTGAAGCATTTTCAAAGAAGATATAAGATAAAATTCCAAATCAAACTCTAAAAGAAAATCTACATATCGTTATCTATCTATCTATCTATCTATCCATCTATCCCATTTTCTTCATTATCTATTTCATTCACTTCATTATCTATCTCTCTATCTGTCTGTCTATATATCTCTCTATTTGTCTATCTGTCTGTCATTCTCTTCATTATTTATCAATGTATCTGTCTATCTAATTTATTTTCTATCTATCTATCTATCTATCTATCTATCTATTTTATTATTATCTATCTGTTTTATTACTTTCATTATCTATCTGTCTTTCTGTCAATCTATCTATCTATCTATCTCATTCTCTTCATTATCTATTTCATTCTCTTCATTATCTATCTATCTATCTATCTATCTATCTCATTCTGTTAATATCTATTTATATATGATGACGTTTCCTCTGCGGTACTTAGACTATGAATTTAAGCGCAGTACTAGATTGGCGAAAAGGTCTCATCAATTTACAGTTGTAATGGCTAGATGAAATCGTGAAGTTCTATGTTCTGCAGTTTCTTCTCTCGCACTTCTCGCTTGTGGAATTTTCTTCCGGCTTCTGGCCCCCCCGTCA
Source organism: Acanthosepion lycidas (assembly GCA_963932145.1). NCBI lineage: Eukaryota > Metazoa > Mollusca > Cephalopoda > Sepiida > Sepiidae > Acanthosepion > Acanthosepion lycidas. The sequence goes on from OZ010599.1 coordinate 20,542,026, forward strand.
GCTTTGTTCTTCAAAAATTTAAATGCAATGCCAATCGATATCTTATGTCTTCTTAATTCTTATTCTTTTACTCTCCTCTATCCTTAATAGGTGTTTTTCTCATATTCTCTAACACACAGTAACCTCTTTCGATTTAGTGGCTTTATTGCCTTGTTTGAGGTCAAATGAAATATATATATATATATATATCACTATATGTATACATATATATATATATATATATATATATATATATATATATATATATATATAAATCTGTACATATATATTCATATGTATCTATATATATATGCATATATACTCACATCTTTGTATCTATACATATATATATATATATTCACATCTTCTGCTTGTCTACACATATATGTATATATATTTTCATATCTTTCTAAGTGATTCGCTCATTATCTATCTATTTATCTCTCTCTCTCTCTCTCTCTCTCTCTCTATATATATATATATATATATATATATATGTATGTATATATATTTATTCACAAACTTCTATCTCATCACCTATCTATCTATCTATCTATCTATCTATCTATCTATGTCTCTCTCTCTCTCTCCCTCTTTCTATATATATATATATATATATATATATATATATATATATATATATATATATATATGCGTGTGTGTGTGTGTGTGTGTGTGTATTTGTGTGTGACAGTCTATTTTTCCAGGTGTTCGTATCTGTGTGGAAATCCCAATCTATTTTGTGTCTGTTCCCCCTCAGTTTCGGGCCAATATGCTTGTGAGCAATGAGCCCTTACCGGCACACACATGGAGAAACTTATGCTTCTGACCCCTAACTGTTCAGCTTGACATGACCCTCCAGGAACTGCCAATTTGAAATTTGCTGGCTCCGTGGAGAAGGGCATCTAAATTCTTGACATTACCAAAAGATGTTCTATTTTATATTTTTTTTTTGTTTCATTTCTTTCTTTTTCAATTTCTTTTTCTTTTTCTTCCTTTTTTTTCTGTCTTTCTTTTTATTTCTTTATTTCTCTGTCTTTCTTTGATTTTCTGTTTTTCTTTTTGTCACTTTCTTTCCTTTGCTGCCTTTCTTTCTTTTTCCGTCTTTCTCTCTTTTTCTCCCTTTCTTTCTTTTTCTCTCCTTCTTTCTCTTTCTCTCTTTCTTTTTTGTGATTTTTTCTTTTGCTTTCTTTATTTCTCTGTCTTTCTTTGTTTTTCTGTTTTCTTTTTCTCTCTTTCTTTCCTTTGCTACCTTTCTTTCTTTTTCTGTCTTTCTTTCTTTTTCCGTCTTTCTCTCTTTTTCTCCCTTTCTTTCTTTTTCTCTCCTTCTTTCTCTTTCTCTCTTTCTTTTTTGTGATTTTTTCTTTTGCTTTCTTTATTTCTCTGTCTTTCTTTGTTTTTCTGTTTTCTTTTTCTCTCTTTCTTTCCTTTGCTACCTTTCTTTCTTTTTCTGTCTTTCTTTCTTTTTCCGTCTTTCTCTCTTTTCCTTCTCTTCTTTCTTTTTCTCTCCTTCTTTCACTTTCTCTCTTTCTTTTTTGTGATTTTTTCTTTTTCTTTCTTTTTTCTTTCTTTCTTTTTCTTTCTTTCTTTTTGTCGCTTTCTTTTTTATCATTTTTTCTTTTTCTTTGGTTCTTTTTTCTTTCTTTCTTTTTCTTGCTTTCTTTTTTGTCATTTTTTCTTTTTCTTTCTTTTTTCTTTTTCTTTTTCTCGCTTTCTTTTTTGTCATTTTTTCTTTTTCTTTCTTTCTTTCTTTCTTTTTCTCGCTTTCTTTTCTTTTTCTGTCTTTCTTTCTTTCTTTTCCTCTCTTTTTCTTTCCTTATTTTTCTGTCTTTCTTTCTTTTTCTGTTTTCTTTCTTTTTCTGCCATTTTTCCGCTTCCATTTTTCTTTCTTTCTTTTTCTTTCTTTCTCTTTCTCTCTTTCTTTATTCTTCGTCTTCTTTCGTTAAGTCCTTGCGCGCTCATTACTTCTTCTTCCTTTTTCATTCATTATTTAATTCACTCTTCTTTTAATCTCTTTCATTTTCTGTTCATTCACTTTTTAATTCATTCCTCCATTCGTTCGTTCTTCGATGAATTCCATTTCTTTCGTTCATTTTTGTCATTCAATACTTTATCATTTTTCCTTCTTTCACTGATCACTTATTTATTTTCATCACTCATATTCTTTTAGTCAATTGTGTATTTACTTTTCATTCATCATTTCTTTCATTCATTCATGGATATTTCTTTTTATTATTTATTTTTCTATCCTTCACACACTCACACACACATACACACGCACACACCCTCACACACACTTACTCACACTCTCTCTCTCCTCTTTCTTCAATAATCTTAATCTCCAGTAAAATTTTTCGATATCAAGTAATCTACACAATTTCTTTATTTTCTTATGTGGTTTAATTTTAAAATAATAAATTGTCTGGATAAATTTGAACCATTTTGTAATTTCGGTCTGAGGCGGCAACATTTTTATCAAAGAAATTTGATAAGAATGCTTTATTAACCCATTACCTGCCGTGAGCCTCACTTGGGGATCTGTTAAAATTAAACTCACATGTTATTCCTTGTATTTACATTGAATTGCTTACATACATTGCATTTGCAGAGGTATATTTTACAACACTTAGCGTTTAAAGTTTTTATTATTAACCATAAGAAGACACTTTCTGTCGTAATTTTACATTTCACGAGTAGAAAAATAATGACTATTTTGAAAAGTATTTTTTTTATTAATTCTAAATTAATATTATTTTTTTTTATGTTTTATACACATATATATTTGATGTTTCTATAAAGACGACAGTGATAACTACTGAAATTAAACATAAAGAATAAATAAACTCCTAAGACTGAGC
>OZ010599.1:20549862-20577362 GCA_963932145.1 Acanthosepion lycidas
AAAAATAACTTCGAAGAACTCATTTAAATTATTTATTTTATTTAAATTGCGTTTTCGTTTTTTTTAAGAAGTCCGAGTTGGTACCGTTCGACTCGTTCATTGTAAAAACACACATATATATACACATAGTCTCTACATTCCCTTCTCCTATCTCTCTCTCTCTCTCTCTCTGTGTATATATATATATATATATATATATATATATATGTAAAAGCAAAATACATGTTAACTACAAGCAAGACGAATTTTTCCTGAGATATAATAACATTTTCCTGTTTCTTAATACCTTGCTCAGCTTTTGAAAGACATCTTTCAAAGAAACAAAAAAAAATTAACTTCGAAGAAGATATTTAAATTATTTAAAGTGCGTTTTCGTTTTTTTTTAAGAAGTTCGTGTTAGCACCTATATGAAGAAAACCGTCCGACTCATTCATTGTACAAACACATAGATACACATAGTCTATACCTTCCCTTCCCCTATGTATATATATATATATATATATATATATATATATATATAATTTTATATAAAAGCCAGCTACATGTTAACTACAAGCAAGACAAATTTTCCCTTAGAAATATTGTAAAGAAATATACAACAATAGTTGAACAGAAAAAGAAAAGGAAATTATCTACTATAAAAATTTCAAACAGCTTATCAACAATAGCAACACACTTTCCAGGTCTAAATTACGGAGGACCAATAATATTATTTATGAACTCACTTGTCCCTGAAAGAACTGCGTTCCTGATTAAGCCAAACTAATGTATAATTACTTTGGACATACCACTACATGTCTATCACAAAGACTCACGTTACATCTCTCTGACCATAGCTCAATTAGGACTCATTTAAACTTACCAAAATCCATCTGTAATATACTTATAAAAAAGTACAAGTATAATAGCTTCAGTCACATGTAAGAAAAGATTAAAAGTAATGAAAGCCTTAATAATTAAACGGAAAAGGCCAACACTTAATAGTATGGAGACCGAACACAGGCACAGCATTCTTATAAACCAATGCATTCAGTTAGAAATAAAATAAAATTACCCTCCATAAAATTGCCCTTCATAAAGAATAGCCAAAAGCGCTTGGATAATGAAAATATTTCGATAATTCTTATACTCTTTATGCCCAGAAAAGGAAACATTTATAAGAGCACAAAAATATATATATATATATATATATATATATATATATATATATATATATATATATATATATATATATATATATATATATGTAAGTATTTAGGCAGCAATTCTTCTTTCATGCACATTTCATTGAATACGACAGACAAGCTGCTTTTATTTAGTTTTTTATACAATTTCTCATGCGATCAAATATTTTTTTTTCTTTTCGGATGATAAATTATATAGAAACTGTCCGAATGTTTGTTTTTTTTTATCCGAGCGTTTTCGGCTATACATTTAGCCATTTTCAAGGATTAAATATTTTAACTGTTAAAAAAGAAATAGTTTGTCGTATGTAAGTTTTATAAAAAGTTTTCGTTTTTCAAAACACGGTCAACATATTGTGTCCATGTTCAAAGATAATATTATTAAGTGTTTTTTTTTTTTTTTTTTTATTAATAAAGCTTCCATTATTTTTAGCCTTTTTTGCATGTAGATGGTGCTATTATATTAAGGTTGTCGACAAATATGTTCCGAATAGTGTCCGGTAGGTCTCCATGAATATTTAAATGAAATCTAATTGAGCTATGGTCAGAAAGGTGTAAAGTAAATTTGCGTGTCAAGCATTGCTGATATATATATATATATATATATATATATATATATATATATATATATATATATCATTAAGAAACTGTTTATGCGAAAAATTAAATAGCAATGTTAATGTGATTAATGGTGAAATCACTTCACTAACAAGACTTAATGAGACATTATCTTACTATCAATTCCTTGAATAATAAGATACTTAGGAATAAAAATGGAGATGACAATTTCAAATTGTCGAAAGTACTTGTTATGTGTCTTCCAGCTGACAACAACTCGAATATAAGGATCTTATTATTCAAGGAATTGATAAAGTCTCATTAAGTCTTGTTAGCGAAGTCATTTCGCCATTAATCAGATTAACATTGCTATTTAATTTTTTGTATAAATTATTTCTTTATGATATAAAATATAAGCTGCAGAGTCTAACACACACACACACACACACACACATATATATATATATCTTTTTCGAACTAGACATAAATTATATGTCAAGGTACTTTTGAAAGGTGAAGGTAGGTTTGGCTGTACATCTGAGGCTAATTTTATAGACAATCGTGCATTTCACCTACTGAAATGAATTGTAATTTACACGAATAAAAACCATTTAAAACAAATTGCTGACGATTTTTGTAGTCAGGTCCAAAGTTAATATTGGTCAAACACTAGTTGATGTGTCCAAATACCTAAACCATCACGATCTACCAACAACAGGCGGGAAAATTTCAAGTGCTGAAAATATGCCACGTATTTGACAGGCGTCTTATCTAACAAAATGGAGACATGTCTCTCGGACCACCCGCCCACTATGTCCATGACGCGTGTTTTCGATTGGGTGGGCACGGTCAGCAGAGTCCCACGGTGACACGGTCTGGCATTTCGAAATGGCTACTTCGTTCAAAGACTAGAACAGAATCAGAGAGCAACAGGAAATTTCCTCTTTCTGAAATCAGATATCTTCCTGAATTTCTTGATTCCAAATATGTGCTATTCCGTAGGTACCAAATTTGGGAATGGAATTTCTCTTGCAAACACTTTCTCAACCATCTGCTGGACCTTAATCGCACAAAGAACGTATAATTTTATGTGTTAGAAAAAGTAACAGCCCAGCATACAAATTAAAGATTGGAGATATCTACATTACTTAAACGTTATTTACAGTGGATAACCGTATTTGCGAAGAGGTTGCGTTTTTATTTTTAAACGGTATATACATTACCGTCTACCGCTCTAAATATTCGGGAAATATATGCGTCGTCCGACAAGATTCGAACCTTTGTCTCTTTGGCAGAAGAAACTGTCGTTAGATCCAACGTATTAACATGTATTTGGCTTTTATAGAAATCATATATATATATATATATATATATATATATATATATATATATATATATATATATATATATATATATATATATATATATATATATATATATATATATATATATATATATATGTGTGTGTGTGTGTGTGTGAAAAATATTTAGAAAATAGGAAAGAACTCGTTAGGTAAAAAGTTCCAAAGTTCTTTAGTATTTTTGTTATTATTTTTAAAAAATAGTACTCGATACAAAAGTAGAGCTTAAATATAATTATTTATTTAAAAATATGATTCCAACACGCTACATAAGAGTTCACAATATGAGTTATATATATATATATATATATATATATATATATATATATATATATATAAAGAAGGGAATGTAGAGAATGTAGAATGTATATATGTGTTTGTACAAAGAATGAGTCGAATGGTTTTCTTCATATCGGTACCAACTCGGACTTCTTAAAAAAAAAAAACGAAAACGAAAACGCACTTTACATAAAATAAATAATTTAAATGTGTTCTTCGAAGTTAATTTCTTGGTTTTATCTGAAAGATGCCTTTCAAAAGCTGAACAAGGTATTAAGAAACAGGAAAATTTTGTTATGAACAAAGAAAAGAATGCTGATCTTTTATACAAGAAAAATATGCATCCTCCAGCATGATTCGAATCTGTGTCACCTTGGCAGGAGAAACCGTCATTAGATTCAACGTGTTTATACCGACACAGCCACAAAGGACATTGTCAATCGTGCTAGTCTGAATAGAGCCTTTTAACCGAAATCCTTTTCGTCAAAGATTCTCCAAAGCTCATATCTGCCCAATTTCGTATTCAAACGTAAACAAAGCAATTTCTAAAGAAGTAATGGATTTTTTTAATTTACTAATCCGAGAGATTTTTAACACTTAAACGTTATTTTTATTTTTATAAAAAGAACCTTAGAGATAACGAATTCAAGCAGGTGCAACAGAGGACGGAAAGTGCGACACGGAAATCTGACAGCGCGCTAGTATAGGGAAAGATGCCTTACAAAAGCTAAGCAAAGTATTAAGAAAGATGTAAAAAATATCGCTAGAAGCAAAGGAAACAGTAATTATCTTTTGTGTAGTATTAGTTTTCCGTTGTGGCAGTGAACGCTGGACAATCTCCGCTCAGATAAACGAGATAACTTGAAGAAACAGAAAAGTTGTTCTACAGAAGGATGCTGAGAAAACCAAGGACTGAACACGTGAGCAATGACAAAGTTTTAAATAAAATGGAAAGAAAAAGGACACTTATACTTAACATCGGGAAGAGAGAATACCATGGATTGAACATGAAGAAGAGACTTGAACCAACAGAAATCTGGTTCTACAGTAGCATGCTGAGAATACCATGGATCGAACATGTGAGCAACGACGAAGTTTTAGAGAAAATGGGAAAAAAGGACACTTATACTTAACATCGGGAAGAGAGAATATGGATTGAACATGAAGAAGAGACTTGAAGCAAGAGAAATGTGGTTCTACAGTAGCATGCTTAGAATACCATGGATCGAACATGTGAGCAACGACGAAGTTTTAGAGAAAATGGAAAACAAAAAGGACATTTATACTTAACATCGGGAAGAGAGAATATGGATTGAACATGAAGAAGAGACTTGAAGCAAGAGAAATGTGGTTCTACAGTAGCATCCTTAGAATACCATGGATCGAACATGTGAGCAACGACGAAGTTTTAGAGAAAATGGAAAACAAAAAGGACATTTATACTTAACATCGGGAAGAAAAAATAACCATGGATCTAACATGAAGAAGACACTTGAAGAAACAGAAATGTGGTTCCACAGAAGGATGCTGAGAATACCATGGACCGAACATGTAAGCAACGACAAAATTCTAGAGAAAATGGCAAAGAAAAAAGAAAAGTTATTCCTAATATCAGGAAGAGATAAATGAAGATTTCTTGGGTACATAATGTGGAAAGAATATAAGGAAAATTTGAGACGGGACATATTGCGGAAAAGCAATGAATGGTATATTTGATGGGTTTGGATCAATCGATAGCAGCACAGGGCTTCAGAGAGATGAAAAACAGAGAAATGTTATTAAGAGCTTATTAAGACATTGTGGAGAGCCATAACCGCCTTGTCCTGAAAGGACACAGCACATAGACGAAGATCAATCTATCTCAATATTTCCTATCTATCTATCTATCTATCTATCTATCTATCTTTATATATATATATATATATATATATATATTTCATTCTCTTCATTATTTATCTATATATGGATCTACCCATTTATTTTTTATATTCATTATATATCTATCTCAATCTGTTCTTATCTATCTATCTATCTATCTATCTATCTATCTTTATATATATATATATATATATATATATATATATATATATATATATATTTCATTCTCTTCATTATTTATCTATATATGGATCTACCCATTTATTTTTTATATTCATTATATATCTATCTCAATCTGTTATTATCTATCTATCTATCTATCTATCTATCTTTATATATATATATATATATATATATATATATATATATATATATATATATATATATATATATATATATATATATATTTCATTCTCTTCATTATTTATCTATATATGGATCTACCCATTTATTTTTTATATTCATTATATATCTATCTCAATCTGTTCTTATCTATCTATCTATCTATCTATCTCAGTCTGTCTCGCTTAATCTCAGTTTTTTCATATTTATTTTTCTCTATGTTTGTTTCTATCTCTCTCTCTCTCTCTCTCTCTATATATATATATATATATATATATATATATATATATATATATATATATATATATATGTATTGTTCGCGTGCTTGTGCGTTAGAGCGTGAGAGAACGAGAGTTATATATAATTTACTGGAAAAAAACGATTATGGATGGACATAAATTATTAGAAATGAAAGAGTAGCAATAAATTTCACGTAAAAATAATGGATGCCTCTCGGACAATTAGTCACACCTGGGCTCCTGTATTATTCAATCCCTTTTTTTTTTTTTTTTTTTTTTAATTTTTTAAATGCAATAAGAGTTTAATTAAACAAATACTGAATATTCTGTACCCGGGGAATTATTTTTGAAATTTAATCAAAATTAATTTTAAAGTAGATATATATATATATATATATATATATATATATATATATATATATATATATATAGAGAGAGAGAGAGAGAGAGAGAGAGAGAGAGAGAGGGGGGAACTGACTGGGATAGATAGATAGAGAGAGAACCAGACAGACAGAGACAGACAGTGAGAAAGAGAGACAGAGACAGAGGCAGAGATATAGGAACAGATTGGGATAGATAGATAGATAGATAGATAGATAGATAGATAGATAGATAGATAGATAGATAGATCTGATTGGAGAAAGTGAGACAGATAAATAAAGGGGAGTAAGAAAGAGAAATAACTAAAAGAGAGTGAGAGAGCGTAGTCAATAGCGAGAATGAGAAATATTATTTAGAAAGAAAGAAAGAAAGAAAGAAAGAGACAATAATGAAAGCTAGGGTAAGAAATGACTGTTACAAATGTGAGAGAGGAAGAGAGAGAAAGAGCGAGAGAGAAAGAGCGAGAGAGAAAGTAAGAATTGACACAACGAGAGAATAATAATAATAATAATAATAATAATAATAATAATAATAATAATAATAATAATAATTAGTAGTAGTAGTAGTAATAGTAGTACAAATGCTAAGCGGAGTGTTAAGAGACAGATAAACCGAACTGTTACGTGATATCTGTCTTTCTGTATGGCAATGAATGCTGGACAATCTCCTCAAAGATGATGGTGAGACTTGAAGCAACAGAAATGTAGCTCTACAGATTAATGCTGAGGAGAACATGGAACGAACATGTGAGCAACGACGAGGTTTTGGAGAGAATGGAAACAAAAAGAAAACTTATACTTAACATCCGGAAGAGACAGTTGATATTTCTGGGGTACATAATGAGGAATCTGATACTCACAGGGCAGATTGAGGGCAAGAGTAACAGAGAAAAAACAACGCGTAACCTATTTAATAAGCTTAAGTATATGGATGGCGGAACAGGGTTTGGGAGAGATAACAAAAAGACAAAATGTATTAAGAGCTACAAAAGAAAGGAAATTGTGGAGAGCCATCATCGCCTATGTCTTAACGGGACGCGGCACATAAAGAAGTACTAGTAGTAATAGTACCACTAGTAATCGTAGTAGTAGGTTGGTGTCCGTTTTCGTGTTGTATCTGAGGATAAGTCAGAGATGAACTTTAAATAAATGACGTAATTTTCTGCAATTAATAATGTCCTTCCAACATTAAAAAAAATGTGACCTCATATGATTATGACAATATTATAGCCGATTACTTTGATAAAATATCTTAATATACACTAGTGTAAAATACAAGGAATAGTACAAAGAGACTTTTGGTTAAGAATAATCCGGAAGGAAGTTATTTCCGCACACGGCCTCAAATACAGGCCGACGAACAGCCGAGGAATAAGCTTTCGATTACGCTTATGTGTCGTTAATATTGTTTTCTATCTAACATTTAATTTAATATTTATTATTTGCAGTTATTTTTTATTTGCAGATATCCAACGTTTCCAAACATCTTGTTATCAAAATGCATCTCAAAAGCCAAACAAACGACATTCATATTTCATACAAGCGCAAACAAGAGATTTTTTTTCAGTGTTTTCTTCCAATGAACTTCCGATTTTTATTTGTATTATTTTTCAATGACACAATCACGCATGCGCGTATATTTATATATTTATGTGAGTGTTTCGTATTCGGTGTTGTTAAGAAAATTTACAAGAGACATCGATCTTGAAAGAAAAAAAGGAAAAGAGTAGCAAATAAATTCAGTATATAGGAAAATAAAATAAAATAGGAATAAAATGAAATAAAAGCGAGCTAAAAATTATAAATCTGTCGGCCATTATTTGCACAGAAAGCCTTACACATTTCAACATGGCCGTTTCAATCTTATCGCCTAAAACGTGCATTTGCATTTTTTTCACCCGGTCCGTGTCTTCTGTATCCGAAAACGAATAAACGAAATAAATAAAATATTTACAAAAGGGGAGGCAAAATAAAACTGAAGAAAAATAAAACTAGAAGAAAGTATTATATATATATATATATATATATATATATATATATATATATATATATATATATATATGTATATTAGGTTGGTGCAAAAATAATGACGTAATAATGTCGATTTTTCACGTATTTTTTAACGTCAAAAAACGATATTATTACGTCATTATTTTTGCACCAACCTATTATATATATACACTTACACACAATAGGGGCACAAATAAAAAATAAATATGGCGAAAAAACGGCTTATAAATTCGAAAATAACCTATTCGATATGATTGCAATAAATTGATTCGATAAGACTTCGGACGTTCTGAATGGGTTTTATATTCTCGGGGTTTGTACATGAAGATGAGAATAATACTTATGCATACAAATACACACACACACACACACACACACACACACACACACACACACACGTACACACGCACACACACGATATTTACCCTGCCACCCCCACCCCCACCCCCACTAGGAAGAGATATGACACAAGGTCTATTTTTAGGTGGGGACCCGAGCGCGTACGCCCGGGAACAAAAATTCCACTCACCCCCCTCAACTGTAGGTTGCCCTGGCATCGATGCGAGCACCGATCCTTCCCTCTGGTGCAATGTCAGGACGCGGCTTCGGGCAGCTGTCCCCCAGGGCAGGGCACATCTTCAGTATTATTTCCCCAGTTGCCCCGCTGTCCTTTGACAGAGAAGCCGCTGAGCGCACTCTGCCCAAAGATAGAGACCCAACTGAGAGATGATAAATAGACGCGTACTTACTCAGAAAGAGTAAGGGACACACACACACAGACTCACATTAGGGTAGGCCGATTTTTAAACCAGACTCTTGGAAACGTCAAGATTGTTGGGGCATATCATAAAACGACACACAGAATATTTTCCGTTAAAATTTTCATTTCTTTTGAGGAAATGCAATTAAAACCAAATTAATTCATGTCTCAGAGATTTTTGCGGTATTAAATGAAATAAATATCCCAGCCGTATTATTTCAGGTCAAGAAATAAAATAAATAGAAATTCATTTAAAACTGAGGTTCAATATTTCTTTAAAATACTGGAGAAGTGCACATGTAATTATGTTGTAAGATATAATATGCTTGATAAATTTTAGTTTAAAATAAATTAATTGCGTGAAGTTAAAAAAAAGCCAATATCAATCTATTCAAATCGTAGGTTATGTTAAGATCAATTAATTTTTTTTTTTTTTAGTTTATTTTTCTTTCTGAAATAATTTCAGTAACACCATTTATAAATCATAAACATGTCCTAATTTAATTTAAACGATAATTTTATTTCGGAAAAAAAAAACAAAAAAACAAAACAAAAAAAAAAAAAACGAAAAAAACAAACAAAATCGGTTTCACTTTTTATTTTTAATGAACCGGATTTAAATGTCGTGGGTGATCATTTGCCTTTACACCGTTACATCAGCATGTGTTTTTTTTTTTTTTTTCTTTTTTTTTTTGTTGAGATTGGAAGCGTCTAAGAAATATAAGGTAAAAAAAAGATATTAATTTTAAATTTTTTAAATAAAATATAAATTGACAATTTATTATAATTTCCTAGAGTAGTATCTTTTCAAAAAAATTATGAAAATGTCCGAAGAAAAACGCAAAATATGTGAAGATGTTTCATCTAATCTTTGAGCATCTCGCGCTACTAGCTTTCTCTTGGATTTACAGACCATCAGCCTTTTTAATCGATGTGTGGATTTTAAAAACATAAGTTCAAAATTGATAGAGAAAAGGCTAAATTAAAAGTGATGTCTCATAAAAGACTCTTTTTCTTTTCTTTTTATGTGTCGTGTCCTTTCAGGACGTAGCTGATCATGGCTCTCCACTTCCTTCTATCCTTTGTGGCTCTCAATAAATTTCGTGCATCTCCCACCTCCCCCAGACAACGTTCTGCCATCCACGTGCTTATACCCGCCACGTGTGTAATGCGTTGGTTTCCCTTGTCTCTTTTTCCCGTTATTCAACCTGTGAGTATCAGATTCTCCAAGCCCTCCTTTCTCATTACGTGTCCCAGAAATTTCATCTACCTCTTCCTTATGTTAAGTATAAGCTTCTTTCTTGTTTGCATCCTCTCGAAGACCTCATCGTTGCTCACATTCTCGTTCTATGGTAACCGTATCATCCTTCTGTAGAACCGCAACATCGCTTGCCTCGACTCTTTTCTTCATCTTTGAGAAGACCGTCCAACATTCGCTGCCGTATTTGAGAACAGATATTACAGTACTCTTTCAAAGCTTTTTGGCAAGATTAATAAAGAAACTTTGTTGTATAAAGAAGTTATAGGGGTAAATGGTGACATTAAACTAAAAAAAAGGAATGGGACCCAGAACGCCATTTAACTCAAGAGAAATGAGCTGCGACTCGAAAATTCTTGACTCGCAAAGTAGTTCTAACTACAGGTGCCACTGAAGTTGTTCTATCAGAAGAAGCGTTTAGTGTTTGGGAAGAATTTGGCTGTCTAGATAGCCTTAAGGCGGTTCTTATGAAATACAAATACAATATATAAGGCAGGCTTTGTAACTGTTCTCCATCGAAAATTACATATAATTGGTTGTTCGTTACATCAGAATGTGCTAACATTCACAGCTCTTTATTTAAATATGTTGATTTGTAATGACGACATTTGATAGCATTTCCTCAATACGAGTTTAAAGTTAGGAATGTAAAATTTGGTGTAAGTTTTTATCTCATTAGGTACCAACTATCTAAATTTGTCTAAATATGATTTTAGAAAAAGCGTAAAATCGACCTACCCTTATACATATATATATATATATATATATATATATATATATATATATTTATTAAAGACATTTTTATGTTTAACGTTCTTTTTATAGATACAAGTATTTAAGTAAATGCTCTGTTTATAATAAATACTTGTATCTATAAAAAGAACGTTAAACATAAAAATGTCTTTAATAAATAAATTGTCGGACTTTGTCCATTTCGTAATATATATATATATATATATATATATATATATATATATATATATATATATAGAGAGAGAGAGAGAGAGAGAGATAGAGAGAGAGAGGGAGAGAGGAGGGAATGTAGAGAATGTAGAATGTATATATGTGTTTGTACAAAGATTGAGTCAAATGGTTTTCTTCATATCGGTACCAACTCGGATTTCTTAAAAAAAAAACGAAATCGAAAACGCACTTTATATAAAATAAATAATTTAAATGTGTTCTTCGAAGTTAATTTCTTGGTTTTATCTGAAAGATGCCTTTCAAAAGCTGAGCAAGGTATTAAGAAACAGGAAAATTTTGTTATGAACAAAGAAAAGAATGCTGATCTTTTATACAAGAAAAATATGCATCCTCCAGCATGATTCGAATCTGTGTCACCTTGGCAGGAGAAACCGTCATTAGATTCAACGTGTTTATACCGACACAGCCACAAAGGACATTGTCAATCGTGCTAGTCTGAATAGAGCCTTTTAACCGAAATCCTTTTCGTCAAAGATTCTCCAAAGCTCATATCTGCCCAATTTCGTATCCAAACGTAAACAATGCAATTTCTAAAGAAGTAATGGATTTTTTTAATTTACTAATCCGAGAGATTTTTAACACTTAAACGTTATTTTTTCTTTTTATAAAAAGAACCTCAGAGATAACGAATTCAAACAGCTGCAACAATATATATGTAATTTACTCTGTATTGATATATATATATATATAATCTACTCTGTATTGAGCACTCTTTTAAGAATAGTATTTTTTGGTTATTGGAATTTATTCCATATACACCAATCCTATAATTGGATATATATCAAATATGTGGGGCAGTTCAATTTATATTACAATGAATCATTCATACAAAAAGTAGATTAGTAAAGTTAATGATATAAAATGGCGAAAACTCTTCGCAAACAGAATTCCAAAGGTGCATTAACCTACGAATTACTTGATGAATGTTATGATCCTTGTTTTTAATAAATATAAGCTGTATAAGGTCTTTGTTTCATACGCAAGTACTTTCAAATGTACATTCAGTCATCTTCAGGAAAGAAAATTATTTTGTTTTTTAGTAAAATCCGGGTAGCATCCGAGACGAAAAAAATTAAACGCGACTCGAAATATGTTTGTTTTGAAATGTGTTATTGTTAATGGATACAAACTTTTGCAGCGTGCAGTCACAACGCTAAAGTTGAATTTTTATGAAAATTGAAGAGAGTGCATTTTTTTTTAATAATATGGCAATTTGATAATTTTGTATGCATATATATTTAATATCAGGTCTGACGATTGCGTCCAGAATGAAACAGCCCGTGACCTCTGAGTGTTGACTTCAATGTTCCCTTATATATATATATATATATATATATATATATATATATATATATATATATATATATATATATATATATATTAGTGAATATACATGATACCCAACGCAGATAGCAGGACTCGGAGTTTCGGAGGCGAAGAATTAAAAAAAATAAAAAAAATAAATATATATATATATATATATATATTTAAATCCATTAAATTTGAATTTGGATTCAAAAGTAAATAATATAAGAAAGGGTTACCTTTCGTTTTTGTAACATAGTAATGTGCCATGCGTGATACACGCTTAGACGATCATATATCTTTCAATACATGACTGACGAGGCAGATTTTTTACCCCTCAGTAGGTTATCTTTCCTTTCATCCAAGGCTATAGAACCCAGTTTGTCCTGCTGGGGATAGGGGAAGAAGAAGAAGATTCATACCTTTCCCAAGGGTATTAACACGTAAGTGACTATAATGGAAACATAAATTGACAATGTAGTTCAATTTATTATTATTTCCTTGAGTAATATTTTTTCCGATTTCTCAATCCAAGCCTGATTTTTACACCAACCTAATAAGAAGTGGCGAGAAATCCAGATTTGTAGATCTTATGGGTGTGTCTTTTTTAACTAATCAGAAGGAAGGTCAATGCTAAATTTGAAAAGTTAAAATATAGGTAAGATTTTGGGGAATGTGTGGTATTCATACATGTCTCGGGGAACTGTCGAATTAACGCCCTCGATACTTTACTTCCAGCAAAAGTATACATTTAAGTTACAACGAGATATTATTAGAGATATGTATATCCCTGACAATGGGTTAATTTTTGTTTTTCTTTAAAAAAATTATTTTAACATATATTTTAGAATTATCTTAAAGCGACCTCTGGTATGATTAAAATATTTTTATACATTTTGAAACCAAAATATAATTCTTATTTCATCAATTATGTCTTTTTAATACATAGGAATTTAAAATTAAAAACCAAGAAATTAAATTAATATTACAAGTACTATAATATATAATATAATAATGGATATATGATTGTCATACATAGACTTTTGTGAAACTGCTTTAACAATATTTTAAGGTGAACATTTCAAAATGTCTACATATGAATGTAATTACATTTCGCTGATTTAATTGATCAATATTTTTAAGAAACGTAATAATGTATAACTTTTAATATAGATACAATTAAGGACTTTTATATTATGCCCTACTGAACATTTTTTAAAAAAAGTAAATGCCAGAGAACTGTCGATTCTGTATCTTACTTCTCTGCATGTATATATATATATATATATATATATATATATATATATATATATATATATATATATATATATACAAATGAGAGAAAGAACAGATGGAGTAAAATTGAAATGTTTGTAGAATTTACTTTTTAAAAAGATCTCAATACAAAGTAGAGCAATATAATATTATTATTTTTATTATAAGAGATTATGAACTTGTTGAAATCGCTACGCAAAAGGTTTCCTGTTTCAATACTTTGATTGAATTTCTTCAGTAAGTAACTCGTGATTAAATGATTTTTATGAAAATTTCATCAGCAAAAAATTTTTTTCTTAAAAATTTAAATCTTAAAAATATTTTAATCGCCAGTTACTTACCAACGACTGAAGAAGTACAATCATAGTATTGAAACATGAAAGCTTTTGTGTAGAGATTTCAACGTTTTTATTATAATCTTTATTATAATAAAATAATATATATATATATGTGTGTGTGTGTGTGTGTGAAAAGTGTGTGTACATATATATATATATATATATATATATATATATATATATATATATATAATTATTTGTATATTATATGCGCGGTACTAATATTATCTATCTATCCCAGTCTGCATCATATCTATCTATCTATCTATCTATCTATCTATCTATCTATCTATCTATCTATCTATCTATAAGCACGCCGTAAGAAATATCCGTGTTATAGCGGGAGATTGGGGAACTTGAACGAAATTAATTAATCGTCTCTTGTATATGATGTTTCAGATTGTTTGGTGCTTTTTTTTATTGTTTATCAACTCCTTGCAGGTTATTTAAAGCCAGAAAATATTATTAAGATTTTGCAGATGATAATGATTTAGTGATCCAAGTCTTAATAATTAATTTATAGCTGGCAGGAGAAGAGGTAGATTCATAGCTTTCCCAGAATTCCCTGCGCGTAAATGAATATAACGAACCCAACGGGAATTGGAACTCCGCCCACGGATTAACAATTCCGGCACCTTATCCATCACACCAACCGAACATCCATGGTTACAACACCTGGTATCCCAAAGCAGACACCCATCTAGGTATTGACCAGGCTCGACCTTGCTTAAATTTGTCGATCTTACCAGAATTAATGTTTGAACGTGATGTGAGAATAAGCCTTGATATAAAATTGTACCTGTATTTGAAAATGTTTCTTTTTTTCTTTTTGTTCCTACCTTCTTTTCTTTTTTTCTTTTAATCATCCACGCTTTCCTCCTCTTTCCTTTTTTTTTTCTTCCCGACCACCTTTTTTTTCTTTTCTTTTTTTTTTTTTTTTTAATTTATTTTCCAATCCCAATCCTGATACGACACTTCGATTGGTCAATATTTTTTCATACCCTCTTTTTTTTGTCTCCTTTGGTCGGCTTGTGTTTTTCTTTCCCTCCCCCCCCATCCACGCTCCCTGTGAGATCATTCCGCCCAACACCGAACCCATAATCTTAATAGGAGATATTGTTTTCCTCTTCCTGTTTTGCCTTGGACATTTGTCTCCCTGTCACCTTCGTTTGTCGAACTAGACGACAAAGTCAGATGATATCCCAACAGGAATTGGCGCCATCCAAAAGCTATAGATGATGCTTAATATGCAAGCGATGCAAATCTATGACAAGCAGATAAAACACTCTACCATCTGTTGCATTGACACTGCACGCGCGCACGCATACACACACACACACGCTTTTATATATATATATATATATATATATATATATATATATATATATATATGTTTATATATATATTTGTTTGTATGTGTCTTTCACGGAATCTGTAGCCAGAAAATTTTATTGGAAAACAAATATGGCTGCCGTTTCAAACATAATCATAAGGTAATTTATTCATCTTTATTTGCATTGGTCGCCATCATTTTTTTTCTTCGTTTTATTGAATTTTTTTCTTTTGTTTCTGTCCAAGTTGCTCCTTCTTTTTTAAAATCTTTTATTTCTTTTCTATTTCTTCTTCATTTCCTTCAACTCTTGCAGTCGACTTGTCCTCTCGACTTTCCTCTTTCTGTTAATCAATTTTTCTTTCTGTTCTTGGTTTTCATTCTTGTTTCATCAAATCATTCCTTTTCAGTCTCGTCCCAAGCGCCTTATCATTATAAGCTTCTTCTTCTTCTTCTTCTTCTTCTTCTTCTTCTTCTTCTTCTTCTTTATCATTCACCTTTTTTTTCTTCCTGGCTTCTCTTCAATTTCTTCTCTTTCTTTTCTTCCCTTATCCATATTTACACATTCTTTCTGTTGTTCTTCTTCTTAAGATGTTTTTTCGAATGCATCCTTCAAGCTTATTATTATTGCTTCTTCTTCTTCTTCTTCTTCTTCTTCTTCTTCAAATCCTTCTTCTTCCTTTTTCTTCAAATTCTCTTTTTTCGTCTTCTTTAAATCGTTCTTCTTCTTCTTCAAATGCTTCAAATTCTTCAAAAACTTCTTCTCCTTCTTCGAATTCTTCTTCTTCTTCAAATCCTCTTTCTTCTCCATCCTTTTTCTTCAAATCCTCTTTCTTCTTCTTCTTTTGCTTCTTCTTCTTCTTCTTCTTCTTGTTCAAATCCTTCTTCCTTTTTCTTCAAATTCTCTTTTTTCGTCTTCTTTAAATCGTTCTTCTTCTTCTTCAAATGCTTCAAATGTTTCAAATTCTTCAAAAAATTGTTCTCCTTCTTCGAATTCTTCTTCTTCTTCAAATCCTCTTTCTTCTCCATCCTTTTTCTTCAAATCCTCTTTCTTCTACTTCTTTTGCTTCTTCTTCTTCTTCTTCTTCTTCTTCTTCTTCTTGTTCAAATCCTTCTTCCTTTTTCTTCAAATCCTCTTTCTTTTTCTTCTTTAAATCGTTAATCTTCTTTTTCTTCTACTTCTTCAATTCTTCTTCTTTTTCTTCTTCTTCTTCAAATACTCTTCATTCTCCTGATTCTTCTTCTTCTTCTTCAATTCCTTTTTCTTCAAATCCTCTTTCTTTTTCTTCTTTAAATCGTTTTTCTTCTTTTTCTTCTACTTCTTCAAATCTTTCTTCTTTTTCTTCTTCAAATACCCCTCCTCCTCCTTCTTCTTCTTCTTCTTCTTCTTCTTCTTCTTCTTCTTCTTCTTCTTCTACAAATCCTTCTTCTTCATAATTTTTCCTAAGATTCTTCTATCTCTCCCACACTACTACCCCTCCCCCTTTTCCTCCACTCCACCTTTTTCTTCACGCGCTTATTTCTACAACGAGGCCAATTGTGCTTGCAAGCGAGAAGCAAAGATCTATGTCAGTTTGAATTAACGGACAACATAGATACGTAGCTTAGAATGAAAACACGAAAAGGTGATTCTCCTCTCGCCAAATTGGATTTCAATTGATTTCTCTTCTTCATCGGCTTGTTACAGAATATGAAGTCTGTTTAAATCAATCTTGGGAGTGAGACAAACAAGAAAACAAATACTTAATAGTCAAATGATTACTTAATAATAACGACTGTTTGGACTGGCACAAGAAAGGAGGTGGTTGCAGTAATCCTGACGAAGGTTGAAGCATAGTTAAAAACAAAATATAGCAATGTTGATGAAATAAAAACACATGGAACAAAAACTGTCGAAGACATCCGTTGAGCTTGATGACAAGTGGCTATCATATTAATAGAATTTATAAATAAACATATATATATATATATGCTGTGCCTATGAACACTATAATTCTCATAAATACATTAGACACTATTGTAAGTGGGGGTAATATGCTAAAGAGTCCACCACTAGCAGTGGTTTACCTACTGCACGCCGCTGGCGTGTATTGTATTTTGTTGATATTATAAAGATTACCATTTCATTTCCAACCTCTGTTTTGGTTATTCCTCATTCAGTAAACCTTTCTACGTTACAACATAACTATTTGTAGATAAATAAATAAAGCGAGACTAATCTGAATTTAGACAAACTGCGGCTATATTTAAAATTTAAAGTTAGCTTGAGTTTTATTTCTACGCATCTCTAATCTACAGGAGTCTTGCTTGATATAATTGATCCGCGTACATACAATTTAAAAATATTATTTTTGTGTATGTATATGGAAAAGTTCATAGCAAATAGGAAGGAAAAAAATATGCAAATGAAATATAATTAATTTTTAATATATATATGTGTGCATGTGTGTGTGTGTAAGTTTTTGTTTTCTATATCGACAAATAGGAAAATTTCTTCGGTTTAATCAGTAGAGAAGCTATCTGTGTGTAAGTTCTTGTTTTATAGTAAGTTCTTTATTGGTTAAATAGGAGAATATATATATATATATATATATATATATATATATATATATATATATATATATATATATATATATATATATATATATATATATATATATATATATATGGACAGCAATTAAAATTGTCTTTAGTGTAGGTTGGAGTGTGGGCTGAGAGAGTAGAGAAATTGTCCGAAGGGATTATTGTCATAAGTCCGTTCGGTCAAGTCATTGGGTATTTTCGGAGGGTTCGTTCTTAATATGCTTTTAATGTTTGCCTTCAAACGTATATTGCGTAGAAATAGTTGCTATTCTAAGTTCTGCTGAAAAAATACATAGCTATTACAAGTATTATATATATATATATATATATATATATATATATATATATATATATATATATATATATATATATATATATATATATATATATATATATATATATATATATATATATATATATATATATATATATATATATATATATATATTGCGAGACTCTTCGCAATCCGAATTGAGTCACTGTCGGTCACTGGGCGTGTTTCCTAAAATAAATACGCCATAAATCCACCTTCATCCCAACCATGCGCCGACAGCTTAGTGGTAGAATATCCGCCTGATACCAATTTAATCGGGTTTCGATCCTAGCTAGAGGCAACCATATGTTTAGCCGCACTGATGAGCTGTGATACAGCGAAACAGTCTGTGTGTGGATGACATTATATATATATATGAAGAAAAATATACGGAAAAAACAAACGAAAATCCTTATATGCAATTTTTGTTTGTTTTTTTCCATATATTTTTCTTCATACTGTCGGATCTATATCCATATATTTGCTTACACACACACACACACACACACACATATATATATATATATATATATATATATATATATATATATATATATATATATATATATATATATATATATATATATATATATATATATATATATATATATATATATATATATATATAGTATAAGATGACATTTTTTTTAAAAAATCGTAGTTTTTTAACGACACGTTTCATATCCCGGCTTTTAAAAGGCAGAAATGAAATCGGAAGTTTTTTTTTTTTTTTTTTTTTTGTTAGTTTCATTAAAAAAACAAATTTTAAAAAGAGACATCCTCATCTGCATAAGTCACCTTTACCTTAACGTAAATTTCCTTTACACCAAAATTTTTTGTTTTTCTTTCCATGTCCACTATATAATTAATTAATTAATTAATTCTGTGGACAAGACAAATTAGTATAAGATGACAATTGGAAATTCTAATTGTCATCTTACACCAATTTGTCTTGCCCACAGAATTGATCTGGGAATTAAACTACATATATATATATATATATATATATATATATATATATATATATATATATATATATATATATATATTCATCATTTCGGAAATTTAACATTTTCTCTGCGCACTATATTTATGTAGTATTAAAAATGATATTTTCTCTTAAATGACACACACACACACATATATATATATATATATATATATATATTCATCATTTCGGAAATTTAACATTTTCTCTGCGCACTATATTTATGTAGTATTAAAAATGATATTTTCTCTTAAATGACACACACACACACACACACACACACACACATATATATATATATATATATATATATATATATATATATATATATATATATATATTCATCATTTCGGAAATTTAACATTTTCTCTGCGCACTATATTTATGTAGTATTAAAAATGATATTTTCTTTTAAATGACACACACACACATATATATATATATATATATATATATATATATATATATATATATATATATATATATTCACCATTTCGGAAATTTAACATTTTCTCTGCGCACTATATTTATGTAGTATTAAAAATGATATTTTCTCTTAAATGACACACACACACACACACACACACACACACACATATATATATATATATATATATATATATATATATATATATATATTCATCATTTCGGAAATTTAACATTTTCTCTGCGCACTATATTTATGTAGTATTAAAAATGATATTTTCTCTTAAATGACACACACACACACATATATATATATATATATATATATATATATATATATATATATATATATATATATATATATATTGAACAGAAGCTCCTAATAATATTCTCTGTTTTGGTAGCCGGGACTAATTAACTAGACTGGTCCACTTGTAAAAAAAAAAAAAAAAGAGAAAAAATTACAGAGTTATTGAACATGACTGTTATTTACAAATGTCAGATTCGAAACTGCATACATCATTAATATCTGCATATGTTTTAATTTTTAAACTTCTTTAACTCTTCTTTCCTCTTCATCATTTCACTCCATGTAAGGCAATAAGGCCATTAAGACGCAAGCGATGCGAGAATACAAGAACAACAAATCTTTATTAAGGTGAGGGATCAATAAACGAACAGAATTTAAGAAGATCAAAGATGACGATTGACAGTGAATTTAAACTTTTGAAGATCAAACTTGACTGGAAAGCAAGAAGCCAGAAGAGAGTTCCACAAGTGCGATTGAAGAAACTGTTATCATAGAACTTACGGTTATATCGAAACATTTCAACCGTAAAATAATGAGAGCTTGCAGCCAATCTAGTACTGCGCTTAAATTTATAAACTCTAGATACCAAAGACGAAAATTTACCAAAACTATTATCAGAAAACTATTCATAGAAATGTCTAGCTACATTACGGTGGTGGGTAAGTGACTGAAACCGAGATGTTAGGTCAGGACCAATAACATTGCAGATTCTTTTTTTATCAAGAATCTCTACATTCATAGCAGACCAGATTTAACAGCAAAATTAATTGAATAGACGTATGGTAGACTCATAAACCTATTTTAATTTTTATGGAGGGATTTTTCGAAAATGCATTTACAATAATTAGGAGATGGTAACCATTCCTCTTACACGAAGAATAAGCTGATGTATACTTTAATTAACTAATGTAAATCTTTGCTTTTTAATTAATTTTTTTTTTATATCCGATTGTCCTTTATTTGAAAGAAGTTGTTTCGGTAAAACTTTTATTCGTACGTAGATGCGATGATAATTTTGAAATAAAATCTGATATGTATATCTGACCATTCGTATTCGAGAATATCCGTCTACTAGCCAATCCCTATTGAAGACGCTTGCTCAGGCGCATTTACGTTTATTCAACACCGACAGATTCTTGTAATTTTTACTGCAACTATACTGAGCTGATCTTAGTTACAGTTTCTGGAAATTTTGTTATCTAGCGTGATCAACAATTTGAATAAGGCCAGCAGGCTCAAACCATCGGCTACGATGACTTGTGACCATACCAAGGGTTTAACGAAGCCTTGAGAATGAAAAAGGTTAGACGGAACCCTTGGAAGTCATCGATAGTTGTGTACGAAGCTAGTACAGCTATCGAGGCCCACAAGGGTTCCATCTACCCTATATCACTCACAAGGCCTGGGTCAACCCGTGGTATGGTTTTCAGGCACTTTCCAAAGGTGTCGCACGCTGTGATCAACACCTCCAGTAAGAGAGGGAGGGAGAGAGAGAGAGAGAGAGAAGGTGAGAGGAAAAGAAAGATATCTAGAATGATCAACATGATCTGACCCCCCCCACTCCAGCACACTCGAACCCTCGGTCACAATGACTTGTGACTTCGAGCTAGCACAGTTATCGACAATGTTCCGTCTACCCAATTTCAATCTGAAGGCTTGGGTCAACCCGTGGCATGATTTTCAGGCACTTTCCAAAAGTGCTGCACGCTGTGATCGACACCTCCACTCTGATAACATCAGAAAGTCTCCTGCCTGACGAATCGACCCTGGTGAGATTCGAACCCGGGACTCATGGTCAGAATGCGAACGTTCTAAGCACTTGGCTACCTCACAATAAAATCGGACGTAACAACTGTGAAAGACGTATCATACGGGAGAAAGTGTTGCTGTGGGCAAGAAAAGTTAGTGTCAGGGGAGAGCCATGATCGTTCACGTCACCAACGAGAATAACGCATAAAGAAGGAAAGAAACAGCAAGAGAGAGAGAGAGAGAGAGAGAAAGAGAAAAAGAAAGCTGGAAAGGCAGAGAGGGAATCATATAATTAAAGAGAAGGGGAAATTTATAGGTACTTCGACCTTTAGTTTATATAACATAAAGTATTTTTAGTGCAAGCTTCATGAAATGATTCACATGGTGTAACAGATCTGAAATACTTCTTGCGGCCCATTTCTAACACACACACACACACACATTCACACACACACACACACACACACACACACACACACACATATATATATATATATATATATATATATATATTTATTTATTTTTTTTTTTTTTTGAACAATAACAAAATATTAAAAAATTAAAATCTTCCGACACACTGAGTTGTAGATTAATATTCTTTCGTTTTTTTTTGTTTTTTTTTTATTATTATTTCATTTAGATTCCTCGACTAGTTTCGACCAAAATGGCCATCATCAGGAGAAGAAATATTTCTGCTTGCTGGTAGCAGTAAACTACAGAAATGAATCTTTTGCTGGAGAAAATGAACTTTCGTCTGTAGTTTTCATTTGTTTTTTTTTTATTTTTGTATCTTTTTAACATGAATCTTTTAACATTCCTTGTGTTGGTCAATGAAATTCGCAAGTCTTATTCATTATATAAAATTCCTCAATCTTATTCAACCCCAATCTAGACTGAGTTCGTCTAAATTATTTAACTAAAAACACACACACACATTCAAACTCTGTCTATATCGGGGTTGAATAAGACTGACGAATTTCGTCGGTTGAAATAGGCCTATTTCTCATATGAGGTAATTTGGGATTTTATTGTGTACTATATATATATATATATATATATATATATATATATATATATATATATATAAGAGCTTTTCACTCGTATTCGGGGGATACCTGTCTACTAGGGCAGCCAGCCAATCACTATTGCACACGCTCGCTCAACACCCACAGGGCCGACCTGTGGTTTATACTGCAACTATGCTGAGCAGACCTTAGTTACAGTTTCTGGGAAAGAGTATGTGATCTAGCGTGACCAACAATTTGAACAAGGTCAGCATGCTCAAATGACTTGTGGCTTCGTGCTAGCTCAGCTATCAAGATTTGCGTCTACCCAATTTTATTCCCAAGGCTTGGGTCAACCCGTGGTATGTTTTTCAGACACTTTCCAAAGGTGCAGCACGCTAGGATCGATCTTGATCTATTCTGATAACATAAAGATATATATATATATATATATATATATATATATATATATATATATATATATATATATATATATATATATAAAATGAGAACAAATGGAGTATAATTTAATTTAATTTAAAAGGGAGCTTAATACAGAGTAGACTTACGTAGTATTTATTTTAGGATATTAAATCTATATTCGAAATTCAAGTACCCTGTAGAAAACCGGAGCGTAAAACGGCCGAAAAGGCGTGAATATGGCTAAGAACATGAGTACAACAGTTCGAATAATCTAAATAGCGTACATAGTTACAATACCTCATCTCAGAAATATAGACAGATTTTGAAGAAGGCCGGAGCGTACAACGGTCGAAAAGGGGTGAATAGTGTAACAAAGATGAGGACAACAGTCCGAACAATGTAAATAGCGTAAATAGTTAAAATATCTCATCTCAGAAATATTGATATATCCTGAAGAAGGCCGTAGTGTACAACGGTCGAAAAGGCGTGAATATGACAACGAAGATAAGGACAACAGTTTGAACAATATAAATAGCGTAAACAGTTAAAATACCTCATCTCATAAATATAGACAGATTTTGAAGAAGGCCGGAGCGTACAACGGTCGAAAAGGGGTGAATAGTGTAACAAAGATGAGGACAACAGTCCGAACAATGTAAATAGCGTAAATAGTTAAAATATCTCATCTCAGAAATATTGATATATCCTGAAGAAGGCCGTAGTGTACAACGGTCGAAAAGGCGTGAATATGACAACGAAGATAAGGACAACAGTTTGAACAATATAAATAGCGTAAACAGTTAAAATACCTCATCTCATAAATATAGACAGATCTTGAAGAAGGCCGGAGCGTACAACGGTCGAAAAGTCGTGAATATGGCAACAAAGTTTTGAACAATAGTTCGTACAATGTAAATACTCTACACAGTTACAATACCTCATCTCAGAAATATAGACAGATATTGAATAAAATGCATTTATACTAAAATTTTCTTGTACTAAATTTTAATAAAGTTGGCAAACAAAATATCCCTTTGTTCAGAGAGAAATTTCTGAAAACCACCGTCCGTTGTCTGCCACTTGTTTGACCAAAGATGTTTCTCGTAGATTTAACTGCAGTGGCTTATACGTAAGGTCGTTCAACAACTTCTTGAATCCATTCGATGTCTGGACTTATCTTTAGTGGCATATATTCGTATCCAGTTGTCGTCAATGCGATGGCAAGGTCCCTGAAAAGGCAGCATTACGTGGTACAGGGCAGAAGAGGGTTGGTTTAGCAGAGACAATAAAAATGCCAAGAGTATTTTTGTTACGTAGATCAGCAAACATTTTATGACCTTCACAACTCCTTCCTGAAATGTTTTCACAAGTTTTTTATTTTTTTATTTTATGAGAATTGACATCATCATCAGCAGCAACATCACCAACATCATCGTCTATTTTTTTCTTCTTCTTCTTCATCATTTTATTATTATTATTATTATTATTATTATTATTATTATTATTATTATCGTTGTTGTTGATGTTGTTAATATTATTTTTCTCTTTAACTTTACTCGTTCTTTCTTAAGACCATTGAGATTTTTAAATCTCGGTTTTCTATCTTTCTTTCTTTCTTTCTTTCTATCTTTCTTTCTTTCTTTCTTTCTTTCTTTCTTTCTTTCTTTCTTTCTTTCTATCTATCCTTCTTTCTTTAATATTGACCTACTCTCTCTTCCTTTTATTTTACATTCTTTTCCATTTACTATAGTCTTTATTTCTTTCTTTTTCCTGTCCCTTTCTTTCTTTCTTTCTTTCTTTCTTTCTTACTTTCTTTCTTTTTTTTTCTTTCTTTCTTCCCGCTTTCTGTTTCTTTCTTTCTACTTCCGGTTTCTTTCTTTCTTTCATTCTTTCTTTTTTTCTTTCTTTCTTTCTTTCTTTCTTTCTTTCTTTCTTTCTTTCTTTCTTTCTTTCTTTCTTTCTTTCTTCTTCCGGTTTCTTTCTTTCTGTTCCTTTCTTTCTTTCTTTCTTCTTTCTTCTTCCGGTTTCTTTCTTTCTTCTTCCGGTTTCTGTCTTTCTTTCTTTCTTGTATGAATTTTTCGGAGGACGAATATTTTCTGTGGAAATTTCTCGGACATTCAGCCCTGTAAATGTTGTTTAATACTGTTTATTATAAAGAGAGCATTTACTTAAATATTTGTATCGATAAAAAGAATACCCGCTCGGCCCGGTGGCTAGGATCAAAGTGTAGTATCTGTGCTTTGTGAGCTGCCGGGTCGGGTGTCTGTCGAACTCTCTGCTTGCAGAGAGGAACCCTGACGAAGCTCCGCCGAAGGGTAGGGTTTCGTTGGGGGAGGATGACGGAACTGGCCCGCCTCGGCGGGTTTGGATGGTTATTTATTTTTGGCTGGGCCTACGGGCTCAGAGATACCCACATTAAAAAGGCCTTGTGCCACATTCGACCCCGTGGGTGGATTGATAAATACCATCTATAAAAAGAATACCCGCCCGGCCCGGTGGCTAGGATCAAAGTGTAGTATCTGTGCTTTGTGAGCTGCCGAGTCGGGTGTCTGTCGAACTCTCTGCTTGCAGGGAGGAACTCTGACGTAGCTCCGCCGAAGGGTAGGGTTTCGTTGGGGGAGGTTGACGGAACTGGCCCCCCTCGGGGGGCTTGGATGGTTATTTATTTTTGGCTGGGCCTACGGGCTCGGAGATACCCACATTAAAAAGGCCTTGTGCCACATTCAGTCCTCGTGGGTGGATTGATAAATACCATCTATAAAAAGAATACCCGCTCGGCCCGGTGGCTAGGATCAAAGTGTAGTATCTGTGCTTTGTGAGCTGCCGGGTCGGGTGTCTGTCGAACTCTCTGCTTGCAGGGAGGAACTCTGACGAAGCTCCGCCGAAGGGTAGGGTTTTGTTGGGGGAGGTTGACGGAACTGGCCCCCCTCGGGGGGCTTGGATGGTTATTTATTTTTGGCTGGGCCTACGGGCTCGGAGATACCCACATTAAAAAGGCCTTGTGCCTCATTCAGTCCTCGTGGGTGGATTGATAAATACCATCTATAAAAAGAATGTATAAACATAAAAATGTCTTAATATATATATATATATATATATATATATATATATATATATATATATATATATATATATATATCCGTCATGAAAACACTCCAACGAGTTCACAGGATTGCCTCGTCAGTGAAGTTATGACAAGTTTCGGGTCTTGTAACATCATATTTGTTCGCCCAAGACACACCTCCCGAAACAGTACTTAATCCGTCAGGCGATCATGAAGCAAAATATCCGCCAAACACCCAAGCAAATGGACACATTAAGTAACTGTCCCTGCTGATCTTGAAATTACAAGCGACCAATCATTAACGACCTACGTCACTTCCTGCTCAACGAAGACTATACAAAAAAAGATATAGGGAGGCTCGTTGGAAGAATGGATAGAGACTCGGGTTGAGGAAACGGAGTGCTGAGTTCAAATCTATTGCATTCACGTACTATTAGCCTTGGGAAAGGTATGAATCCTCTCCTATGGTTAAAATATAAAATAGCAGGACAGACTAGGTTCTAAGAGGAAACTATAGAACCTAGTCTGTCCTGCTATTTTAGAGAGAACGATGACACTGAATTGAAAACCTGCGGAGGGCCGCTTGGGGAACTTTTGGCACGTGGTGCACCGGGTCTCTGTATTAGGCTCTTCAAAAAGTCTTTCAAAAAGGTTGCTTCTGCATAAAGCCTTCAACAATATAATCAAATCATATGTGAAGGTTGTCTGGCTGTCGGTTACTAGGAACTGAGTTGCTTGACCCTCAGACGTGGAATAGGATGGGGGCGTCCACACACAAACACACACACACACACACACACACACACACACACATATATATATATATATATATATATATATATGCGCACACGCACACACACATCACACACACACACACACACACACACACACATATATATATATATATATATATATATAAAACGTTTATAAATTAAACAATAATGTTTTATTCGTCAAATTTTTAGGAACTTTGTTACTTTTGGTATGGAAGCAAAATATGATTAATATAAAAACGTTTCCTATTTGCTCCGTATTCTATCATTCTGCCGAAATTTAATTCATATTGATTCTAATTCACACGCGCGCATGCACACACACACACACACACACACACACACACACACACACACACACACACACACATATATATATATATATA
>OZ010599.1:20582362-20604862 GCA_963932145.1 Acanthosepion lycidas
CTTCACTCCAGACTTCAGACTGAACGGTATTTAGTCACCCCCACCACGAGGGCATCATGTGGCACAAGGCCGGTTTAACGTGCGATCTCCGAGCCCGTGGGCTCGGCCAAAAATATGTCCTTTGAACCCGTATAAATGGGTTCAGGGTCGGTTTGCCTCTCTGAAAGATACTCCGCCCTTCGGTGTAGCCTCGTTCGGGTTCCTCCCCGCCCGAAGGCTGAGAGTTCAACCGATCAGCCAGTCCGCCGGTCGCCCGACTTCGGACTGAACGGTATTTAGTCACCGCCCGCCCAACGAGGGTATCATGTGGCACAAGGACGGTTTAACGTGGGATCCCCGAGCCCCTGGACTCGGCCAAGAATATGCCCTTTGAACCCGTATAAACGGGTTCAGGGTCGGTTTGCCTCCCCGAAAGAGACTCCGCCCTTCGGCGTAGCCTCGTTCGGGTTCCTCCCCGCCCGAAGTCAGAGAGTTCAACCGATAAGCCGATCAGCCGGTCGCCCGACTTCGGACTGAACTCCCTGCTTCTTCTTGAGGCGCTGTATTTATTATGTATGGAATAGTCCATTATGTTATTTTGGGTAAGGTCTCCTAACAATTAGTCTGAATCTTACCTTAGATCGTAAGTTTTTTGTGATCCTTTAGTATGATGAATGCTTCTGGTACAAATGAAAATTTGGGATGTTCTGTTGTTTTTTATCCATCCCAAAGACTGTAGATATATTTCAAGGAAAACTTAGAATAAAGTAAGTTTTCCTTGAATAATGTGTTACGATCTTTGCGTCTTTGCTTGTGTATGTTTCTAGCTTATCACCGGGGGTGAAGAGGTTAGGTAATTTTTTTTTATCAAGTTTATGGCCTCTTTCTGGTTTATTTGGAGTCCGTCTAGAATGTAATAGAATTTTAAATGTCTAAGTATATTCGTTAGTTCCTTCCTAAAATTACCTTTTCTTTATTTAATTTACATACTTTTCTTTTCCTTTAATGTTCGCATTGAATTCCTGATTTAATAAGAAGTATAATTTCCATCTGATTTTTTTAAGAATATATTTAATTTAGTGATTCATGAGTCCTGGGATGGGAAATGTCTTTTACGGAGTAGAATTCGAATTTTCCGTAAATGATTGAAATATATCTACAGTATTCTAGTGATTTCTCGGAATTGAGTATATATATATATATATATATATATATATATATATATATATATATATGTATATATATATATATATGTATATATATATATATGTATGTATATATGTAAAGAGAGAGAGAGAGATGAAAAGACTGAGATATATAAATCTCAAGAGACTGCGATAGATAGATAGATAGATGTGAAGAGACAAAACGGATAGCTGTGAACAGACCGATTACACTTTTTAGTCATGTGTAAAATATATATATATATATATATATATGCTTATCTCTCTATCAATGTATCTATTTAGCAATGTACTAAAGATTGTGCGAATAATGTAAATAGTTTACATAATACCTCATCTAGGAAATATAGATAGATACTGAAGGATCGTTACGGAACCGACACACCCAAAATATCGAAACGAATTGAAAAATCCTACCAGAAACTGGCACACTCCTGAAGAAGGCCAGATCGTACAACGTCCGAAACGTTGTAATTAATATGGCGACAAAGATGAGGACAATAGTCCGAATAATGTAAATAGTGTATATAAAAAATTGCATATATATTTATATACATACACATTTCACACACACATACACACACACACACATATATATATATATATATATATATATATATATATATATAATGCCTAGACAAAGTGGAGTACGAAATGGAATAATGATTGTTTAAAGCAGAAAACTGTCAATCAATTAGATATTACTTAATTGAGACCCCATTATTTATTTCTGTAAATGCCCTTATCAGAATTGTCGAAATCTTATACAGTGTAACCCGGATATAAGAGACCCGGATATCAGAGAGATTTTCTCTGGTCCCAAGTTAGAGCCATACTTACCTAAACAAAATAGACCAAACCCGTATATAAGAGAAACCCGGATATAAGATACTTCTTCTCCGGTCCCGACAACTCTCTTATATCCGGGTTTTACTGTAACACTAAAGGTGAGGAGGACATTTTCCGTTTGTTCATTGTCTGCCGTTTTGTTTATATCTATCTATCTATCTATTTTTATTCATATCTATCTATCTATCTATCTATTTTTATTCATATCTATCTATCTATCTATCTATCTATCTATCTATCTATTTTTATTCATATCTATCTATCTATCTATCTATCTATTTTTATTCATATCTATCTATCTATCTATCTATTTTTATTCATATCTATCTATCTATCTATCTATCTATTTTTATTCATATCAATCTATCTATCTATCTATCTATTTTTATTCATATCTATCTATCTATCTATTTATTTTTATTCATATCTATCTATCTATCTATCTATTTTTATTCATATCTATCTATCTATTTTTATTCGTATCTATCTTTCTATCTATCTATCAATTTGAGCCTATTCATTATCTATCTATCTATTTTTATTCATATCTATCTATTTTTATTCATATCTATCTATCTATCTATCTATTTTTATTCATATCTATCTATCTATCTATCTATTTTTATTCATATATATCTATCTATTTTTATTCATATCTATCTATCTATCTATCTATTTTTATTCATATCTATCTATCTATCTATCTATCTATCTATCTATCCATCTATTTTTATTCATATCTATCTATCTATCTATCTATCTATCTATCTATCGTTGTTGATATGTATCATATAAAAAAAATGATGTAATATATGCTCCCTGTTATCTCAGAAATGTCATTGGTTCATTCCTTTTTTAGGGCTTATCAACCCTTTTCAGTTTATTTAAAGTTTAAAATAAAAATCATTTAATTATACAAGTCTTACTAATTAGCCCATAGCTTGGGGGAAAAGGCGGTTTCATACCTTTGCCAAAGTTATTAGCACGTAAGTGGATGTAACGAACTCAACAGGAATTGGCACTCAGCTCTACGATTAACATTTCCGAGCCATTATCCAAAACGGTCACCCAGCTAGGTACTGAAACAGGTTCGACGTTACTTAACCTCGACGATCATACGGGAACCCGTGTTTCAACGTGATGCGGCCGTAAGCCACAACCGAGATGAATTATCAGGGAAACGAAAGGAAGTCATAATCACGATAAAAGGCATCACCTGATGTCTTCATCCTAACTGACAGCTATGTGAATAAGATAATAAGATAATGTTCGTACAACGTCAAGATTAAAATAAATTAAATAAAGATTATAAGAAATCCGCGTCCTATTGAACAAAAAAATGAATAAAATAAAATGAAATATAAAGCTCTTTCAAAATCTAGAAATTTAATTTTTTTTATTCTTTTGAGTTTCGCTTATTAAATTCAAAATCATATTCAAAATATTAAAATCTAACGTTATAATCAGTACCATGTGGTGTGAATTTATAAAACATTCAAATCCAAAAAACAGAATTAATATTTACTAGAAATCTTGTCACATAGGCATTAATTAAATCAAAATGTTTATGAAAAATTTAGTTTAGGAAAAATTAATATTTACTAAAATCAGATAAGTCTTATAAAAAACTCTCTTTCTCTCCATGTATATATATATATATATATATATATATATATATATATATATATATATATATATATATGTCTTTATTGTTCGTTTATTGTTCTCTATTCTTAGTAATGTTTTCTTTTTTTTTTGTTTTTCTTTTTTTCTTTTTTTTTTAATGTTTTCTTTCGCTTATGCGTGTGTTTGTGTTTGTGTGTTATTGCTAAATACAAAACAAAAAAAGGTCAATACTAAACAAAACAATAAGCTAGAACCCGGAGGTGGAGTTTACTCTATCACCTATAACAATTGTCGCCAAAAGTATATAGAAAAAATAGTACGTTAAATGCGTTGTTTGCCCACCCTAATGCGACTGACCACAATTTTGATATAAAAATGCTACTCTGATCAAAGGAGAAAATTATTCACTATGGCGTAAAATGTCTAGAGAGTGCCTTATTCACACGGTCATCTACAGCAATTTTGCCTCCTGGCACTTACAACATTTCACCATTCCTGGAAGATCTAATATCACAGTTAAGAATACCGACTTACAAAAGTGATGGAAAGAAAACGAATAAAACACTAAATGAATTTGAAAACATCAAAATAAAATTCTAAAATTCCCAGCAACTGTCGTTCGTTCGCATGTGCAGTGGTACCAACATAAGAAATTTAGTCCGATGAAATTCTGATGGAAAAAAAAACGCGTCACAAATAAACATTTTCCACTTCGTCGTACAATTTCCCCAATATTGTTCTAGATGTAAAAAAATATATATATCGTTATCTCATATATATATATATATATATATATATATATATATATATATATATATATATATATATATATATATATATATCGTTGGATTCAATCTAACTAAATATATTAGCTCTATCACTGATATTGAGCGTTTTCCAATAAGTACCGAGCATATATCATATATAAATAACATATATAAAAAAATCTCTATATTTCTGAGATGAGGTATTATGTACACTATTTATCAGGTCATCCTATATGTTCTATCCGAATTTTAACTTTTTGTTAAAATGAACGAAATTTGAAGAGTATTTTATAATGTCTAATGGAGCTGAACATTATTTTTGTTTAGATGCATTTAAATTGATCAAATCATATTTCAGAGAACAATAAAATTAAATTTTGTTTGATTAAAACCCTGCTGACATGGAAGTACCCAAGAATCATTTGAGACACATAATGCTTTATGAGTTCAAGACAGGAAACTCAGCAGCTGAAGCGGCTAGAAACATTCACTCAGTTTATGGAGAGGAATGTATGAATGAAGGAACTTGCAGAAGATGGTTTGCAAAATTCAGAGGTGGAGTTTTCACACTTGAAGATGAAGATCGAACCGGACGTCCAGTTGAGTTTGATGAAAAGCTTCTTGTAGCAGCCCTTGAAGAAAATCCTGCTTTATCAGTTGAGGAATTGACAGTGGTTCTCAGTTCAAACCATACAACTGTTCATCGTCATCTTCAACAACTTGGAAAAGTTCCTAAACTTGGAAAATGGATGCCTCATGAATTGTTTGAAAACAACCTCAAATCCCGAGTTGACATCTGCCCTTCTCTCCATTCTCGACAACTTGTTTTACCTTTTTTGGATAGACTTGTGACTGGCGACGAAAAATGGATCTTTTATCGAAATGTTAAGCGTCGTAGACAGTGGCTTGGTAAAGGGGAAGGACTCCAGCCACAGCCGAGAAGGGAACTTCATGGGCAAAAGGTTTTTATTTCAATCTGGTGGGATCGCCAAGGAATAATCCACTTTGAATTCTTACCACCTAATGCAACAATTAATGCTCAAACATACAGTCAGCCATTAGAGCGTTTGAATCAAGCTTTGAGGAAAAAAGACCTGCTCTAGTGAATCAAAAAGGGGTGATGTTTCATCAGCACAATGCGCGACCACACAGCAAGAATCACGTCACAAAAGATCGAAGAACTTGGTTCGGAGAAAATTCCTCGTCCACCTTATTCTCCCGATCTTGCTCCTTCAGACTACCATTTGTTTCGTAGCTGACAGAATCATTTGAAAGAAACAGCTTTTGTAACACAGGAAGATGTTAAAACTGACATTTGTGAGTTCTTCGAATCAAAGCCAAAAGAATTTTACAGTAATGGAATTAGTAAGCTTGTTAATAGATGGAAGGAAGTCATAGATAATCAGGGAAAATACATTGTTGATTGAATCTGTAATTAAAAGTAACATTTGGTCACTTGTTTTCTTTATTCAAAATTCGGAAAGAACTTATGGGATGACCTGATACATTATTCGGACAATTTTCCTCACCTTTGTTGCTATATTTATCACAACGTTTCGGTCGATGTACGCTCCGGACTCCTTCAGTTACGTGTTAATACCCTTGGGAAAGTGTCTGTCTATATTTCTGAGATGAGGCATTATGTACACTACATTATTCGGACTATTGTCCTCATCTTTGTCGCCATATTTATCACAACGTTTCGCTATTTCAGTATCTGTCTATATTTCTGAGATGAGGTATTATGTACACTATTTAAAGTATTCGGACTATTGCCCTCATCTTTGTCGCCATATTTATCACAACGTTTCGGCCGTTGTACGCTCTGGCCTTCTTCAGGTGGTTTGAATGTCAGACTGAACCCTTTATTTCGCTCACTATGGTAAACTGTTCTAGTTCCACGTGCAATGTTTAATTGATGTCAGTTATCAGTTATCTTCTGTTAATTACCCTCTAAAAGTTCTCCACTGCCTTAACCGGATATTGAACTCAGACTCTTTGGTTCCTGTCACTGGATCTAACCAACGCCTTTATCCACTGTGTAAATAGTGTACGTTTTTTCCCAGTAGTAATTGTAGGAAAAGGAATGTAACAACCTCTGCCG
This sequence comes from Acanthosepion lycidas, assembly GCA_963932145.1. Lineage (NCBI taxonomy): Eukaryota > Metazoa > Mollusca > Cephalopoda > Sepiida > Sepiidae > Acanthosepion > Acanthosepion lycidas. Next base: position 20,588,872 of record OZ010599.1, read on the forward strand.
GATTTCGAACTCAGCTCGCCAATTTATCGCTCCAAACAATACACCAACTGCACATCCATACATTTGTTTACCATGGCTATACGTAATCAATAAATATCTAGAAAACAATAAATGGTTGCGTTTCATAGTTACTGGTGATGTGAAAAAATCCTTTCATTTAAAATGCTATTATTGGATGTATAGTTTAACAAGACAACATACATTAAGTAGGAAACAAACAAATAAAAAAACAACAGATTTTATTACATCGTCAGAGGTGTGTTCGATTTGTAGGCACACTGCAAATTAGTGCCATTACTCATTTTCAACATGGCTGCTCGTTTCTGAACATGTTCGTCCACTCAGGACCATTTGTGTTTCTTCAACGCCCACACAATCAACCTGTGGGTTATACTGCAACACTACTGCGAAGATCTTAGTTACAGATCAAGTATATGCCCCACCAGGCCACGTATTGTTTTGAATTCAGACGTTTTTCTTCTCCTCTACTAGTTGTTAGAGAGTTCGCAGTACTAGATTGGCAGCTAGGTCTCATCATTTTACATTTGAATTGGCTAGATATAGCAATAATTTTCTTCAAACAGTTTCTTCTCTCGCACTTCTCGCATTTTGGAACATTCTTCCGGCTACTTGCTTTCCAGCCAACTTTGACCTTCAAAATTTTAAATGCAATGCCAATCGTTATCTGCTCTCTTCTTGATTCCTCTTCTTGTTCTCGCTCTTTAATAATGTTTTTTTCATTTTCTTATTCTTTCACACTTGTGTCTTTATTGCCTTGTTTGGCGTGAAATGGTTAAAAAAATGTTCTGTCTCCCCTGCTATTTAAGCTATAGCTGGTGGAAAAAAAGATATTAATTCACACCTTGCTCAAGAGTATTTTTTCACTAGTGAATGTTTCAGAATTCGAACTCCGGTTATGTATTTTACGTTCGGAATTCCAAGCCTTTACACCACCTGTAAATTCACAGGACAGACAAAAAGAAGGAGGACTTTTTTTGCCAATGTAACGCACTTCTCATACAAGTTTGTTTTCGTTAGCCAACTTTGACACAAATTATTCTCTTTAAATGACAGCGCTTAGACTCGAAGTCATTATTCATGGATTGTGAGTTTGACTCTTACCAATTCACCAACACAGTTGAATTTTCAAATTTGTTCAATGTTCTAGTTTCTCCACCCGTATCTGTTATTTTTTTTTATTTTTTTTTTTTCCTATATCTACCCATCTTTGTTCCGGGTGGTTTCAAAAAACTGTTTATTTTGTATTTTTTTTATTTGAAAAAAAATTTTTTTTTCTCTTATCGAACGTTATTTTGCTGTCCAAGATAGATTTACTTACTTTCTTTTATTTATTTATTTATTTAGTAGGCTAAAAACAGTCGTTTGACCCCCAAATAATTCGTCTTCTTTTATTGCCCATTCAAGGGACTTATCTGAGTGACCATCGTTTTTTGTTTTTTTTAATGCGACATTATTTTCGTAGACATCTTTTTTTTTCTTTTCTATTTTTCATTCTTTCTTTCGTTCTTCGCCGCTGAATTTTCATTCTTTCTTTTTTATAAAATTTGTTTTTCTTTCTATGCCAATTTTTCTTTCTCTCCTGCTTTCTTTGTTTCGTTTTCCATTTTTTCTTTGTACGTCAAAATTCTTTCTTTCTTTCTTTCTTTCCGCTTGTCATTCTTTCTTTCTTTCTTTCTTTCTGTATGTATGTATGTATGTATATGTAGATCTCTTCATATGTATCTGATAGTTCACGCCTATCTGTCTCTCTATCTAGCTAGCGAGCTAGCTCTCTTTCTCTTTATATATCTTTCTCTCTCTCTTTCTGTATATATATATATATATATATATATATATATATATATATATATATATATATATATATATATATATATATATATCACAAGCTAGATAGTTAGATAGCTACCTGTCTACCTTTCACATTCTTTTTGTATCTATCTACCGCTTGGTAGTGTCGTTATTTTTTAAAAGAGAATGTTGAGCTAATAAACAATCCTTAGCAGTTCCCGTCAATCAATCACGCTCTCACGCATGCGCAGGCACGCGCGCGCACACACAATCACACACAATCACACATACACATACACACACACAGCCATATGTATATATAATATGTGGGGAGGATTGTTTTCTCCCAATGCAACTCTCTCAAATAACTGAAGCGTATTGATTTCGAAACAGATTAAGCGCGATTATCACTCGAATAGGGACGCCTTCTGTCCTGTCGCTGGCGCCAGAAACTTCTTTTATTTTCTTTTATTGACATCCCAGGTATTGAAAGAAGCCTCTCATACCAAACCGACAATAACTTTCACAATTGTATTGTGTTTGTAGTATTCTCAATGTGTTCCAGTACATACACTGGCGTGCAAAGGTTTTTTGACCAACTATATCAAATGATTATACACCTTTATTTAATTAAGAAGTTAAAATTGTTTAGCAGTATGCTTTTATCAGCATTGCTTGTGGATCTTGAGGATGAGATTAAATAAGTTTGGTTTTCGTAGGTATCGTGTAACATAAGATAGACCGCTTTAATTAATTTGAAGCTGAAAAAAGGCCATGAAAATCTATTGGGCCAATGAAAGATTTGAGATGAATATACATAAATTTCTAAGTAAGAATTGTTCCAACTTATTATCATGAGAGTAAGCTGCCTTGGCAAGTCGTTATAGCTGAACATCAGCTTGCTTTTTTTGCACTAAAATCATGTCTAAATTTTTTTACTGGAACAGGGATGAAGGTTGAAAATTTGAAGGGTAAGATGACTCAACAAGAGACAGCCAGGCGATTGGTTATTTTCAGAAACACTGGTTAAATCACCTAAAAGACTTTTGCTGTGATTGGAAGAGCAAAGATTAAAAGAAAGACTTAAAAACTTTACCGTATATACTCACGTATCATGTGAGTTTTGAAGACCTAATTTTGAAGCTAATTTGACTACAATAAATATATATACATATACATATCATTACACAGACACACATACGTATATCTATCAATCTATCGTATATACTCGCGTATCATGCGAACTTTGAAGACCTAAATTTGAAACTAATTTGACTACAATAAATATATATACATATATATATTGATAGAGACACACATACGTATATCTATCTATCTATATATTAGGTTGGTGCAAAAATAATATCGTTTTTTGACGTTAAAAAATACATCAAAAAACGATATTATTTTGCACCAACCTAATATATATATATATATATATATATATATATATATATATATATATATATATATGCAAAATATATGCAAAAATAATATCGTTTTTTGACGTTAAAAAATACATCAAAAAACGATATTATTTTGCACCAACCTAATATATATATATATATATATATATATATATATATATATATATATATATATATATATATATATATATATATATATATATAACGTATATATTAGCGTATCATGTGACTTTTGAAGACCTAATTTTGAAGCTAATTTGACTACAATAAATATATATACATATATATATTGAAACCGACACACGTAAGTATATCTATCTATCTATTAGGTTGGTGCAAAAATAATGACGTAATAATGTCGTTTTTTGACATTTTGATATATTGTCAAAAAACGACATTATTACGTCATTATTTTTGCACCAACCTAATATCTATCTATCTATCTATCTATCTATCTATCTATCTATCTATCGTATATACTCCCGTATCATGCGACATTTGAAGACCTAATTTTGAAGCTAATTTGACTACAATAAATGGATATATAGTTTGGTCAACGGCGTAGCCAGGGCCAGCAGTACATATGCTAATTTTGTAATTCGTGTATGATGCGACCCCCACCACCACACCAAATAAAATTAGCTTAAAAATCATGTCTTTAAAATTCGCATGATACGCGAGTATATATGATAGTTAAGTGAGCGGGTAGAAAAATCCTTAGAATCTCGGTAGACAATCTAAAATTAGCAGTCAAGCAAGTGAGAAATGAATGAAGCCTTAACAGTGAGGTTTCAGTTGACACATTAGGAAGAGTTATTCAAAAAAAAAAAAAAAATTGAACGGGAGCATTGCAGAAGGAAAAACAAAAAAAAACCAAAAAAAAAAAACCGATCATTGACGAAAAATACCGAAATAGAAGAATGAATTGGTCAGAAGTACACATAAAATTGAATGATGAAAAATGACAAAAAGTACTTTTTAATGATGTGTGCAAAATAAAGTTCCATCCTAATGCAAGATAATATGTAGTAAGACCGAAAAGAGATTTGTGTGAAGAAGCTGTTCGGACCATTTCCAAACTCTGGCATCTCGGCCCCACCTGACCAATAATATCAATACGTTTCAATTCACAATACTGAGATTCGAACCCGCGTTAAGTCTTTATACACTGACAGAATGAAGTACTGTATTTTTATCGTATAGCCTTTGAGGATATACTTGTTTTTATCGTATAGCCTTTGAGCATATACATTTTTTATCGTATAGCCTTTGAGCATATACTTGTTTTTATCGTATAGCCTTTGAGTATATACTTGTTTTTATCGTATAGCCTTTGAGTATATATATTTTTTATCGTATAACCTTTGAGTATATACTTTTTCTTATCATATAGACTTTGAGTATATATTTTTTATCGTATAGCCTTTGTGTATATACTTGATTTTATCGTATAGCCTTTGAGGAAACACATTTTTTATCGTATTGCCTTTGAGTATATACTTGTTTTTATCGTATAGCCTTTGAGGATATATTTTTTTTTATCGTATAGCCTTTGAGTCTATATTTGTTTTTATCGTATAGCCTTAGAGTATATACTTGTTTTTATCGTATAGCCTTTGAGTATATATATTTTTTATCGTATAGCCTTTGAGTATATACTTTTTCTTATCATATAGACTTTGAGTATATATTTTTTATCCTATAGCCTTTGTGTATAGCCTTTGAGGATATACATTTTTTTATCGTATAGCCTTTGAGGATATACTTGTTTTTATCGTATAGCCTTTGAGTATATATATTTTTTATCGTATAGCCTTTGAGTATATACTTTTTGTTATCATATAGACTTTGAGTATATATTTTTATCGTATAGCCTTTGTGTATATAGTTGTTTTATCGTATAGCGTTTGAGGATATACATTTTTTATCGTATAGCCTTTGAGGATATACTTGTTTTTATCGTATAGCCTTTGAGGATATACATTTTTTATCGTATAGCCTTTGAGTATATACTTGTGTTTATCGTATAGCCTTTGAGGATATACTTGTTTTTATCGTATAGCTTTTGAGTGTATACTTGTTTTTATCGTATAGCCTTTGAGTATATATATTTTTTATCGTATAGCCTTTGAGTATATACTTTTTGTATCGTATAGCCTTTTAGTATATACGTTTTAACTTATAGCCCTTGATTATATACTTTTTGTGCGTATGTTAAATGAGATGAACTCAATCTTCCCTATCTGAAATCATTTTGAAGTGTTAAAAGGATTCATTTTTTTTACAGTAAGGTTCTCCCTGTACAAGGACCAGGTTTCACTCGAGGAAGAGGGTTATCATAAGAAGTAGTTTATGCGAATAGGACAGGAAGATAACAGTTAAGCCTAGACTTGAACAGGTTAAGCCTGTATTGATCGGGGAAGCATCCCCTTGGGAGTCAGTTGTTCGTGGAAAGAAACTGTTCGAGTGGAACTTACTTCTCACCGACGGAACACGAAGGGAACGTGGGTGGTTTGCCTCAATATACAGTGCTGTTCGATAAAAGTGACTCAAATGATTTTTTTACTAAAAATATTTTTTCTCTATTGTTTTTGGGGATAAAATGATTTTTAATCTGACTAATATAAAGACCCTTTCCCGACCACCTTGGAAAAAAGTTTATTCACTCTAAGGTATTCTATTGATAATTATAAATTTGGATATAAATGAGATTCAGGAAAAAACTCTATGCAAAAAAGTGATTCAGATATCGCATTCTAATGATTAAACTGGTAAATTTAAAGAACTTTTGACAAAATATTGAAAACTATTTTACAATACACTCAGAACAATATTCTAGAGAATTCTAGAACAGCTTCAATTAAATCTAGAGTATTCCAGAATATTCCAGAAAGCCTCATACAGTATAAAAACAGCTTGAAACAGCCACCCAAGTCACTAACCAGATGGAAGGGTACAAACACGCATCAGAAGCACTTAAGGCATCTATTATTGCCCTCTCAAAAGTAGGCAAGTCTACGAGAGAAATTGCAGAAATTGCTATAATCTCGCAATCAACTGTCTCTTGAGTGTTTAGGGCACATAATGATGCCCCTCCTGTTCCAAGGAAGGAAACAAGGGGACGAAAGAAAAAGATTGATGATAGAACTGGCAGGGGAATCAAGAGAGAAGTTGCGAAGAATAGGACTATAACTAGCCAAGAAATTGCAACCAGTCTAAGCGAAGAGCAAGGTGTTAGTCTTGCCTCTTCAACAGTCCGTCAGAACAAGGTTACAAATCTTGTTAGAACAAGGCTACAAATCTTGTACACGAAGGTTTAAGCCGCTTTATAAGCAAAGCCAACAAAGCCAAGAGAATTGAATGGGCTCACTATTACAAAAATTTCACCGTAGAAGACTGGAAGAATGTTCTCGTCTCCGATGAAACGAAAGTTGAGCTAAATTCAAAGGATAAGGCGAGTCACTTTTATCGAACAGCACTGTAAGTGGCATGGCGGCTCATAGGTGTGAAGGTTAGAAATGTCGGCAATAAGGAATGTAGTTCGTCCGAGCACTTTCGATAGAAGCCGCGGAAGAGTAACGAGAGGCTCGCCACATCCCACCTCTGTGTGTGTGTGTGTGTGAGAGAGAGAGAGAGAGAGAGAGAGATAAAGAGAGAGAGAAAGAGAGAGAGGTTGGAGAGTAGAATATACATCCTTGTGCAAATTAATTGAAACAAAACGAATAATTCTGTCATTATTTACTCTTTTTTCGTATTTTCTCAGTGAAGTATGACCCAGTGCGCATGTTAGTACTTCGTATATTCATTCAACGAAGTCGTTCCTTGCAAACTGACCATATATTCTCGATTGGATTTAAATCAAGATAGTTTCCGGACCACTCTATATTATTTGATTTGCTCACTGTTAATCCTTGCCTGTGTGTTCATGCAGCGTTACAATTTTCGTACGCTTCCTTGGAGTAACGTCCATCGCATACAATAGCCTTAGGACAACTAATCGACAGTCGAGACAATAGGGTCTGGGCGTGATGAAAATCTAATGCAATCACGGATGACGCAATATTTTTCAAGGCCAAACAAATCACATCATACATCCCGAAAATAGATTTATATTACTGCACACCACTGCAAATGACCTAATCTGAGGAAAAAAATAATGAAATCGATTACACCCTGTCACTCCAGTGGGTCTAAAACTGGCCGTTGGTGAAAGAAAGGAAACTAAAGGGGTTGTTTTAATTAATTTGCACAAGGCTATAAGAAAACCTGTGAGATTTCGAGGTCAAGGTTTAAAGCGTGTTTAACGACAAACCATTGAAAAAATTGTCTAAGCTCCCCTAACCCCGACACTTCACCCTTTTGGGACGCCTCAGGCACCAAGCAATGAACCGATGGAGAGTTATCTCTTGGAGAGAAGGACCCTTACGGCTTAGGTTTAATATTTTTAAAACTCCCTCGCATAGGATTTCGACTACACAAGGTAAGTATATTGTTACTATGTATACTTTGACCAGCGGGTGAGTGCACGTTAAAGTATGTGTGTGGGCGTGTGTTAACTCACAACGAAGTTTTTGAATATTGGAAATTTTTGCAATATGCTGACGCGTGTTAAAATCCTCACATTATTTAGTTTTGTTGAAATTATTGCTAACATTTTTGTCGAGATTTACAAACTGTACGTTTCGTTCAATTTCGAAAACCAATCGATCATATTTGAATAAGTTGGTTTGTTTAGAAAATACTTTGACTAAAACAGTACTTTGCGGTTTAATAAATTCTTTAATTCAATTTAATTTTAAAAGACTTCATGCTAAACAATATTTTTGTCAGAAAATTTCCTTTTTAACAGCAAAGAATAAATTCTTAGGATTTCTTACTCTTCAGCGTACAACTTACAACTGGCTATGCATAAAGACTTTTTCTGGAGACAAATTCCAAAGTTTTGAAGCGTTTAACCTCGTGATTTGTCTATAGTCGTCTTAAATGCAAGGCGAACTGGAAACTGGAATCTTCTATATATAAATACTTTTAAAAAAAGATATGCAAAAAAATATAGCATTTTTATTAAATAAATATTTGATATTTTAATCATTCAATTGATTTTAAAATAGTGAAAGTATTTTATATGTTAAATAGTAAAACTTTTAATTTTTCCCCCCAAAATCTAATCAAAATTTATTGTACTAAGCTATGTACCCTAATTTTGGAGAAATATATACCGATTTAACTGTTTGTACTTCGGCCCAAAATTTGGTTTCTATCGGTCAATGTCTGGCTATTTTAGAGGGTGACAGACCGACGGACCGACGGACCATCGGAAGTTACAGGATTTTATATATACAGGGTGTTTCAAAAAGAATACGCCAAAATCATCACGTGATGTGTCAATAACGAAAAAAATTACAAACCTCTAGCATGAACACATGTGTTGTATATACATTCAAGTTTCATTTGATGTTTTATAAGTGCTCAATGTGGCCACCACTGGCAGCAAGGACAACATCAAGCCGATATGAGAATTCCTCCCAAACGCGCCTCAGCATGTCACGGTCCACCGTGTTGATTGCAGCTGTTATTCAATCTTTCAAGTCATCGATACTTGCTGGAAATGCTGGAACATATACTTGGTCTTTAACATACCCCCACAAGAAAAAGTCACACACAGTGAGGTCTGGGGATCTGGCAGGCCAAGCACAGAGAGCAAGGTCTTTAGCACCTCTCCTCTCAATCCATCGCTGAGACATGTTTTAATTCAGATAAGCTCCAACCCTGAGATGCCAATAACGTGGTGCTCCATCTTGCTGAAAAATGAAGTCATTCGAATCTGCTTGCACCGTGACAATGGCGTTTGTTTTCGCGAACTCAAGCACGCAAAACGCCTTCTGCTCAGAAGTCGCGATTTTGATTGATCTTCCCACAATTCAGCTACACCGGAAGTTATACTAACGACAGCGGTGAAACTGACACCTAATCAAACTTTGATAACTACTCTATCAAATAACCACTGATTGAGTCCACTACAATGCTAAAGACCTGATAAAACAGCGTAATGATTTTGGCGTATTCTTTTTGAAACACCCTGAATATATATATATATATATATATATATATATATATATATATATATATATATATATATATATTACAATGAATCATTCATATGAAAAGTAGATTAGTAAAGTTAATGATATAAAATGGGGAAATCCTTTCGCAAACAAAATTTTCAAGTTGCATCAACCTACAAATCACTCGATGAATGTTATGATCCTTGTTTTTAATAACTACAAGCTGTATAAGGTCTTTTTTTTATTACGCAAGTACTTTCAACTGTACATTCAGTCATCCTCAGGCATGGAAATTATTTTGTTTTTAGTAAAATCCAGGTAGCATCAGAGACGAAAGATTAAATGTGAATCGAAATATGTTTTTTTTTTGTTTTTTTTAGAAATGTGTTATTGTCAGCGAATAAAAAAAAAACTTCAACCTTAGCGTTGCGACCGCATGCTCCAAAAGTTTTTTATCCGTTGACAATAACACATATCCATTGTTAACGGATAAAAAACTTTTGGTCGAAAATTGTCGAAAACACATGGAAATGATTATAAGAAGTAGGGGAACGACATTGAACATTTTAAATTAACAAACTATTCCCTGTTAGTAGTATTCGTTAATCGACTTAAAACTGAAAACATTTGACGTAATACAAACGAAATATGGAGAAAATATACTGGATCAGTTCAGAAGTAGAATGGAATTGGAGGATATAAAAATGGACAAAGAGTTGGGGAACTAATGAATCCTGTAATAAAACTGAACCATCAATGGAAGCTAATGACCAGAAATCTGATGAAGAGGAAGAAGAATATAAACTCAGACCTCGGGGTACCCTAGAAGAAGAAATCCAAATACACAAACACACACACAAAGACAAACACAAAGACACGGATGTGCGTTTATGTTTTGGGTTGGTTTGATTTCTTTTACGGCATATCAACAACTCAATGGGTTATTTAATCGCGACAAGATTTTGTTGCTGGTAATATTTTTTTTTATCTATCTATCTATCTATCTATCTATCTATCTATCTATCTTATCCTGTCTGTGTTTCTCTCCTTTTATCTATCTATCTATCTATCTATCTATCTATCTATCTATCTATCTATCTATCTATCTTATCCTGTCTGTGTTTCTCTCCGTTTATCTATCTATCTATCTATCTATCTATCTATCTATCTATCTATCTATTACGTTGATGCAAAAATAATGACGTAATAATTATTACGTCATTATCTTTGCACCAACCTAATATCTATCTATCTATCTCTCTATCTATCTCATCCTATCTATCTATCTATCTATCTAATCTATCTATCTCAGTATATATTGGTTTGGTTTGTCTTACGGCATATCAACCTCAATTATTTAATGCTGACAAGATTTTTATTGCTGGTAATATATATATATATATATATATATATATATATATATATATATATTCAAAAATGTATTTCTGTTAATTTTTTTTATTCAAAAATGCATAACTGGTATTTTTTTTCTAAGTTGTGTAGTGTTGGTAATATTTTTTTACAAAAATGTATTGCTGGTATTAAAACCTATTTTTACACTTTCTTAGTGTTTTGACCCCAGTTTAGAGATTTACTACTTACCCATAATTGGGACCCTAACAGTTGCTACCACCCCAGGTCAGGGTGGACCTGGGAACACCAGCAATTAACAGGTGGTTCCACACTCCTCAAAACCGCCTGATCAGAAAGACTTGCTGTCGGATATAGTTTATCGTCTTACACCGGACGGACGCGTTTATGTGTGTGTGTGAATTTCCAAAGATTTCTATTAAAGCTTAAATAAAAGCTTCATTATTATTAATTAAAAAAAGGTTTATTATTATTTATGTCCCTTAATATTGCTTATTATCACTTAATTTTTAAGGTTCACTATTATTTAAGGTATGAAAATTTCTGATGAAGCCTAAATAAAAGCGAAACATGTTAAATTTATAAACGTTTCATCTTTGTTCCTTATTGTTCCACTGTTATTAAGCTTAATGATGAAATCAACTGAAACATGGTAAAAAATTATAATTTATTATTCCTTATTTATCTTTATATATATATATATATATATATATATATATATATATATATATATATATACTCGACTCTCCCGTCGTTTTCGACGTATGATGATCAAGCAGATCAGTTTCTAGGAAACCGACAGCCCGACAACAGCACATGAGATTTTATTATAGTGGTGAAGGTTTCGTGCAAGACCATCCGCACTTTTTTAAGGGCCGATTACAGAGACCTGGTGCACAACATGCCACAGGATTCCCAAACGACCCTCCGCAGGGTTTGAATTCAGAGTTGTTCTTCTCCTAGAACAGTTGCCATCCAAAGCTATAGAACCCAGTCTGTCATGCTATTTACCCATAGCTGGAAGGAGAAGAAGATTCCCACGTTTCGCAAGGGTATTGGCACCTAAGTGAATGTAATGGATTCGACTGGAATTCGAACTCGGCTCTCCGATTCCTCAATCGAAGCCACTATCCATTATCCACCGTGCCTCATATATATATATATATATATATATATATGAGGCTATATTTGTAGCATACCTACGGACGATAATGTTCCCATTCATATAAATACAGTAGTAAATACTGTATGTTGGTCTGCAGTCGGAGATTCGCCTCCAGCTGTGCTGGTCAAACTCTCTGCCTCTAGGCAGAGAGGATACCCAGACGAGGCTATGTGGAAAAGCAGAGTCTCATTTCGGGAAACAGCTATCTGACCCCGTTCTGTGCGGGGTATACGGGGAATTTTGGGCCGAGTCTACGGCGTCGGATACCCCACATTAAAATCGGCCTTGTATCACAACTAAATACGTAGGGCGGTTGGTAGTTATCCTGAAGTTGGAGAAGTATTGTGGAAATCACTAGACTCACTTCTAGCAGCTGTCTACTTCTAGGCGCCGCTGGTGAATCATGTGTGTTGTTCTTGTCCTAAGTATTATCGTTCATTACGAACCTTCGTGTGATTATTCTATTCGGTAACCTTCCTTAGGTTACAACATATATATATATATATATATATATATATATATATATATATATATATATATAATTATTATTATTTCTATAAGAGATTATAATAAAAAACATGTTGAAATCGCTACACGAAAACTTTCATGTTTCAATACTATGATTGTACTTCTTCAGGCGATCGTAAGTAACTGGTGATAAAATGATTTTTCAAAATCATGGAAAAATCATTTAATCACCAGTTATTACAATCGCCTGAAGAAGTACAATCATAGTATTGAAACATGAAAGTTTTCGTGTAGCGATTTCAATATGTTTGTTATTATAATCTGTTATAATAATAATAATAATAATAATAATAATAATAATAATAATAACAACAACAATTTAGGATTTTAAAAATATATATATATTATGTGATTTTATAGTTGGTCGTAAGTCAGGAATCGTTAAACAGGCAAATCGTTCAGTGAGGAGTTGTTTCATAAGAAGTTAATTTGAGATTACCAGTATATGAATTTATTATTGTATACTTATTTATTTGAAACACTGTCTTCCGTTTCAAGCTTATAGGCACAAAATTTCAGCACTTGCATATTACGCCCCTTTTCAGGTTCTCATCCTATTTGGCAACCTGGGCAATTTGAAAGAAGCCATCAACAAAATCCGCTTCTGAGAAAGAACGCACTGATACGATATTCTGCGATGGACAGCGGAATGAAAACACTTTATCGGCGTTAACTGAATAAAAAACTCATTTAGAATCTCCAAGATTGTTCCCAAACACGGCAGGCAGCTGAAGATGACTCGAGTGTACAACAGCCGAAACGACGTGATTACAAGAGGAGGGGAAAAAAGGTTGAAATCAGTTAATGTATGTGAAATATTCTTTTATTATTATTCAGTTTTGACATAAAAAAAAATTCACGTTCTATCTGTGTGTGATATTAATTTTATTTTTACTGCGTATCTGAAGGGTAAAAAGCGATGATTAGGATTTTCAATGGATGTACGTAAAAATTGATATACATAAAAAAATAAACAAAACAAAAAAAATGATCACAAAACTTGTCACAGTCCTGGCGACAAAGGCGGTTCTGTTTTCAAAAGCTAAATTACTGTATAGAAAACCTCCTAGTGTGAAATGCTACAGTTACTTATATCTTAAGTCATGGTCCCCCACTATATGGTTTATTTATATATAAATTCTAACCTGTAATTTTGTTGTCTGTCTACTGTCTGACTGTCTGTCAGTCTTCTGTCTGCGCCTCTCCTGATGACGTCCAACCTTCCGTCGGACTCAGTAATTCAGAAAAATGAAGGAATTTTAGCCAGAAGATTTAAGGAGGAATTTCAATGATAGAAAGCGCCTCAAACTGAGAAAGATCGTCTGCGGTCATTACATACATACATACATACATACCTGTATAAAATTTCAGATATAATGTATCTGTGAAAGGAAAATATGAATATAGACAAAATGAACTTATTTTAGTCGACACATTTCGTCTTCTGGTGGACTTTAACAAGAAAATTGCCGTGGGCTGCATTACTTTCTTGATCTATCTATCCATCTATCTATCTATCTATCTATCTATCTATATATATATATATATATATATATATATATATATGTATATATATATATTGTAACTGTCATCTTTAATAATGGCTTATGTAAGCGAAAGCTTAGATAGGATTATAAAAACATGTATCAATATGGTGTTTTTCTTTCATCTTTCAATGATAATGTTATTAAGCTTATCAGACAATATGAAAGGAATTAACTTAAAATATATAGACAAAACTTGTCTATATTATTTAATGAAACATGCATCAATATATATATATATATATATATATATATATATATATATATATATATAGCGGGTGTAGCAGCCAAATTGTCCACATCGTGTAACAGTATAATTATCTATCCCACAAAATGTTTAACATCCAAGGAAAAACTAAACTAATTAAGTTTCTTTTATTCCAGGTTTCAGATAAGTCATTTAGCCATCTTGATACCAGTTTTCGTAAGAATCACTGAAAAACCCTTTGAGTTATTTAGGTAAAAAGAGAACAGGATAAAATTGTTTTGTGTTAGACAAACTGTCATCCCAACTGAGCAATGGTGAGAGGAGAAAATCATTCCGGTCTTCAGTAATGGTCCTGGCCTTGCATCACGATGACATCGACAGCATCAATTGAAGAGTACTACTAGAGTGGGAATTAGGTCTCATCCTTTTTTCTGCTGAAATTGCCAAATGCAGCCGTAAGTTCTATTCAGATAGTCCCTTCTCCCGCACCTCGCCTAGAGGTGGTTAACTCAGCCACCTGCCATCTTCAAAAATTTAAATGCAACGCCAATCATCATATCCTGTCTTCCTAAATCCTGTTTCTTTATTGCCTTGTCTCCTCACAAACCTTTTCTCATTTTCTGTTCCTCCTTGCATCTTAGTGCCATTATCGCCTACTTTGGTGGTGGGGGAATGATATATATATATATATATATATATATATAAATATATATATATATATATATATATATATATATATATATATATATATATATATATATATATGATATGCAGACACATAGATCAGGGCTATATGAATGTTGGAAGCCCATGGCTAAGATACAAAGACAAGCTAAAGAGCAACTTGTCAGCTGTCAATACACCACAAAACACCCTCGAACACTTAGCCTTGGAGCCGGTAGAATGGAGATCAACGTGTTCTAGTGGACACAACCGTTTTCAATCTGCTTATCCGAATCATCTTCAAAAAGCGAGAGCAAGATCTAAAAGATCAGCCAATTTAACCTGTATCTCATCCCACAATCCTCAAACTTGCTCCATATGTGGCTTCCTTTGTAAATCACTAGCGGATCTTAAGTGCCACTTAAGATTATCGCACAAAATTTCGTAACTGAATCAATTAAGCTGTCAGATCCTCATACGTCGAAACCGACGGGGGAGCCCATTATATATATATATATATATATATATATATATATATATATATATATATATACATTTGTATTATTCAGACATATATTGTCAAATGTAACAGACAACGAATGTCTAATATGTTTGATAATGAACCGTGGTAAACTTCGTATAGTTGTTTTAATTTCGCACGAAATTAATGACAAAAATTGGTCAACATTTGGATATTTTTTTATGCTGATCAAACATAATAGACATTCGTTGCTTGTTTATTTAACAATATATATATATATATATATATACATATATACATGTATATATATATGTATATACATATACATACATACATATATATATATATACACACACATATATATATATATATATATACATATATATATATATGTGTGTGTGTGTGTGTGTGTGTATGTGTGTGTGTGTGCAGATATGTAGAAAAATAGGAAAGAACATGTTAGGTAAATAATCCAGAACTGAAAGACACTCATACGTCGAAAACGACTGGAGAGTCTATCATATATATATATATATATATATATATATATATATATATATATATATATATATTCTAGAGAGCCAAACAAACCTACCAAGGTTTCACCTAAGCGAATCGTCAGGGAAAGCCAGGTTTGACTAGGTCTGCTCTACTTTTGTATTTAGCACTTTTTTAATTAGTTGATTACTCCTATCGGTTTTTTTTCTTCTTTGGGCTTTCTATCTGTATG
>OZ010599.1:20614862-20617362 GCA_963932145.1 Acanthosepion lycidas
TTCGGAATGAGAAATCGGAGAACCGAGTTCGAATTCCAGTCAAATCCATTACTTTCACTTACGTGCTAATAACCCCGGGAAAAGTATGAATCGTCTTCTTCTCTCTCCCTCCCCC
Source organism: Acanthosepion lycidas (assembly GCA_963932145.1). Classification (NCBI taxonomy): domain Eukaryota; kingdom Metazoa; phylum Mollusca; class Cephalopoda; order Sepiida; family Sepiidae; genus Acanthosepion; species Acanthosepion lycidas. The sequence continues at coordinate 20,614,978 of OZ010599.1, forward strand.
ACAACTATGGGTAAATAGCAGGACAGACCCGGTCCCATAGCCTTGGATGGCAACTGGTCTACCGCAGAAAGAAATGGCAACCTACTGCGGCAAAAAATCTGCCTCGTCAGTCATATATCAAAAGATACATGATTGTCTAAGCGTGTATCACTCATGGCATATAACTAACTGAATAGTTGCTACGTATATTTTGTACGTCTTACATTCTATCAAGATATGTTTGACTGTGAGACATTGTCTGCACTGAGTACACGGAGAAATTAGTTCTTGCCTTGAGCATGTATGTGAGATCGAAGTGCTCGTATCGGGGTCGTATCAGATATTAAGCTGATAAGAACAGATACTACACTTTGATCTTGTGCAAAAGGCCGAGAAACGATTTACTTCAGGTTGTGACACTAGGTCGGTTTTTAACGTGGAGACCCGAGAGTTTTCACTTGGGCCGCTGGTCTTAGCTGGTCATAGCTTATCCAAGCTGATCAGAGCTGGTCTAAGCTAGTCATAGCTGGTCTTGGCTTATCCTAGCAGGTCCAAGATAGAATCTCAGCCAAAAGTCCGAGAAGCGATATGAAAAGAAGGTAGTACTTCAGTAGCAAAAGTTGAGTTATTTACCCGTCAAGAGGATGCAGAACAAAACACTCGTCTAGCCCTGTTGTTCTCTTTAAGGTCTAGGGTTGAATGCCGAAGCGGGGCTACAGCTCCCACACTGCTGTGTGAAAGCAGGTAAAAAGAAAAGAATGAATGATTTACAACCTGAAGAGGGAAAATGGGACAAGAAATCGGAAAAAAAGAAAAAAGAAACGACAACATGAAGAAGAAAAAAATAAACAAAGGAAAACATCTATTATACTTTTATAGTTTCCCGATTTTTGATTAAAAACATAATTAAGCTTAATATAGAAGAAGAGTAAGAATGAATTGATATGTACCTACAGATTCGTGACAAAATCGTAAGAAAAGTTTTTGGCAATTGTTAACCTTCGTATCCTCAATCAAAAAAAACAAAACGTTTTTCCGTTGACACCGCTATTATTTTAAATACCTTCACTCCTTGGCAATGATATCTCTCCACAATTACATATCCTTTATAATTTTTACCTGCCAACCATTTACACAAGCTCTTTAGGTAGGTTACTCGCTATCTCTCTTGTCTTCAATATACCCTGTGAGTGTCAATGTTTCTAAGCCTTTTTTCCTCATTATGTGCCGTAGAAATTTTAGGTCTATCTTTAGCATGTTATGTATCAGTATACTTTTCGTTTCTCTTTTCTCTCATCATTAATGATGTAATATAGTTTTTTAAACGTGTGTTCTCAGTTGGTAATGTTGTTATATATATATATATATATATATATATATATATATATATATATATATATATATATATATATATATATATATATTATCTTTAAAGGGTTATTTTCTTGTTTGATAAGGCTGGCTTTGGACATGACTTTAATTTCATGCCTTGATAAAGTCTATCAGAGAAAGAAATCGGCTTGGTAATTTTTCTTTTCGGTTTTATTCACACACACACACACAGATATATATATATATACATATATATATATATATATATATATATACTTAAGTATTTCTGAGATGAGGTAGTACTGTAATTATTTACATTATTTACAAAGTTGCGGACTGTTGTCCTCATGTTTCTTGCCATATTCCCGACGTTTCGGCTGTTGAACGCACCGGCTTTCTTCAGGTGTTTGGAACCTCGAACTGAATCCACCGGTGCGGATTGTTCTAGTTCTACGTACCATGCCTCTTTAGAGTGTGTCGGTTCCCCACTGAAGTAGCCACGTACTGAACTCCCAACTCTATGGGTCAAGTCGCAAAGGTGACGCATAGTCATCGTGACCGAGAACTGATACGTGTCATCTATCCTCCTTTATGGCAGGGAATGTCGGACGATCTCCTTAAAGATGAAAAACAGACTCGGGGCAACGGAGATATGGTTCTACAGAAGGATGCTAAGGATACTCTAGACCGAGTGTGTTATTAGCAATGATGAGGTCTTGGAGAATATGTAAACAACGAGGAAACCTATACTTAACATCAGAATGAGGCAGCTGAAATTTATGGGACACGTAACGAGAATGGAGAGCTTGGAAAGTCTGATACTCACAGGGCGGATAGAGGGAAAGAGGGACAAGGGAAAGCAACGCGTGACATACTTAACGGGCTTAAGGAAGTGGATGACTGAACAGGGTCTGGGAAAAATAACAAAAAGACAAAACTTATTGAGAGCTACAAGGGACGGGAAAAAGTGGAGAACCATGACTGAAGTGACACGATACATAAAAGATAACCGAAGGTTTGACCTTACTAGCCTTTAACAAATGCTAATCACAGTTTATTATATTCTCTGTCCCT
>OZ010599.1:20624862-20639862 GCA_963932145.1 Acanthosepion lycidas
GAGGGATATAGAGAGAATGGAATTAAAATAGCGGCAGAAAGATAAAGAGGAACTGAATTATATATATATATATATATATATATATATATATATATATATATATATATATATATATATATATATAAGGTACTGGAAAAAAGAAAAAGGAAAAAGAACAGGATGAAAAGAAAGAAAAAAAAGGGACGAGAAAGACAGAAACGAATGACAGGAAGAAGGAAAAATAGAAAAATAAAAAGGAAAGAGAAAAGTATGAGAAAATTTGAGTAAGAGAAAATTAACAAGAGAAGGATAATGATAGAAGCGCAAAGAGAGAAGGATACGGAGAAAAATGATAAAGAGAGGAGAATAAAGAGAGAAGAATGAAGAGAGAAGGACAAGGAGAGAAGAATAAAGAGAGTAGGATACATAGAGTATGATAAAGAGAGAAGGATAAAGAGAGAAGAATAAAGAGGGAAGGATACATAGAGGGGAGTTAAAAATGAAGGATAAAGAGTAACGTATAAAGAGAGAAGCATAAAAAGAGAAGGATACATAGAGAAAGATAAAGAGAGAAGAAAAAAGAGAGAAGGATAACGTGAAAAATACCAAGAGAGAAGAATAAATAGGGAAGGCTAAAGAGAAAGAAAGAAAATAGTGTGGAAAGAGAAAAGCGAACTAAAAGAGAAATATATATATATATATATATATATATATATATATATATATATATATATATATATATATATATAATCATTTCACCAAAACAAGGCAATAAACTCACTAAGACACAAAGAGTCATTGAGTGTTAGAGAATATGAGAAAAAAAAACATTATTAAGGGGAGATAAATAAGTTAACGATTGAAATTGAATTTCAGTTTTGGAAAATCTAACTTGATGCAGTACAAGAAGCCGGATGTGTGTACCACAATCGATAAGTGAGAAACAAGAAAGCCTTAGCATAGAACGTACGGCTATATCTCACCATTTCGCCTGAACAATGATGAGACCTTACCGCCAATCTAGTACTGAACTTAAATTCATAAAATCTAGGTATCATAGCGGAAAGTTCAGCAGAACAATTTGCCATGAAAGTTAAAAGACACAAAGAAAATGAAAGTAAGCCATAAACGAAAGGAGAAAGAAATAGAAAGTGAGGGGAGGTGAAAAGAGAGTAAGGGAAAAAGGGTGAAAGCTGTGCAAATGCAGAGAGGAGTTAAAGAGAAAGAAAAAGCGAGGATGTGTAAAGAAAATAGGCCGAGATAGAGAGGAAAAGAGATAAACTTTAGCAAAGGAAAAAAGTGAAAAAAAAAAAAAAAAGAAATGGTAAGAGAGAGTGTAAAAAGAGCGAAAACTGAGAGAGAGAGAGAGAGAGAGTAAGAGTGAGTGAGAGAGAAGGAGAACAGAAAAGAATATTAACAAAAGAGAGGCTGTAATAATAGTGACTGTCCAATTGGCATACAGAGACACGGAGACACACACACACTCGCACACACTCGCACACACACACACACACACACACACAGACATACCCTCACATCATTTCAACGTTTCACTGTCTATCCACATATATTTTCGGCATTTATCCGAGACATCCTCACAAGGCGGGATGTGGCGCAAGGCGGGATGTGGCACAAGGCCGGTTTTTACGTGGGGCGTTCGGAGCCTGTAGACTCATTGCCCGTAGACCCCGCATACACGGGGTCGGTTAGCTGTCTACCTCTCCAGACTAGACTACTTTTCGGCATAGGTTCGTCTGGCTTTCTCTCCCCTGTCAACAAGCAAAGTTAGTTGTAATCGTTAATGTACATTTTCATAGTTTTTTTTTAAATCATTTCATCCCAAGTAAGGCAATAAATCCACTAGGACGCAAGATATTACTGAATGTTACAGAATATGATAAAAATTACAATTAATGAGAGGGGACAATAAAAGAACAGGAATTAAAAAGACAGTTACATTTGGGAATATCAGAGTTGACAAGAAAGGAAAAATCCGAAAGTAGAGTTCCACATGTAAGAAATTGGATAGAAGAAACTATTACCATAGAACTTACGGTTGTATCGAGACATTTTATGTGCAGAATGATGAGAACTTGCCGCCAACCTAGTATTTAAATTCATAAAGTGCAGATATTATACAGGAGGCATGGATAGCGGTTCGTATTGAGGAATCGGAGATCCGAGTTCGAATTCCAGTCGAATCCATTACAATCATTTACGTGTTAATACCCTTGAGAAAGGTATGACTCCTCTTCTTCTTCCCCTGGGTAAATAGCAGGACAGACCGGCAGTGCAACTAGTCTACCGCAGAAAGAAACGGCAATATGCTGTGGGGAAAAATCTGCCTCGTCAGTCATATATCGAAAGATACATGATCGCCTAAGCGTGTATCACGCATGGCACATAACTGATTTACTGTAGAGGTACTATAAAGAAAAGTTGATTAGAGTAATTACGGATATATTTTTCTCTAATTAGATTTCTTGAATATTCAGGCTGGGAGACGAAAATAAATAAATATACTGTTTAATAAATAAACAGCGCCCACTCAGTTACGAGTATCCGCTAAAAATAACTTTTAAGTAATAAAATCTGTCTGATTAATAAATAAAAAATACATCACTATATATATATATATATATATATATATATATATATATATATATATATATATGTAAAGTTAATCATATTAATTCATCACAGATTGTCCATCTTTCTCTCTTCCGATCTCTCTCTTTCTTTCTAAGTCCTCAGTTCTCTATCTATCTATCTATCTATCTATCTATCTGTCTGTCTCTCTGTCTCTTACTTTTCCCCTCCTTCTCGCTCTCACCATACTTTCTTTCGCTTTCCTCCCTCTCTCCATGCCTGTCTCTCTCTATCCATCTTGTTTGTCCTTATCTATCTACACCTTTCTCATTTCTCTCTCTTAATTCAGTCCATATCTATCTATCTATCTATCTATCTATCTATCTCATTCTGTTCTTATCTATGTAAATTTTTTCTTTCTCCCTCGCTCTCATTATCTCTCTTTCTCTCTCTCTCTCTCTCTCTCTATATATATATATATATATAGTCCTAGTTAGCCAGAAACTATCTACCTAGGTTTCACCTAAATGGATCTTTTTAGACTCGATGATTTACTTAATATACATATATAGGAATTACTTAAGATATATATATATATATATATATATATATATATATATATATATATATAGATAGATAGATAGATAGATAGATAGATATATATATATAGAGAGAATTGAAACCTCAACCACAGGCGCTGATAAGAAGCATCTAATTATGTTACGCGTCTTTCAGAATTTGTCAGCTATTACTAATGTCCGTCGGAGGAAATTTAAAAAAAACGGAAATGTGTTAAAGTAAACGATAATATTAATATATATATATATATATATATATATATATATATATATATATATATATATATATATATATATATATATATATATATATATACGCATTCATGTATGTGTGTGTCTACTCAAAAATTATTTTTTAGCATTATCAAAATAACTACAATCACGTCAAAAATTATTATACATATGATCCATAACTATCGATAACATATATATATTTATATATGTGTGTGTATATATATATATATATATATATATATATATATATATATATATATATATATATATATATATATATATATATATGTATATTAATAAAAAGAAAGAACAGTAAGATATATAACTATTAACTTATAATATATATATATATATGTATATAAAATAACCTGCTCCTTACAATACATTGGGGAAACTTACAGAAATTAAAAGAAGTCTCTATGAACACTAAAATAATCTTGTATATAACAATTTACCAAATGAATTAGTCATACAACGGAATTAGTTCAACCACAAATTCCAATCTAAATATTTTCACACTTAATAAAAGAAAAACGAATTCACGTAAAGGGGAAATTACAATAAAATAAATCTGACACCAGAATTTTTTTTAATATCTCCTTTCCTGTTAGAAATACGACTTTCCCCAGCCAACATACACGACTAAAAAATTATGAACAAATTAAAAGCAAACCGTTGAATTTAAAACTTCTATCATTTAAATTGTATAATTTATAAATTAATCACAAACTAAAATAATATAAATAATAATTGCATTATAAAAATTTATTAAAAAATTCAACAACGACAACATTTACAGACTTGTTTATTAGGCATTAAATTATATCACTTAGTATCCTCCATAGTTTCTGATGTACGTTTATGGGAATTCGTAAATTTTAAAATATTGAGAAATTAACGATATTTTAACTTTTGTTTATAAATATTTGTTGCGAAATAAAATCCCTACATTTGCCTTCATAAAGCCCATCAGAAGACGAAACCCCGCGGCTAAAATAATAATAATTCCTTTTGTGTTTATTCGTGTATATATATATATATATATATATATATATATATATATATATATTAAGAAAGAAAGAAAGGTAGGTAGGAAGGTTATTGAGGTTGTGTCATAGAAAAAGTAAGAATTGCAGGAATGGAAAATAAAAAGAAACGAAGGAAGGAAGGAAGGAAGGAAGGAAGGAAGGAAGGATGGTAGGAAGGAAGGAAGGAAGGAAGGTAGGAAGGATGAAGATGGACAGAAAGAAGTATTGAGGGTATGTAATCAAATAGGCGAGAATTGCCTGAATGAGAAAGAAAGAAAGAAAGAAAGAAAGAAAGAAAGAAAGAAAGAAAAGAAAAGAAAGAATGACTGTCTGACAAGACAGAAAGAAAGAAAGAAACTGAGTGTAAAACAAGTACTGAAGATTAAAATGGTCAGACAAGAAAGAAAGAAAAGACCAGAAGATCCGAATGGTACAGCACCTCCTTATTACAAGAACTGCTATTCGAACCAGGATGCTCATCTTTTCTTTATATGCTTTCAACGTTTCGGCCGTTGTATCCTCTTGACTTTCTTTAGTTGCGTGTTTTTGTATTCTTTAATCTTGGAATAGACAACATTTATTGAGGAGTTACAAACGGTAGGGTATTATGGGCAGCTGCGCAAACCCACACGCAGTAAGGGCACGTTGAAGAAGAAGAAGAAGAAGAAAGACGAAGAAGCGAGGAAGATGAGGAGAAGCAGGGAGGGAAGAACAAGAAGAAGAACAAGAAGAAGTAGGAGAAAGAGGAAAGAGGAGGAGGAGGAGGAGGAGGAAGAGGAAGAAGAAGTAGGAGGAAAAGGAGGAGGAGGAAGAAGTATGAGGAGAAGAAGAAGAAGAAGAAGAAGAAGAAGAAGAAGAAGAAGAAGAAGAAAGACGAAGAAGCGAGGAAGATGAGGAGAAGCAGGGAGGGAAGAAGAAGAAGAACAAGAAGAAGTAGGAGGAAGAGGAAAGAGGAGGAGGAGGAAGAGGAAGAAGAAGTAGGAGGAAAATGAGGAGGAGGAAGAAGAAGTATGAGGAGGAGGAGAAGAAGAAGAAGAAGAGGATGACGACGAAAAAGGGAAAAGTAGGAGGAATAGGAGAAGAAGAAGAAAAAAAGAAGTAGAAGAAGAAGGAAAAGAAGTAATAGTAGTAGAAAGAGGAGGAGAAGAAGAAGAAGAAGAAGAAGGAGAAGAAGAAGAAAAAGGATCCTTTATTTAATCCGCTGCAGTTGAGTGTTACCACGCCGCTTTCCATGTTTCTGTTATATTACATATCCGTTAATATTAACAACCAGAATATGCTACTTTTCAGTACCGCCAACACACAGGATTGAACTCAAAACAGCCAGAGAATTTCAGAAACGGTACCTGGTACAAAAGTAGACCATCAAAGAAGACCGGGTTTCAAAACGACCGAAAGCAAAGAAAGTGTACCGTTGCGAATAGCAAAATATATCCTAACAAAACGCCTTATTACAAAACTTTCAGTAAACGAACATATTGTACTATGAACATACACCATTATTTACTCTTCCCGAGCGAAGTCTTAGCATTATTAATATTTGTATATTCATTGTAGTTTTGTTATTGCTAGCTGCAATAATAACCTAATGCATTTCAAAGATTTTCCCAGATCTAATATTTTTGTTCTAAAAATGGTGTAGAATGGCTGCCGAAAATACCATAATCACAGCTACTGCCTAGCGATGAAGAACCCAAAAAGCAGCAACGGATCTCTCTCTCTCTCTTCCATTCTCTCTTTCTTTCACCCTCTCTCTCTCTCTCTCTCTCTCTCTCTCTCTCTCTCCCTATCTCGTTGGCTTTGGACCACATCACGCTAAAACACCGGTTGACGTATGATCACCGAAGTTAACTAAAGTCAAATCTGGTCAGATGGGCGACCGCTTGGGAAGTTCAGGTGCTGTAAGCTTGGATGTAGGCAAGGTGTAATGGATAACGGCTTGAAATTCTTAATTGGAGGGCCGAGTTCCAATTTTCAGTCGGGTTCGTAATACCGATCTACATATAGATACCCGTAAGTTATTATCAGTGTAGGTAGAGATAAATGATGCTGACTTAACATAGTGCAAAGCGTGAACTTTATTTCTTCCGAAATAAACATTGGACAGTTTCTACCAGAATTTGCTCCGGATCTGAAAAGGATTATTCATAATTTACAAAAGTCGATCAATAAAATTAATCAACACAAAATGTCTCCTGTTTTTAATAACATTTGCCTTTAAGTACATTTACTGCCAAAACACATGATCGATATCTATCTATCTATCCATATATATATATATATATATATATATATATATATATATATATATATATATATTAATGTAAAAGGCAATAGGAAAACTGGGATATTAGCCGACGCATTTCGTCCACTTATGGACGTTTTCAAGCCAAAAACGAAATGAGTTTATAAAAACAAAGTAAACTAATAAACTCATTTCGTTTTTGACTTGAAAATGTTCACATTGAACGAAACGCGTCGGTTAATATTATAGTTTTCTTATTGTCTTTTACATTTATAAGTACTGTCTTTTTCTACAGGTTAACTCTGAGAAGTTTTCCATATTTATACATCTATCTATTTATATCTCTCCCTCTCTCTCTTTCTCTCTCTCTCTACACACACACACACATATATATATATATATATACACAGTGGTGTGACAAAATAATTGGAACAATTGCAAAATCCACTCCTATATTTCAAAGATCTATTATATTAAGAACTTTAACTAAAACTTCGTAATTGCAGGTTATATCTATTGTAAATACGTTTATTTATCTAGTTTACTGTCTTTGTCTTATTTATTTTTAGAATTTAGTAAAATTTAAGCTAAATGCGTGACCTCTCCTAGTTCTAAAATCAATTGTTCCAATTATTTTGTCCAACCCATATATATATATGTATGTATATATATATATATATATATATATATAGAGAGAGAGAGAGAGAGAGAGATGGATGTATACGTATATATATATATATTGATAATGTGTTTAAAGAACATATGTTACCTAAACACATTATCAATATGTATATGTATATATATATATATATATATATATATATATATATATATAGATAGATAGATAGATAGATAGAGAGAGAGATGGATGTATACGTATATATATATATATATATATATATATATATATATATATATATATAATGTATTTAAAGAACATATGTTACCTAAACACATCATCATTATGTATGTATATATATATATATATATATATATATATATATATATATATATATATATATATATGTGTGTGTGTGTGTGTGTGTGTGTATGTGTGTGTCATTTTTTCTCTCTTCAAAAGGTGATTGAATATACAAAAATACACGGGCACAAAATTAAGGGATTTTCCCCAGCCTCTCCATGAATTTAATGTTTCATGTTTGTTTTTCCAAAATGTCTCGATTGCATCTTTAACCTGAGACATTTATATAGACTCCATTAAACAGCGGGTGTTTTATGCTTCTCTCTCTCTCTCTCTCTCTCCCCCCCCCCGTCTTTTACTTTCTTACCCTATATTATTCTTCCTTCTCTCTCTCTCTCTACGGCTTTCTATTTCTATCTCTTTCTTTCTATTTCTTTCTTTCTTTCTCTTTCTCTCTCACTCTACGGCTTTTCTCTCTTCTAATTCTATGTCTTTCTTTCCTTATCTTATTCTTCCTTTTTTTTCGCACTCTCTACGGCTTTCTCTTTCTATGTCTTTCTTTCTTTCCCTATATTATTCTCCCTTTCTCTCTCTCCCCACTCTCTCTCTCATTATCACTCACTCTCTACGGCTTTCTATTTCTATGTCTTTCTTTCATAACTTATTCTTTCTTTTTCTCTCTCACTTACTACCGCTTTCTCTTTGTACGTCTTTCTTTCTTTCCTTATCTTATTATTTCTTTTATTTTCTCTCTCTACGGCTTTTTCTTTCTATGTCTTTCTTTCTTTCCCTATATTATTCTTCCTTTCTCGCCCTCTCTCTTTCTCAATCACTCTCTACGGCTTTCTACTTCTGTCTTTCTTTCTATCTTGTTTTTCTTTCTCTCTACGGCTTTCTCTTTCAACGACTTTCTTTCTGTCCCTATCTTACTGTTTCTTTTCTCTCTCTCTCTCTCTCTCTCTCTCTCTCTTTCTACGCCTTTTTCTTTTTATGTCTTTCTTTCTTTCCCGATATTATTCTCCCTTTCTCTCTTTATCTCTCGCTCTCTTTCACTTACTGTCTACGGCTTTCTACTTCTATGTCTTTCTTTCTTTCCCTATCTTATTCTTTCTTTTCACTCTTTCTCTCTCTCTCTCTCCCTATGGCTTTCTCTTTCTATGCGCTTCTTTCGTTTTGCGGTTCATCTGGCGTGATCAGTAGTTTGATCATGTCTATTGCCAATGGCACTCAAATACATGGCTTCGTGTTTAGCAAACCATCGACGGTCTGCCTACTTTCACTGTCAAGGGTTGTGTCAATCTTTGCCTTATGCTTTTTGTCACTTTCCAAATTTGCCGTACGCTGGGATCACTGAAATCATCAATTATGATTCGAACCCGGGTATCATGGTCGAGTTCTAACCACTCGGCCCCACCCACACAGATATATACGAACACAGAGAAATAATAATAATAATAATAATAATAATAATATATATATATATATATATATATATATATATATATATATATATATATATATATATATATATATATAAAGGGAAGAGATTATAGTATTTCCAATGAGAGAAAAGTGTGTATATTAAAAAGAAGAGAGAAACCGCAAGCGTTTTTGGTTGTAATATGGATTTTTAAAAAAAATATTATGCTTAATCTTTCTTCCATAATGAAAATTTCCCATTATGTAAAATAAAGCATAATATTAAATATATATATATATATATATATATATATATATATATATATATATATATATATATATATATATATATATATATATTCACATTCCAACCATAAACGTTTACGGTTTCTCTCTACCTTTTTAATATATATATATATATATATATATATATATATATATATATGAGTGTGTGTGTATGTATATATATATATGTATATATATATTCAAATGGGTAAATATAAATAAATGTACGTTTAAGTGTTTAAATACATACACACACACACACACACACATATATATATATATATATATATTCAAATGGATAAATATAAATAAATATACGTTTAAGTGTTCAAATATATATATATATATATATATATATATATTCAGGGGAGGTCCCCTACTCTACTATATCTCAATCTCTCATAAAATAGAAATAATATGAAATACAAATTTTATTGCAACCAAATTATATACAATAATGTATTATATGCAATATAGGTGAACAATCCAACAAGAAAAATTGAAAATAAATAAAATATATCTAAATACAAATTAGAGATATGTTATAATAGATGATGCCATCGGAAATAAATCAAAAATGTTCTGGCGGTTGGAATCAGCCATGCTGATGTCAAAATGGTTTTCTAAGACGATGAAAACAGAGCAGGCGTTAATATAAGGTTGGCGCAAAAATAATGACGTAACAATGTCGTTTTTTTAACGTATTTTTTAACGTCAAAAAACGACATTATTACGTCATTATTTTTGCACCAACCTAATATTAACAAGATATTTCTTGTTCCAGTTTACAACAGATTGAAATTTATATTCGAGATCCGTAACCCCACTTTATATAATCTATCAGATTAACCATTATATATACCAGGGCCGGTGTAATAGTCTGTGATACGGGATCCTCTGAATCAATATATATACCAGGGCCGTTGTAAGAGTCTATGATACGGGACCCTCTGAATCAATATATATATATATATATATATATATATATATATATATACCAGGGCCGTTGTAAGAGTCTATGATACGAGATCCTCTGAATCAATATATATATATATATATATATATATACCAGGGGCGGTGTAAGAGTCTGTGATACAGGATCCTCCGAATTTATATATATACCAGGGCCGATGTAAGAGTCTGTGATACGGGACCCTCTGAATCAACATATATATATATATATATATATACCAGGGCCGTTGTAAGAGTCTATTATACGAGATCCTCTGAATCAATATATATACCAGAACCCATGTAAGAGTCTATGATACGGAACCCTCTCAATCAACATGTACACCAGGGGCGGTGTAAGAGTATATGATACGGGATCCTCTGAATCAACATATACCAGGGCCAGTATAAGAGTCTATGATACGTGATCCTCTGAATTAATATATACACCAGGGCTGGTGTAAGAGTCTATGATACGGGTACCCTCTGAATCAATATATATATACCAGGGCCGGTGTAAGAGTCTATGAAACGGCACCCTCTGAATCAATATATATACCGGGGCCGGTATAAGTGTCTATGATCCGGGACCCTCTGAATCAATATATATAGCAGGGCCGGTGTAAGAGTCTATGAAACGGGACCCTCTGAATCAATATATATATACCATGGACGATTTATGATATCCAGAGTCAGGAAGCCCTGTCTGTCTTCCCCAATCAACCTTGGTCGGGCGTGGGGGAGGTGGGGTTTGGGGCTACGGGGGTTGTACGCCCCAGCCCCTTTTTATCTTTCTAAAGAATAAATGAATTTTTATTTATTAATCTGTCATATTTCTTATTACTTTAAAAGTTATTTCTAGTGGATATCCATATTTGAGTAGAAGCCCTGTCACGAATATTTAGGCCGCTAGACGCAATAAAGTATAGTTTAAAATCAACGCACCGTCTACTCAAATATGGGTATCTACTAAAAATAACGTTTAAAGCACACAGAAACCCCCAAACACTTTGGAATAGCAAAGGGGCCTTCCAAAAGCTAAGTAAACTACTAAGAAATAGGAAAATTTCGTTTGAAACAAAGAGTGCCGAACTGTCATGTAATTTCAGTAGCCCCCATAGCGTGGAATACTGAACAATTTCTTTAAAAAGACATAGATTTTGCTCTACAGAAGGATGCTGAGAATATTGAGGACGAAACGTTTATGCAAGTAGGAAGTTTTAAGGAAAATGCAAACAAAAAAGACTCAGTGACAGCTGAAATTTCTGGGACACATAATAAGGAAGAAGTGTTCGGAAATTTTGATACACATGAGACAGAGGTAAAAATAAAGGAGGAGACAACGATACCGCTAACCTGATGAGCAGAATGGGTAGTGGGATGTTGAAAAGGCAAACATTACCAAAAGCTACAAAAGACAGGAGGCTGTGGAGAGTCATGCTCGTCCAGGTCCATAAGAGGGCGCACTCTGGTTATCTTTTATGCGTGTGGAGATCATATTTGTAGGAAGGTAAAATTGGGAAAGGCCGAGGAAGAAAGACTAAGCGGCTGGGGTGAGGGTGGCCGTCGGAAAGTAAAGGTGGGTAGCTGAGGAGTGTGACGGCGGCGACGGCGACGACGGCGGCGACGGCGACGACGGCGGCGACGGCGACGACGGCGGCGGAGTTCGGCGAAAACTGGATGGCGGCTTTCTCAGTATTTCTTAGCCAGTCGAAACTGTCAGCTTTAATCAGATTAAAGATACGTCATTCGCTCGGATTTGGGAGGATCTTCGTTTCACTTGGCCGCGTTGGCATCTCTAGTAGTTTTAATTGGTTTTCAGCACCCCCCTACACTTCCACCCGCACGCACTCCTGCAAACACAGACACACACGCTCACACACACACACATACGGAGATGAAACAGATATACAATAAAGCACGTACACAGACAGAATAAAAGCAAACACACACACACACGACTTCACAGAACACGCATAACATTATGCGTGTGTGAGCATGTGTACATAATTATACATGTGTATATTTGTGCATAATATATGAATATATACATGTGTGTGTGTTTCTGTGTGTGTCTATATATATATATATATATATATATATATATATATATAGAGAGAGAGAGAGAGAGGGAAAGAGAGAGAGAGAGACCTATGCACATACACACAGGCAGACGAAAGCATATATACACGTACGCACACAGATAGGTGAATGCAGATGCACACACACTTGTTCGCAGACACACCGTTTTATATATATATATATATATGTGTGTGTATGTATACAGGCGTGCCCACACACGCGCACACATACACACACACACACACACACACACACACACACACACACACATATATATATATATATATACATACACACATACACAGACATATTATGTGTGTGTGTGTTTATATATATATATATATATATATATATATATATATATATTTCTACATCTATATAATAGATATATAATTTTTTTACATATCAAAAGCAATTTTAGCTTGGCAAATTACAATGTGGGATATTTAAAAATAAAAATGATGGAAATATAATCAAAGAATCTCAATGAAATTGAGATTATATAGCCAAAACATATTTGAATATATATATATATTACAATTTACAATTCTCAGCGCCTCTCTTTCATTCGCGCGCATGCGTAGTCACATCAACGTGAAAATAATCATAGTCTGATGAAGTCCTAAAAGGCGAAACGCGTCACAGATCTACGTATTCTAATTTGCCATACTTCTTTCGCCTAAAAATATATACGCATGAAACATTATCTCGAGTGATGTTTATATTGACATTTAAAGTTATTTAATACTACATCGAATCAAACTTATATATCTGTATACATAATAAATAAAATGAAAGGTTCACCTATCTTGTCTCTACTTTGATTTTTTTGAATTACATACTCTGTATGCAAGGCAAACTTGATTAACTTTCAGGAAATCCTTCAAAGTCATTATTCTAAGATTTAAATTTTTTACTATTAATCTTATCCACAATATGAGTAGATCGTCCGGCTTAAACACGTCCACAGTCTTTTAGAGTAGAGGTTTGTCCCTTGTTTCCTATTTAGGACTGATCCAATTTAAAAAAAAAAAATTATGTACTATTCTGAAATTGGTATAACCAAGCTAGTTATCCAAAACAATTCTTCTCCGTCAACTAGCATCTTACAAAAGACCAAAATTGTATATCAAATTAAATGTCCTTTGAGAGATTGCATTTGTGATAAAAATGTTAATAGATATGTTGGTTTTACAACGACGACGTTGACGAGACGGCTTACGTTTCACTTGAATCAGCATAGTTCAATATCAGAACATTTAAAAGAAAACTCATGTTCACATTCAGAGTTTAGACAGATAATAGTTGAAAATACATTAATATTTCATCAAAATAATAGTAGGCAAAAACTTAAAATTCTAGAATACCTTTATATAAGAGAATTTTGGCCAAAAATAAATAAACTCAACTATGAGTATAGCAACAATGTTTTCTATAAAATACTAAATTAAAAATATTATAACTAAAATATTTTTCATTTATAAATATTAAAATAAATATTACAAAATTTACCGCCCTTGCATAGCAAAAAATTATCGATTTGAATTTGGAACACTGTAAAACGGATAGAGAAGAAATTGCATTTGCGGCGCTACTGTATAGACATCCAGAGATATTTTAACCCACTGAAGAAAGTCTCAGATGAAATTGAAAGTACTTGGGGAAAAAAAATTATTTTAAAAAAATTTTTTAAACAATTTTCTATAGCCATCAAATAATACGTCTAAATTATTTAGTCAAAACTGCCTGTATGAAAATATATAAGAATATAAGATATTGCACATTGAGTGCTGAAGTTAATAAAATAGTGCTCGATGTAATATAACAGAGCTATTAAGTATATATTAATAAATATGCATATTATCCCTCACCGGTAGACCGACTCGGAGTTTCACAACGTTATCTTCAGGCGCCGAGTAGAGACTGATCACGTATGTAACTGTCTGTCTCTACCCAGCACCTAAAGATTGCTGTGTACATGGAATCCAAATCGTGATACCAGTTCAGGGCATTTCTAGGTCATCAATGTTTGTCGGGCTCATTACAATCTTTAACAAAATATACTGTTGGGATAACTTAGATGCTAAAATGATACCTTTACTTTAAGTAAAATTTATAATTTTAAAAAATCTCTATGCATGAAATTACAAAAACATATTTTAATATGAATTGTAAATATTTATTTTACAATCCTTTTACCGGCATGTAAGAAAAAGCGTGAGATTTTTATATGTTTGTCTATTTATTACCTCTTTTTCATTTTTATCGTTTTATAGGCTGTTTATCAATGCACTGATGGTAAAAATAGGAATAGTTGACTGATATTATATTCTTCAACACTACCCAAGTCACATTCCCCGTCCAACTCTCCAGTTGGCAAGTTAAGGCTGCCATTTTCTTTGATTTTCGCCGATTTTATGTCTGGTTAGATTTAATTTACCTTTTCACTTGATACATTCCGTTAAAAACATTATACTGTACTGAATAAATTGAAAACAATAAGTTGAATTTAAAATGTGTTCTTTGAAAAACAGAGCATACACGTCATTAGAGATCTTTAAAAGATTATTTATAAATAATCAAAACAAGAAATGCATTGCCCAATATGTATTTCTCCTACCCTATAGGGCTCAGATCTACGCAGCCCGACTAGGCATGTTAATTTTATTTAATTCTTTTTTTTTTTAC
>OZ010599.1:20647362-20664862 GCA_963932145.1 Acanthosepion lycidas
CGGCGTGAAGCAGGTGAACCACTGCTAGTGGTAGACTACTTAGACATCATATTACACCCGCTTACAATAGTGTCCATCTTATTTATGAGGATTGGGACATACCCATTATTGTTCATAGATACAGTATATAACAATTTCAAAGATACATTACAATCTGTAGGGACTGTCATGTCAATAAGAAAGCATATTCTGATTTTGTGTTTTTTTTATTAGTAGTAGTAGTATTATACTTCGATTTTCGCTATGGTCACAGTATCTACCAAGTCTGCAGGAAGACCTAAGGGAGGTAGTGTTGTGTGGTTATGGCTACATTTCATGATTTGCGTCTCTAACTTCGATACCATCACTCGCGCCAAATGGACAAAGTTCTTCTTAGTGGGTGGGCGGTACTTATCAAGACAATTTCTTTTGTGTTTCTCTAAAGCTGGGGTTTCAAGGGATTTATTATTATTATTATTATTATTATTATTATTATTATTATTATTATTTCCTTTGATTTCTGTTATATAATCATTTCTTTCGGGTCCCAACCAGAGATCTAAGTTTACAAATGGCTTTATGATATTTGCCACTGATTACTTTCGTAAAAAAAATCACAAAACCCTAAGATCATACGCATTTGACATGGATAAAGCTCTTCCTTCTTCTTCTTCTTCTTCTTCTTCTTCTTCTTCTTCTTCTTCTTCTTCTTCTTCTCCTTCTTCTTCTTCTTCTTATTATTATTATTATTATTATTAGTAGTAGTAGTAGTAGTAGTAGTATTATACTTCGATTTTCGCTATAGTCACAGTATCTACCAAGTCTGCAGGAAGACCTAAGGGAGGTAGTGTTGTGTGGTTATAGTTACATTTCAAGATTTGTCTCTCTAACTTCAATGACATTACTAGCAGAGAACTAAGCTTAGAAATGGTATCATGACATTTTCCACTGAACAATTTAAACACACACACACACACACATTTTACATAGATAAAGACCTTCGGAAGGAGTGGTCTCTATTTGTGAGAACAAATTTTTATATTTCTTTAAGGCATGGGCGACCAGGAATCCCTTCAATGAGTCTATTGGAAACTTTTCTAATCAATCCGAGAGCTCCAGATACAACTGGAATTACTGTTATCCTCGTGTGCCCCATTTTTGAGATTTCGATTTCAAGATGCTTGTATTTTGATAGTTTCTTGAAGATCTTCTGTAAGGACTGCCATGCCAGTAAGAAGGCACATTCATTTTTTTGTGGTATTATTATTATTATTATTTCTTTGATTTCTGGCGTGTACACATTTCTTCCCGGGTCCCGCCCAGAGATCTAAGGTTAGAAATGGCATTATGACATTTTCCGCTGACCAATTAAAAAAAAAAAAAAAACCCCAAAAAACATTTATATATTTTACATAGATAAAGCCCCTCGTAAGGTGTGGGCTGTACTTGTGAGAACAATTTTTTCCATGAATCCCTTCAATGAGTCTACTGGAATCTTTTCCGACCAATCTGAAGGCTCCAACTGCAACAGAGATTGTTGACGTTCCCATGTGACACAATAATAATAATTATTATTATTGTTATTATTATTATTATTATTATTGTTGTTGTTGTTGTTGTTGAATGTTCAAACCAGTCGTAACTACTGCCTTATACGGGATACTAGCAGCATAGCCCGGCGTTGCACGGCGTTGCCCGTGCTTGATTCAAAAATCGTACGACTCATACAGCAATCCCTATCACTTGACTTAAAATATTTTTGCCCTTCCTTGCTTTTAAAGGAGTGCCCTTCGTCGTGCTGATGTTGCTACATCCCCTACTTCTTGCCTATCTCACACTGCAAATTTTTTCTAAGCTCTATACTAAACATTAAATCTGTTACGAAAAAAGAACTAAACAAAATGAACACAAAACGATCAGCTTTAAAAAAGGACTCGTAACTGGAAAAACCGAATGAAAAAAGAATGTTAACAACAAATACTTTTTCACACCCAACCCAGTTCTGCGGAATCAGAATCAACGTTGAGTTTAAGCAAGCGAATGAGCCAATTGGAGTAAAGTGCCATGCAGATTTAAATTTTTCCCACTTGTGACGAATGCAGCTATCAATTTTTTGCATGCTAGTTAACATTCGTGTCAGTCAGATGTTGGCTCTCACGCTGGCCAATAGAATCTACCTGCCTATTCGTGGCAGCCAGATATAGGCTCTCACTCTGGCCAGTAGAAAATGGCCGCAAACTACATGAAAACTGCCGTAGAAGCATGAAAAAATCGATTATTTCCACTATCGATAGGTGTTGGGAAATGCAAAGTCGGTCTTGGCCTTTTCGCTAACTTGGAGCATGTGCACGTAAATTTTGGTGCAAATCCGTCGAAAATTGCAGCCGTTCATTCGTCACACACACACACACACACACACACACACACACACATCCTGCCTTTTATAGATAGAGATTACACTTCTATTCAAGCCGTCTATACAACAACAGTGCCATGACACATTCAGTATTTAATACTGAGAGGAGAGATCGAATGATGAAAAGAAAAAGAAAAGACATGATGTTTAAGAATGTTTCGACATTAAACACTGAATGTTTTCTTTTTCTTTTCTAAAGTAGCATTCTTCTTTAAGTGTTGAAAATATTGGAAGTGTTACGTGAATCATTTGGTTATTTAGCAATATTAATAATAATAATATTAATAACATCTGCATATCCTTCTCGGTATATTTTTATGCTAAATATTATTATTATTATTTAGGTATGAAGAGAGGGAGAATTAAATCAAGACTGAAGGATAAAAAGAAAAGAATGAAAAAATAAAGGAAAAGAAAGAAAGAAAAGGAAGGAGAAAGGAAAGAAAAAGGAAGTAAAAAGAAAAAGCATAAGGAAGAAAGTGAAAACAATAAAGATGAAAGAAAAAGAAAAGGAAAAAGGGAAAAATGGAAAGAAAAAAGAAAAAGAAAAAGCAAAGGAAAGAAAGAAAAAATGGAAAAGAAAGAAAAGAAAGACAAAAGAAAGGAAAAAAATGAAACTAAAAATCGAAAGAGAAAAGAAAGAAAGTACGAAAGAAAAATGAAACCGAAAAGGAGAATAAAAGAAGAAATGAAAAAAGTAGAAAACGAAAGAAATAAAGGAAGGAAAAAGAAAAATATAGAAAAAAAAGAAATATAAAAAGAATGAAAGCCGAAGAAAGAAAAGACTGAAAATTAAAAGTAAAGAAGAAAGAAAATTCAAAGAAAAGAAAGAAAAATGAAAGAAAAAAGAAAAGAAAGAAAAATGAAGGAAAAAGAAAAAAGAAAGAAAAATGAAAGAAAAAGAAAAAATTAGAGAAAGGAAACGATAGAAAGAAGAAAGAAAAAATATCAAACAAAGAATAAGAAAAACAAAGAGAAAACAATAATAAATAAAAAAGTAAAAGAGAGAAAAAGGAAAAAAAATAGAACAAAAGAAAAAAGCTGAAAAAAGAACGAAAAATGAATATAAAAAAAGAGAAGGAAAACAAAATGAAAGAAAAGAAACAAAAATGAAAGAAAAATAAAGAAAAAGAAATAGAAAAAAGAAAGAAAAGTGTGGAAAAAAATGATGAAGATGACCATTTAGAAAATAATAACACTGGTAATAACATTAAAAAAACCTGTTTATCGGAAGACGCGTCGATTGTTGTCAGTGGATTCCCAGAAGTTTAACTGATTGGGTCAGTTGAACAAAGACGAAATCAGTAGAGGGCAAGTCATCACAAGATTTGATCAGAATAAAAACGGATAAAAACCAAACAAAATAAATGTGTTTTTCTTCCCCACCTCCAATTGCCTCCTCCCAGACCACCACCTTTTCTCCTTGTCGCCTCACCCTTGCGCCATCACACATGTCGTCTTCCTGGACTTCTACGCCATTTCGTAATGGCCGATCAGGAGAGTAAGGGATCGCGTCACGTCAAGAGCCTCGATGAATTATTAGGCGCGGTACTTCATTATTGCCTTTGCGACTGTCACGATAAAAGATGATTTAAGTCTATAAAGGAATTAGAAGATAACAGAAACTGCCAGCATCCATAATGGGAAGTCAAAGCTATGCTTGATATCCGGCGCATGCGCGTTTAACTAGAGGAATTGGCGTTGAGCTTCGGCTTTTATTTTTCCTTTGCACGCGTGTTTCTTTAGTTTGTAAAGGTGAAAACGTCTAGATTCTCACCAATGTACACTAATATTATATAAAATCTATACTTAAATATATACCAGCAAGGTTACCTTGTGTTTTCCTTGTATTACGTTCAGGTAAGGCCAGTCATATACAAATTCATGACTCTCAATATTAGTTTCAATTTAAGTTAATATTTTTGTAACTATTTAAATAAATACATTACACGTGTATAATATCAATATAACACCATTAACCAGAGTTGCCAATGGCATTTTAACGTTTCCTGCAGATCATGTTCCCAAAACTAAAAAAATAAATAAAATAATAATAAGTAAATAAAATAAAATAAAATAAATAAAAAAAATAAACCTAATCAACAAATTATATAAGAAGTGGAGAGATTATATAGAATCAGTCGCTATGTCTTCTGATAGGAAAGTTGGCTCACTGTGTCGTGCAAGACAATTTTTCTCGCAAGAATTTATCTTACATATTTATAAGTCTACCATTCATCTTTGGTTTGAATAATGCTGCAACATATGGCCCGGTGCTTCTGCTAAGTATTTAGTGATTCTACATAAAATTCAAAGAAGAATTTGCAATACTATTGGTCATGACTTGACGTCTCGCCTTCAATCGTTCTCCCACCGCCGTAACGTAGCTTCTGTGTGCCATTTCTATAAATAATTTCATGGTAATTGTTCTAATGAACTTTTCTTTTGGTACCTAGAATTTATGAATTTAAGCGCAGTGCAAGATTAGCGGAGGTCTCATCCTTTTAAAGTTGAAATGGCTAGAAGCAACTGCAAGTTCTATGCTAACAGTTTCTTCTCTCGCACTTCTCGTTTGCTTGCTTAATTGATTGATTCGTTTCTTACGGCTTATCAACCCTTCGCAGGTTATTTAAAGCCAGAAAATATTTTTAGATTGTAAGAAATTTTAGGGCAGATAATAATGGTTCACTGACACAAATTCGACTATTGATTGATTGATTCGTTTTTTACGGCTTATCAACCCTTTGTAGGTTATTTAAACCCAGAAAATATTTGCAGATTTTAAGAACTTTTAGGGCAGATAATAATGGTTCACTGACACAAATTCGACTATTGATTGATTGATTCGTTTTTTACGGCTTATCAACCCTTTGCAGGTAATTTAAAGCCAGAAAATATTTGCAGATTGTAAAAATTATTTTTCCTTATTGGAGATAATAACAGTTTCGTGATAAAAATCTTACTAATTAACTCCTAGCTGGGGGAGAGAAGGTGGATTTATGCTCTTCTCAAGGGAATTTGCGTCTAAGTGAATATAACGAACCCAATTGGAATTGGAACTCGGCTCTCCGATTAACAATTCCGATCCATTACACCATGCACATCCAAGCTTACAGTACCTGGTATTGACAAGCGATCACCCATGTAGGTAATGTCAATGCTCAAATTTTAATTGCTTAAATTTAGTATGGGAACCGGTGTTTCAACGTGATGTGGCCGTAAGACGCCGATTTTAAATGTGGGGCAGCCAGTATATGAAGATATATATACACACCAGTCAGTGGTAATTCTCATAACGACCCACGTCCGAGTAAAATAGAAATATTACCAAGAGCTACAAAAATAGGAAGTAGTGGAGAGCCATGATAACTGATGATCTGAAAGGCTACGGCACTTGAATGAAGAATCGAGAAAGAAATACAATAGGTCAGGATGTTTTCCAACTCATTTTCAACTATTTTTTAATCACTTAACCCTAAGCAAGGAAATAAAGTCACTAAGGCGCAAGGAATTACTGAGTGTTAGAGAATATGAGAAAAATACTATTAAGGAGAGACAAAAATAAAAGATCAAGGATTAAGTAGACAGAAGATAGCGATTGACATTGCACTGAAATTTTTGAAAATCAATATTGGCTGGAAAGCAACAAGCCGGAAGAGAATTCCATAAGCAAGAAGGGCGATAGAAATTGACTTTTAACATAGAACTTACGGGTCCATCTAGCCAATTCAGCTGTAAATTCATGAATCCTATCCGCCAATCTAGTACTGTCCTTAAATTCAAAAGTCTAGGTACCAAAGAGTAAAATTCATCCGGACAATTACCATGAAAATATTTGTAGAAAATACAGTGAAGCTACCTTACGGCAGTGAAAAAGTGACTGGAGCCGAGATGCCAGGTCAGGATCAATAACATTGCAGATAGTTGTCTCATCTACTAAACCTATTCGTTGTCAAATTTATTCAGTAAATATAATAAACTATACTGGAATTCGAACCCGGCTCTCTGCATCCTCGATCCGAGCAGCTGACAATTACTCCACCTTGCTGCTACGGTGCTTAAATTTTTTGAAGTCTAGGTACCAAACAGGAAAGTTCATTCGGACAATTACCATGAAATTTTTTGTAGAAAAGGCACAGAGAATCATCGTTATGACGGTGGGAATGTGACGGAAGCTGATTTAATTCACATTACAAGTCATCATTTGAACAAATTCATTGTTACAAGATACATTTTTTGCATTGGATTTATAAAAAAATATATATTACTATGTTTGGAAATGACTGCATTAATCATAATGGTTATATATATATATATATATATATATATATATATATATATATATATATATATATATATATATTGACGGGGTATTTGCGATGAGACCGGAAAAAAATTATAAAAATTAGTTTCTGTTCTAGCGTTCCAATAATCGGGAAGAAAAGGAAGATAATTCAAAGAATCCGGTTATTTCTTTTAGTGTCGGATTTTTTTTTTCTTTTGCAATTTCCCTGATTCTCTTGTCGCTTGTATTTGTTGATTTATTCATCATATCAGAAACATGACGTTGATGTCCAAGATGGCGGCCAAAATGATTTGTTGGTCAACAAAAGGCGGGAAACGCGCAAAGCGATGTCAGTATCTATTAAATCCGGGTTACAACGGTCAATTCTGCTAAGGCGGGGCGGGAATCAACCTTGAAGGGGTCTCTGTAGTTTTGTAAATGGCATCGGGTGTTTATATCTTTAAAAACAATCGGCAATTTCGGAAAGAAATAAAAAGCCGGGAAATAAATAAAGGAAAAGACGAAGAGGAGGTGAACACAAAGGACGGAATTTAAAATTGGATAAAAAAGAAAAGATTTTGAAAAAAGATGGAACGATAAAGGAAAAGGGAAAAGACTACGATTTGATTGGTGGCGAGAAATAAATAAAAATGAAAGAGAGAGAGAGAGAAGGAGAGAGAGAGAGACTGATGAAGAGGTGAGAGATCGAGAAAGAGAGATAGAGAGAAAGTAAATTGGAAAATATGAAAGGATTAACACAGAAAGAAGAGGAAGAATATATATATATATATATATATATATATATATATATATATATATATATATATATATATATATATATATATAAACAAATCATTAAATAAATTAAGAGAAAATCAGAAAAGGAAAGACAAAAAAAAAGAAGCAAGAATTTGCAAGAGAAAGAAAAAGAAAGACAGACTATGGAAAAAAAAAGAAAGAAAAGATTTTAGAGAAAAAAGAAAAAGGCTCAAAGGAAGAAAGAAAGAACATACACTGGAAAAAGAAAAAAAAAATTAGAAAAAACAAGACAAAAAAAGATGCAAGAATTTGGAAGAGAAATTGCTGTGGATTTTATAAAATAAATAAAAATAAGAAAAGATAAAAAACGAAAGAAAGAAAGAAAAAAGAAAGAAAGAGGAGTGTAAGAAAGAAAGAGAGAGAAAAAAGAGAGTTTAAGAGACAGAGAGAAAATATAGAAAGGAGGAAAGAGAGTTTAACAAAGAAAGAAACAAAGAAATAAGAAAGAAAGAAAGAAAGAAAACGAAAGTAAACAAGAAAGAGAAGCGACAGTAAGAGAGTTTCTGAAGAACGAAAAGATTTTATTAAAGAAAAAATAAGAAAAAATAGAAAAAAAATGAAAGAAAATAGAAAAAGAAAGACGTATGTAAGAAAGAAAGAAAGAAAGAAAGAAAGAAAGAAAGAAAGAATAATTGGTGTCCAGTCATTCAATTTCCCGGATGATGTAAATAATGAAATATTACAAAAGTCAACAGAATTCGCAGATTTTTTTTCGGTGTTATTTTTATGCTGCAAGTTAAAACTGCTACAAGAGCCGGGACATTTTTTTTTTTTATTTCTTTCTTTTTCTTTTTTTTTTTATTTCAACGTATGGTACGCATAAAAACGTCGCTTTCAGTGTTATATGAAAGGTTGTAAAGAAACAGCTGACGATCGATTCAGCATAACCCTTATTCTTATATTTGTGGGTAGGGATGTTTCGTGGACTTTTCACGCTACGAGACAGCGAACAATAATGAACGAGCCGTGTAAATAACCAGCCATTCGGTTGTATAGTCACGTTTATCACATTCCCAACGGCCGTTCTCTTGCAGATCTGGATTCTCTGAGTCAAGGGGAGAAAACTCATACCCCAGTAAACCAAGAATAGGGCACTGCGATCCCCTGGCCGAATGGCGTTTATATTTAATTATTTTATCACGTTATTTTCAGTCAAACTTCGAGTAGAGAGAGATATGCCGACAGGGATAGAAATACATTTTCTTCTTCCCTGTTCCGTGTCCCTTCAGGACATGAGGGATCATAACACTATATCACTCCCTGTCATCTGTAGTTTTTACCAATGTATGTCTTTTTGGCATATCTTGTAATCCTTGTATTGTCAACCATTTAGAAAAAATTGCTACATACGCTAGTAGCCTGTCGCTTTTGCCTTCAAGATATCCTATTATTTTCAAATCCCCACCCTAAAGTCATCTTTCCTCATTATATTCCCTCGAAATATCAACTGTCTTTTTGCAATTAGACGTACAAGTATCCATTTTGTTTCCTTGTGCCCACTTGTACAGTCCATATATATATATATATATATATATATATATATTAGGTTGGTGCAAAAATAATGTCGTTTTCTCACATATGTTACTGTGTGAGAAAACGGCATTATTTTTGCACAAACCTAATCTATAAGGAAAGCTAAGTCCTTAGAAATCCATTAGTAATAATTTATTTCACGGGGTCAAACCCACATGTCTTCAGACCAAAACCTTCATAAGAATAAATATATATATATATATATATATATATATATATATATATATATATATATATATATATTGACGCATGTTTCATTAAATAATATAGACAAGTTTTGTCTATTTATTTTATGCCAGTTAAGTTTATCAGACGATATGAAAGGAATTTGCATAAGATAAATCGACAAACTTCTTTACATTATTTAATAAAGCATGCATCAAGGAAAATACTGACTACATATATATATATATATATATATATATACACGCACACACAAACACAAACACACACACACACGCACGTAATAAAAAAGTTAATGGCTAGAGTTGAATTAGACCAGGAAACAGTAGTATTAACAAGTCCTCAATACACTTATTAAAATATAGATATTTCACAATTACAGCTTTTACGTATAAAAATTAGGAGATCAGCCGATTCCGCCCTCGCACACACACACACACACACACACACACACACACACACACATATATATATATATATATATATATATATATATATATATATATATATAGAGAGAGAGAGAGAGAGACATGTTTCTTTCAATAATTTAGACGTATTCTGTCTTTTCATTTTAAATAGGATCCTTTCATATTTAAAGATAAGCTTTTTGGTGTCGTTATTGAATCACGAGAGAAAATCTCCATGTTGATACAATGTCATCATCAGGATATTGTTTATTACAAGACAAATATTGTAGTGTTCATTATTTTCGAAAACAAAATTATTGTGTTCATCTGAAAGTTTAATTTCTTACTTGAGGAGTGAAGAACGCTGACACCATTCAAGAGGAGCTAACTAAGTATGGTTGTGGAGCTTTTTTTCCAAAATAAGTAGTAAAAAAACCTATTAGTTTAAACCTTGGCATTTCAAACGGTCTATTGTACACATTTAAAAAAAAAATTGTGGAGTATTCATAATTAATTTTATTAAGGTTTGGTTTCAAATATATTATTCAACGAAACATGGCAATGAAGGCATACTGCCAATATATATATATATATATATATATATTTGAAGAAATATACTCTTAAGGTGTGCAATATTTATAGGTGAAAGTGCTCAATATCAGAGATAGAGCATGTGTAAATATAAAAGTGAACATTGAAATCAACACTTAGAGGCGACAGGCTGTTTCATGCTAGACGCAATCTTCAGGCGTGACGATTGCGTCTAACATGAAACAGACTGTCGACACTAAGTATATATATATATATATATATATATTACGAAATGGACAAAGTCCGACAATTTATTTATTAAAGACATTTTTATGTTTAACGTTATAGATACAAGTATTTAAGTAAATGCTCTGTTTATAATAAACAGTATTAAATAACATTCACCGGCCTGAATTTCCGAGAAATTTTCATAGAAAATATTCGTTCTTTGACAGGATTCGAACCTGCATCCTATACGGAACCGTCATTTACGCTGACGTGCCTTACCGTTAGGCTACAAAGAAGCGTTCGGTAGACAAGGTCGAATTTACTGCTTATGAATCTCGAATGGACTTTGTCCATTTCGTAATATATGACGTCATTTGTTTACATTTGATACGCCATGAGCAGTTATGAATATTCGAGATTCATGGAAGATTGAGTTTATAAGCAGTAAATTCGACCTTGTCTACCGAACGCTTCTTTGTAGCCTAACGGTAAGGCACGTCAGCGTAAATGACGGTTCCGTATAGGATGCAGGTTCGAATCCTATCAAAGAACGAATATTTTCTATGAAAATTTCTCGGAAATTCAGGCCGGTAAATGTTATTTAATACTGTTTATTATAAACAGAGCATTTACTTAAATACTTGTATCTATAACGTTAAACATAAAAATGTCTTTAATAAATATATATATATATATATATATAAGCATTCTCAAAAATTAATTCATGCAAATAGAACGAACTATATCTAATTTAAATAATGAATATGAATTTGTTGTAAGTTTTAGCAAGCTTGTCTTGCGAGATAAATTACGACTGAGCAGAGAGATTGATCCTCACTGTGCGCTCCACACTTTCGAGCTTGTGCCACATCTGAGCTACTCATAGCAAATCACCATATGAAGACAGCATTTATTATAAATGCATGTAATTAAGATTTTCTCATAGCATCTTTTCAAATTGATGGCCGTTATGATCCAAACATTGTGGTGACCGCTTGTGAATTCCAAATTCCCATGAAACTCCAATATTGGAACCGGCTCAACCCACCCCGGGTGAAAGCCATTTCAAGAACAAGAAGAAGAAACATTGATGACAACGCGACTCAATTGAATGCCAAGCAACAATCATCATTTCGGTAGGGTTCTTGGAGTGATGTGAAAACTTTTCCATAAACGCTTTCTTGCTTCACATGGTCTGGTTGATAACTGTGGTCTTCGGGAACGGTTCTTCTGCACATTGTCTACAGTAGCATCAACTTGAAACTTCTCTCTAATTCTCGAGATTTTAAGCTGCATGAGTGGATCTGAATTAAACTCTTTTCGATATGGCCATTGAACATCAACTACATTTTCCTACTTCCGGTAGGATTTCAAAATGAACTTTCTTTGTTCAAAGCTTGGATGACATTAGTAATACTAACGTGTAAATCTGAAAAGAAATTTACTTGAGCTATACACTCTAAAAGTGTGTATACATTTCTTGAGATGTTTTCCTCTTCTCTCTCTCTCTCTCTTGCCTTGTGAGTATCAGAATTTCCAATCCCTTTTTTCTTCAGTATGTGCCCTAGAAATTCCAACTGTCTCTTCCTGATTTTAAGTATAAGTTTCCTTTTAGTTTCGGTTTTCTCTAGAACTTTGATGTTGCTCACATGTTCGGTCCATGGTATTCTCAGCATCCTTCTGTAGAACCACATTTTTGTTACATCAAATCTCTTCTTCATGTTTGAGGAAATTGTCCAGCATTCACAGCCATATAGGAGAACTGATATCACGTAACAATGGAGCACTGTTTCCTTTGTTTTTAACGAATTTGTTTTCTCTTTGTTAATACTCTGCTTAGCTTTTGGAAGGCATCTTTGGCTTTCGAAATTGGTCTTTGGATTTCAATATCACATTTTCCATCCACTGTTAGAACACTTCCCAGATATTTACGATGCTTATCTTTTTTTTCTTTTTTTTTTCATAATGTTATTGAACTTTAATGGTTTTATCGGTTTATATTTTATTGCTTTTATATTTTAATTGTTTTCATCGTTTTATATTCTAATGGTTTTATATTTTAATTATTTTTTTATATTTTATTGGTTTTATATTTTAATGGTTTCATATTTTAATTGTTTTAAATGTTTTTATATTTTAATGGTTTTATATTTTAATGTGTTTTATTGATTTAATTTTTTAATGGTTTCATATTTTAATGGTTTTGTTGGTTTTTTATATTTTAATTGGTTTATTGGTTTTATATTTTAATGGTTTCATATTTTAATTGTTTTAAATGTTTTTATATTTTAATGGTTTTATATTTTAATGTGTTTTATTGATTTAATTTTTTAATGGTTTCATATTTTAATGGTTTTGATATTTTAATTCGTTTAATGGTTTTTTTATTTAATTGTTTCATATTTTAATTGTTTCAAATGGTTTTATATTTTAAAGGTTTTATATTTTAATGTGGTTTATTGATTTAATTTTTAATGGTTTTATATTTTAATGGTTTTATTTTTTTTATATTTTATTGGTTTTATATTTTAATGGTTTTATATTTTAAGATGCCAAAATGATGGTCTTCAATCAGTTTTGCGAAATTTCGATGAAAGGTTAGAAACCATAAAAAATTCTGTCACTCCTGACACGTTCTGTATATACAAAAAAAAATGTCACCAGTTCCCAACTAAGCATTTATGCAGATGACTACCATTTACTACTGCCTTAGTAGCAAATCCAAAACATCCGACAAAGTAAACACAGCAGCTGTTCTCAAGAAAGAACTTCAATCAGTTGTTAACTGGGGCAAGAAGTGGTTTGTAAATTTCAAAGTCTCAAAAAAAAAAAAAAACTGCCATCATTTAATCCCCACAAAGAAACATTTTTGACTGTCATCAGCATGAACTCCAGAAGAGCAACGCTCTACGTTTTCTTGACCTCACATTTTCCACTGACATGAAATGGGACGACTATATCGAGCCAATTGCTATGTCCGCTGAAAGGCAGGTTGGTACAGTGTGTCGTGCAAACAGTTTCTCCCCAGAATCCATCTTGCACGTCTATAAATCTGTCATTCTTCTGTTTAATGAATACTGTTGCCATATCTGGTCTGCTGCTCCTAGTATGAGAATCTTGAGATTCTTAACAAAATCCAGGGAAGGGTCTGCAATATAATCGGTCCTGACCAGGCACCTCGTCTACAGTCACGTTCTCACCGTCGTGACGTGGCTTCATTGTGAAAATACTTTCATGGCAGCTGCTCGGACGAGCCTTTTTTTTCCTAGTGACCCGTCTACATGAATTTACGCGTGATACCAGACTGGCAACTAAGTTTCACTGTCATCCGTCATTTCTACTCTAATAGTTTCTTTTCTATCACTGTGGATCTCCCTTCAGATTTCTTGCTTCCCTGATAACTACAATTTTCAAAAAAATTAAATTCAACGTCAATTGTCATTTTCTGTCTTTTTAACGCCTGTTTAATTTTTTTCCTTTTCTTAATGTTGCTCATTCCAAATCTCCTCATTCTCATTGACCTTCACTCCCTGTAAACCCCAACACACTGTCCAGTGAGACGATTAAAAGAAACACACATAGGGGAATTGCTGGGTCTATTTTAAAGTAGATTAAAAGCGTCTGAAAAGATTACAGACACGAGGAAATGGTGGAAAAGGGTGACCCTTGATTAAGGGCAGCGATAGGGTCGACCGACAAACAATGAAAGGGAAATAAAAAAAAATATGAAATGTTTTTGCTGGCATAATATGCAAGAAGCGCGGGCAAATCTGATTAGAAAACAATAAAGGGGAAAATAAACTTTCGATTATTTTGCCGATAATATTACGCAATATCGAATAAACATGTATACCGCAATCAACATAACCCAATTGGCTATCTTCCTCTCTCTCTCTTTCGCTATATAGATATATATATATATATATATATATATATATATATATATATATATATGATGGACTCTCCTATTGTGAACGATAAATGAGGGTCAGCATTCGATGGTGCCTTTCTACCACACCCTGCATATATATATATATATATATATATATATATATATATAGATAGATAGATAGATAGATAGATAGATAACTGTTAATATTAGTGGTAAATATACACATACATATGCAATCATATATCTAAAATATATAAATATATATACATACATACACACACACACATATATATATATATATATACATATATATATATATATATATATATATATATATATATATATATATATATGTATGTGTGTGTGTGTGTGAGTGTGTGTGTGTATATAAAAAATAAATCCAAGAGGATAGAATCCAGGTAGAACTCCAGGACAGAGTAAGGATATAATAGAAAAGGCTTAAAACTAATATTCCATGGAATATTCATGTTTAAACCTTTTTATCATATATATATATATATATATATATATATATATATATATATATATATATATATATTCTACGGAAATGATAATTTTTTATTTATTAACCTGACAGATTTAATTACTTTAAACGTTACATTTATTGGATATGCATATTTGAGTAGACGTTCCTTTTTATGATTTTTTTTAAAAGTATATTTATTTATTTTTGTATACCGGTTCAAATATTCAAGAAATCTCATTAAAGAAAAAGATACGTTCGCCCGACAGGATTCGAACTCTCGCCGCCGCTTCGCAAGAAAAACCATTGTCAGACCCTCCGTACTCTAGCGTATGACAAAAATACCGCCCATATATACCTCCCAGAAATACCTCTCATATAATGGTTTTATTTATATATATATATATATATATGTATGTGTGTGTGTGTGTGTGTGTACAAGGGTGTAGTGACAGTGATAAGCATATTGTTAATTAAAGAGAATACCAAAATGTTGTCCTTTTATCATTAGTCTTATCAAATTTCATGTCAGAATTTTAAAAAAGATATCTGCACTTGTTTCAACCAAAAACACATATTTTTTCCATGCACTGATTGTATTCTGAATAAAGAATTTTGAACTTCTCAAAAAATGTATGCAAACTGCCAGATATTAGATACTTGGGCCGAGAACTTTTAGCACCAATTTACACACACACACACACATACACACACACACACACACACACACACACACACACACACACACATATATATATATATATATATATATATATATATATATATATATATATATATATATGCATGATAGATTAAGAAACAAATAGGAAAGATTTATTAATAATGAAATATAGGATTTTTATTTAAGTTTCATCAAACCAAATATGCTATATGTAAAAACGTGTACTGTTTATTCCTATAATTCTGCTGGAGTATAATTTATATCTGATCTATCTATCTATCTATCTATCTATCTATCTATCTATCTATCTATCTATCTATCTATCTCTCTCTCTCTCTATATATATATATATATACATATATATATATATATATAAAGGAGTGGCGTAAGATATGTTTTATTAAGTTAAATGGTTTCGAAGACAGTAGACTGAAGCACCGTGATCAGTTTCATCAAGCTCTGAAGCAGAGATGTCATCAAAATCCTGGTTTAATCAATTTCATCTGTCAATGTTGCTTTGTCGCCCGTAGCAAGGCTGGGTTTGTATCACAACACTTAAGAAAGCACAAATGAATTATGTCTTTCCCTTACCTGATTTTATATATATATATATATATATATATATATATATATATATATATATATATATATATATGCGTGCGTGAAAAACATTGAACGCTACTTTCAAAAGCATTATAATGGGAAGTAAGTAATTGTGAAAAAAATATATATATATTGAAAAAAATGGCTACGTAATGGGTTTTATGAAATTACAACAAATTATTGTATATTAAATTTCGTTGTATAACCAATTTTGAGCTAATTATTGACAGACTATCCATAACATGATTTGAGCGCTCAGCTTCTAAGGAATGTTTCTCATTTGAAGGAATATTACATAGTGTCTTTGTGGTTTCAATATTTTCTATCAGATGAGTAACTGTCAATGGAGCAAGAGACAGCTTTACCCTGAAGATACGTTTAGGTGAAACCTAGGTATGTTTGCCTGGCTCGTTAGGATTATCTTAGGTTTTGCTCTGCTTAGTGTATTGAGCACTTTACGTCTTTTTACTCGTTTTGTTTTGTTTTGTTCTTTGGACCTGGAGCTTGAACACTTGACGATTGTTTTCGCCTTGTTTTAATGGTCTTGGTTCTTTCTTTTTTTATTCACCATTTTTCCTCGGGTACTCATTTGTTCTACTGCAAGTTGAGCTATCCGAGGTTTTTACAAACGAGTACCACGATTTTCGTATATATATATATAATCGTGACCATGTTTAAACGGAACACTGATGATATAAAACTTTCAGTTATCTGTTTGGATAAGTCTTGTTCTTATGTCCATCGTCTTTGTCATGTTGAATTGATAATGTTAATTATATTTTATGAATATGTCCTGAAGATGGTTTATTAGACCAAAACATCCGACGTTGACATTATATTAACATTAAAACAGCATAATTGCATATAAGGATTCTTGTTTGTTTTTTCCGTTTATTTTTCTTCATATATATATATAAAGTAACAGTAAGATATATAATCCTGTGTTTTTATTGATTTTTTATTTTTATTTTTACAAAACAGTGCCCAATGTAAATTTACAGAGTATAAATATTATAAATTAACTGATTTAAAATATGTTTTTCGCTACACAGTAATAACCATGTTTCAAAAACTTAAGCTAAAACCTTCAAATTTAATTAAATTAAAAGCATTAGTTCCGTTTCATCTTCAAACGAATATATTGTAATATTCGCTTGAAGAGATTCGAACCCGGGTTTTATGATGTGGGGAACATTCTAAACATTCGGTCACGATCCCATTCGGATATATATGTATGTATTCATATCTATCTTTTATCTAAAAGAGAGATGTGTTATGAAAGGTGAAGAGGAAAGAAAATGTCAACAACATAGGAAAAGAAGAAATTCTGATTAAGAAGCAAAAGAAATTGAAAAGGGGAAGGAGAAATATATGTTGAAAAGGGGAAGGAGAAATATATGTTGCTTAAAAAGAATGAAGAAAAAATCGTGTGTCATTCATGAAATACGGAAGAAGAAA
>OZ010599.1:20667362-20669862 GCA_963932145.1 Acanthosepion lycidas
TCTGGCCAGTAGAAAATTGCCGCAGACTACATGAAAACTGCCGTAGAAGCATGAAAAAATCATTATTTCCCCTGTCGATGGGAGTTGGGAAATGCAAAGTCTGTCTTGGCCTTCCCGCTAACTTGGAGCATGTGCATGTAAATTTTGGTGCAAATGCGTCGAAAATTGCGGCCGTAAGTTCACAAAAATGTGGTTCTACAGAGGCATGCTGAGAATACAGTGAACGGAACATCTGAGCAACGAGAAAGTTCGAGAGATAATGGAACAAAAAGGACACTTAAACGAGAGAGAGAGAGAGAGAGAGAGAGAGAGAGAGAGAGAGAGAGAGAGAGAGAGAGGGCACATAATGAGTAAAGACCGCTTGGAAAATTTGACCCTCAGAGGACATTGGAAGCAGGAGGGAAAAAGAAAGCATAATATACCTTACGATTTTGTTTAAATGTTTGACTGAATAGGGATCAAGAAAAAGACAAAATATACTAAGAGTAATGAAGGACAGGTAGTTGGGGAGAGTCACGATCGCTAGTGTCCTGAAGGTACTCGACACATAGAAGAAAACTGTGGGGATGTGTCAAAGACGTGGGAACCCTGAATTAAAAGTAAAAATAGTTTTAAATCATTCAAGATTTAACATTGGAAAACTTAAAAGAACGCGCGCACACACACACACACACACACACACACACACATATATATATATATATATATTTATATATATATAAATTCTATATATATTTTATATATGCGCGGTGCGTATTGGAAGGCACTGATAGAGCTAATGTGAATGGATATGTGTTGATGACCGTCGGTTTCACGCATATGCAACCCACAAGCACACACACACACACACACATACACACACACATACATATATATATATATATATATATATATATATATATATATATGTGTGTGTGTGTGTGTGTGTGTGTGTGTGTCAGGCGGCCTGATGATTGCATCTAGCATGAAATAGCCTGTCATCTCTGAGTGTTGACTTCGATGGTTACTTTTACATTTATATTTACATAAGCTCTATCTCTGATATTGAGCATTTTATCCCATAAATATATCATAACTTAAAACTATATTTCTTCATATATATATATATATATATATATATATATATATGTAAATTCTTATATATATATATATATATGAATCATTTGATATACATCGTAGCCGAATACTTGTTTTAATCTTTATTTCTTAATTACACACACACACACACACACACACACACACACACACACACACATATATATATATATATATATATATATATATATATATATATATAATATGGAATATAATAACAAATAACGTTTAATGACAGGAGCTTCGATCACTAAGGTTGCTGAACTGTTTGGTTTTTCAAAAGCTACCATATCAAGAACACTGATGCAATTCAAGAAACAGGGCAAAACCTCTCGCAACCGTAGCAATTCGGGCCGGACTTGCAAACTTACTGACAGGGACTGACGTGCATTGAAACGCCATGTGGCAAAGAATCAGCGGACGACTGCAGCCAAAGTGACTGCTGAGTTGGATAA
This sequence comes from Acanthosepion lycidas, assembly GCA_963932145.1. Classification (NCBI taxonomy): domain Eukaryota; kingdom Metazoa; phylum Mollusca; class Cephalopoda; order Sepiida; family Sepiidae; genus Acanthosepion; species Acanthosepion lycidas. The sequence goes on from OZ010599.1 coordinate 20,668,913, forward strand.
TTATCTGAATAGTTCAGTTTCCTCTAAAACTGTTCGTCGTGAGCTCCATAAGGCTCCGTATCATGGAAGAACCACTGTGAGGAAACCTCTTCTCCCCACTCGCAACATTCAAAAGAGGTTGAAGTGGTGCAGAGATCACAATACCTGGTCTGCAGACCAATGGAAGCAAGTCATATTCTCAAATAAGTCCAGTTTTTCTCTTTTCCCAATTTCAGGGCGAGTTGATGTGTGGAGGTAGCCCAAAGAAGATTACAATCCTGACTGCCTTCTTCCAACAGTGAAGCAAGGAGGTAGATCAGTGATAGTTTGGGCCGCCCTATCAGGGAAATGTCTCAGTCCAATAGTTGCCCTGCAATGTAGAATCAACAGCAAAGTGTACCTGATGGTGACTGCATCTTCCAAGACGATAATGCTCAATTGGTGGTTAAGAATTGGTATGAAGAGTATGAAAGTGAGCTAGAACACATGGAAGGGCCTCCCCAAACTCAAGATATCAATATTATTGAACATTTGTGCTGCATTTTGGAGCAACAAGTTAGGAGCCGATATCCTCTACCGTCATGTCGTAAAGAGCTGGAAAAGGTTTTAATGGAAGAATGACTGAAAATTCCTCTCCATATTAAATAAGTTTTCTTTGAATTTAACAAGTGTTCCAATTATTTTGTCCAACACCTATATATATATATATATATATATATTTATATATATATATATATATATCTTTTTTTCTTTTTTTTTCAAACTGGTTTCGTTAAATAATTTAGACAACATATCGATTAGATTTCATTGTGATCCTTTCGAGTTCACGGATTAATTTCTTTGTAGCCTTAGAAAATGGATTAAGAAAAATGCAAAAGGCAAACATTGTATATCAAAGTAATTGTCCTTGAGGAGATTGTATCTCTGATGAAAATATAAATACGATACAACTACGACGATGTTAACAAGAT
>OZ010599.1:20674862-20687362 GCA_963932145.1 Acanthosepion lycidas
GTTCAGTTAAATCGCGTATTAGCAGCCAAGGCAAAAAATATAAAAATCTGACAATTTTTTACAAATAACGCACAAATGATATATCACAAAATATAAAAATAAAAAAAAAGAAGAAGCAAAAAACAGAAAACGATTACAAATTCCAGAAGCATTAAGCAGAAAACCAATAACACTCCATCAATATAATATTATCAAATTTAGTGAAAATCATGCTAGGTTTATTTTATTAATAGTAACAACAACAACAACAACAACAACAACAATAGTAATTATAATGTCCCAATAGACTCATTGAAGGGATTTCTGATAGCCTATGCTTTACAGAATTACAAAGTACACACGTACAGCTCACCCTTTACAAAGAGCTTTATCTATGTAAAATGTGTGTGATCATAGGTGTTTGTTTTTTATTTTAAATAATCAGAAGCAAATTCTGATCTTAGGTCTCTGGTTGGGACCCGGAAGGTAATGAGTATATACCAGAAATCAAAAGAAATAATAATAATAATAATAATAATAATAATAATAATAATAATAATAAGGATGATAATAAAGATAAGACGAACTCTTACGTGAAGCCGCAAATATCCAATATTTGAAAAAACGACATAGCACAAAAAACAAATGGTCTTTGATAATGGCTTATGAAAGCCAAAATTGCTCATACAATGGACGACATGTCCGGAAAATAAAATAATACTAAAATCTCGTTAACGAAGAATATTCTTATATTTTTAACTAATATTGTATAAATGAAAGAATTGCACCCAATATCATATATCATATATATATATATATATATATATATATATATATATATATATATATATATATAAACTTTCCAAAATCCGATATGACTGACGTAGATAAATTTTGAAATCTAAGCGACTTTGGTCAGACATGTTCGTATTTGTGTGTATTTATGTGAGTGAGTGAATTAATGTCTACCGTCGTCTCTTACCACCCATTTCCTTGGCAATTTAGCCGAACCTACTCCTCGCCCCCATCTTCTCGACTCAAATTTAATCAATGTCCACATATGTCCTTTGTTTGTCTTTCATTTTACTGTTTGCCAGTTGACTGGGTTTCATTCTTTGATGAAATTTGGCAAAGGAGAACCAAAAAGGGCCGCTTTCATTGAAACAGTTGGACGGTCGTAAGCACAAATCATATCGATAGGAAGCCTTCAAAAAGAACCAAGAAAAATGGCCTCGCTGCACCGGAAATCCAAAATATAGCCTCGTTCCCAGCGCTTCTGTTGATTTTGAAGACACGTCCCTCTTTTCTTTAATGTGTCTTTTTTTTTTTTTTTTTTTTTTTGAGGGGGGGTCTTATATTTTAATCTTTTTCCTTTTTTCATGAAGGAAATTCAAATGTCTAAAACGAATGAAAGTATGAAGCGATGTATAATGCAATGAAAATAAAATAAAAGACGTAGAAGTCGAAAAGGGTAGAGAAAAGCAGAGAGGCCAAGACAAAAAAGAAAGATGCAGAACATGGCGAAAATGATGAAGATGAAGATATTGGTGAAAAAAAAAAAAAAAAGAAAGAAGTGGGCGGTTATAATGAAGAAAAGGAAGAAAAAGTAGAAGATGGCGATGATGATGATGATGATGATGAAGATGACAAAAGAAGAAAAAGAAGCTGATAATGAAAAAGTAGAAGAAAAAGAGCAAAGAAGAGAAATAAGATGATTATAAAGAGGAGGAGGAAGAAGAGGAGAAAGAAGAAGAAGAAGAAAAAGAAGGAGGAATGGGAGAAGAAATGTAGACTGTAACACGTAAGAAGAAGAAGAAGAAGAAGGAGGAGGAGGAGGAATTGGAAAAGAAATGTAGACTGTAACACGTAAGAAGAAGAAGAAGAAGAAGAAAAAGAAGAAGAAGAAAGAATAGGAGAAGAAATGTAGACTGTAACACGTAAGAAGAAGAAGAAGAGGAAGAAGAAGAAGAAAGAATAGGAGAAGAAATGTAGACTGTAACACGTAAGAAGAAGAAGAAGAAGAAGAGGAAGAAGAAGAAGAAAGAATAGGAGAAGAAATGTAGATTGTAACACGTAAGAAGAAGAAGAGGAAGAAGAAGAAGAAAGAATAGAAGAAATGTAGACTGTAACACGTAAGAAGAAGAAGAAGAAAAAGAAGAAGGATGATGATGATAATGACCAAAAAGAAGAAGTAAAAAACTGTTAATGAAGAAAGAAAACAAGGATAAAGAAGAGAAAGAAGGTGATGATGATAAAGATAAAAAAAAAGAAGAAAGACAGAAAGTGATGATAATGAACAGAAAGAAAAAAAGCTGATAATGAGAAAAAGGAAAACAAGAAAAAAGAAGAAAAAGAGAGTGATGATGGTAAAGAAAAAGAAGAAGAAGAAGAAGAACAGAGAAGCGAAAGAAGGTAATGATGACGAAGAAGAAGGTGATGTTGATAAATTAGAAGAAGAATAAGAAGCTGATTATGAAGGAAAAGAAGAACGACAACAAAGAAAAGAAAGAGGGTGATGACGGTAAGGAAGAGGAAGATGACGAAGAAGAAGGTGGTTTATAAAATAGAAGAAGAAGAAAAAAGAAGGTGATACTGAGGAAAAAGAAGAACGAAAACAAAGGAGAGAAAGAGAGTAATGTTGTTAAGGAAGAAAAAGAAAAAAACAAAAAGAAGAAAGAAAAGAAGAAGAAGGGATGAAAATGAAGAAAAAGAAGCCGATAATAAAGAAGAAGAAGAAGAAGAAGAAGAAGGTAATGATGACGAGGAAAAATAAGAGAGATGAAGGTGATGTCGATTATGAACCAAAAGAAGAAAAAGAAGGAAGAAAGCACGAAGAAGTTAGTAAAAACCGCAAGAAGAAGAAGAAGAAGAAGTCGGAGGAGAAATAACAGAAGAAGAGGGCGAAGAAGAAGAAGAAGAAGAAGAAGAAGAAGAAGAAGAAGAAGAAGAAACACCGGGAAAAGAAAGGCTGTGTTTGTTCTCGTCCATTTTCTATTCACGAAAAAAAAAGAGCGTTGTTATTGTTTATACGCATTTTTATGTGTTGAAATATCCGTTAAAAGGTTTCCTTTGAGGTGGCTTGGCTTGTACAAATTCTCTCGAGTCTAACCAAAGAGTTCCAGATTTCTCTCTCTCCTCATCCTCCTCCTCTCTTTCTCCCTCTCTCTCATCCTCTCTCTCTCTTTCCCTCGCTCTTGTTCATACACGCCTAACCACAGTAATCTATATCTGAGGAGGTGCTGAAAGGTTGTCAAGCTGACCAAGAAGGCGATCACAACCAAATTCTGACGTTTACACAGTTGGCCAGATTCTGGGGAAATGGGTCGAGCCGAGAACTTTTCAGCATTCTTTTTGCACATAAATCAGAATATATATTTGATCATCATGTACACCCTTGTGCAAATTAACTGAAACAACCACTTTAGTTTCCTTTCTTTCAACATACGGTCAGTTTTAGACCCACTGGAGTGACAAGGTGTAATCGATTTCTATTTTTTTCCTTAGATTAGGTCATTTGCAGGTGTGCAGTAATATGAATCTATTTTCGGGTTGTATGATGAAATTTGTTTATATTGCGTCATCCGTGATTGCATCAGATTTTCATCATGCCCATAAACTATTGTTTCAACTGTCAATTAGTTGTCCTACCGCCATTGTCTGCGATGGACGTTACTCCAATGAAGCGTACGAAAATTGTAACGCTGCACAAATACACTGGCACGCTTTACCAGTGAGCAAATCAAAGTACTATGGCCGTAAGCCGGTGGATATCAATTTCTCTATTTGAAAAAAAAATGTAAAAATAGCGGTGTGTCTGCTCATACCACTAAAATAACTTTTATAACAAGACATACTTAATAATAATGTCCGGTTACTCGCTTCCGAGCACATCCATCTGCTACAGCGCCTAGACAATCTGTGTTGCTGACGCCTGCTCAGGTCCATTCGTATTTCATTAATGTCCACGAAGCTCACCTGCAGTTTCTCCTGCACGTTTTCTGACCAGACCGTTGCTATAGTTTCGGTTAGAGAGCACATCATCTGACGTGATCAACAGTTTCAGTAAGGCCAGTACATTCATATTGCATATCATAAATTTTACATATATTGATAGAAAGTAATAGAACCGCAACAGTATTTTGATGCTTGCTGTGGCTAAGATGTCTAAAGCATAACGAATCAAACCGTGATTTCTCCTAAATAGGAGAACGCAGTTTCGGAGAGCATATCATATTTATTAAGATTTTTCAAGTGCTCAGGTCAATAGATGTAATACAAGGCGTCTATTTCAAACACGGGTGTCAACTAAACATAACATATGAAATTGCAAAAGCACACATGCCTGTAACCATGCCTTAAAAGATTGCTCACAACACATGCATAGCAGATTATCTCTGATTGAGTTATTCAAGAGATAAGTCAGTAACAAAGTACGATAATATATACTGCTTTGACGACACTGGCCGAATTAAACGAATGATTTGTCTCGAATAAACGGATGTCCTCGTTTAAACAGCCGCCTAATTGAACAGCTTGGTGACCCATATAATCGAAGGATATGATTAAATACTGACTCGATTTGTTTCGCCTTCTCCATATTTGCCTCGAATAAACGGATGACTTGGTTAGACGTTGAGCCACTTAAACGGATTACGACGCAATAAGCAAATGAAATAATTACAGGTATACGCGATTTTCTTTCGCCTTCTCTATATTTGCCTCGAATAAGAGGATACCTGTTTTTTTTTTTTTATCAGTTCACCATAAGGAAGGCGATAATGTTACTAAGACGCAAGAGACTGCTAGGAGTAAAAGAGAATTAAAAGACTTTAGAACGATGCCGAAACTTAATTCTATACAGGAGTCAAGAGATAAACCACTTCTCCTGCTGAAAAACCAGGAGGTGTGTGAACCGGACGACAGACGAACCTATCTAATCCTATTGAAAAAAAGTAAATAATATTTCAAAATTTAGGCGGAGAAGTTAAACATAGAGTTGAAATAAACATTAGAGGGAACCGGAAACCCAATCTTAAACAGGAAACAAGGGATAAAACTCTACTCCTGTTCAAAAGACCGAGGAGGTGTGTGAACCGGGCGGTTGGTGATCCTAGATGATGGCCCGATTAAACGGCTGTATGCACCCTGTAAGCGAAGGAATTGATTCGATACACTCGATTTGTTTTGCATTCTGTATATTTACAGGAAAGAAACTGATGCCCCAGTTAAACGCTGCCCCAATTAAGCGGAGCACAGTTTTGAATTTCCTTTTTGTTTTGCAGCGGTACAAATAAAAGTGATACATGGCAAATGGTTTCAGATCAACATTCTTTTGGTTCTTTTGGTTCTTTTGGTTCTTTGTTTGGTTTCTGTCGTCCCCTTTAGAGGAAATTTAAGAACTAACAAATTCTTTATGTCTGACCTTGCATCTGAGATCGGCTTACTCGAAGAGTTTCACCTGTGCCGCAAGGAAACTCCGCCACCACCTCATACCGCAGCCAAAACCGACCCAGAAAGGTACACTACGACTCAAATTTATTGAAAGATGTCTTGGTAAGTAACAAATCTACAATAAATATAAGTGACGAAATATTTCATTGCCCGTCACCCCCCCCCTCTGCACATGACTTTGCCCAAGCGTATGAAATGCATATGCGTGTGTAGACTAGTGATTTGCATGTGCTTGCAGCAATTAATATATACACAAATATAGATTCAATTCCAATGCTATCAGACCCAGTTGCCATTCTAGTAATACGGTTATATTCATAAATTCTAAGTATCATAGAATCTAACGAATTCAGGTTTGGAATTTCATTCCAAGTAAGGCAATAAAACCACTAAGACGCAAGTGGTTACTGAGTAGGAGAGAATAATAGAGAAAGATAAAACTCTTCAGGAGAGAACAATTAAAAGAATAACATATTAGGAAGCGATTGCATTTAAATGTTTGAAGATCAGAGTTGACTGGAAAGAAAAATCCCACAAGCGATAATTGCTAGAGAAGATAATGTCATCATAGAACTTAAATTTATCGGAAGATGTGTTTGTAAATAATACATTTATATTATTAGAGACGAACGGATTCTTTGTCAGTCACTTACTGCCTACGCGTATCAAATGCATATCCGTGTCTCTGCGAGTGACTACAGATATAGATTCAATTGCAATACGACCAGATCCAGTATGCAATTTACTGTTGCGCTTAAATTCATCTAAGTGCCATAGAGGAAAGTTCCTCAGGATAATTACCATGTAAGTATTTGTTTGGAATCAATTAGGGAATATTCCAAGAGGTTCTTCGTTTTATATGACATGATCTTGAGGGTTGTAACTTATTTATTTTTTGGTTGTATTTGGCTTCATGAGATCTCGCAAAATCTTATTGTTTGGTATGCAGACTTCCGTTGCTCACACTCTCTATCTCACAACTTTCTCCAACCACCCCACCCTCTTATAGAGAGCAACATTGATTCTTAAACCCTGCGGAAAGAAGCGAAGGAGTATGACATCTCTCTTGTTGCTCACAACTCCCAGGACCATCACAGTTGCCGGAAACGTTGAAACATCCTAAAGGCAATAAAACCACTAAGACGCAAGGGGAGATAACTCTCTTCAAGAGAGAACAATTAAAAGAATAAGAATTAAGAAGATATTAGATCGCGATTGCCATTATAATTTAAATTTTTAAAGATCAGAGTTAATTGGAAAGCAAGAAGACAGAAAAGAAATCCACAAGCGATAATTGTTATAGAAGATAATGTCAGCATAAAACTTAAATTTATCGGAAGATGTCTTTGGAAATAATAAATTTATAAGAAACGAACTGAATCTTTGTCTGTCATACACTGTGCGTGATTTTGCCTACGCGTATCAAATCCATATGCATGTGTGTGTGTGTGTGTGTTGGTGAGTGACTTGCAGGAATTTAATGTGCACACAAATATAGATCCGTACACGCATAGTGTGACAGAGATTGAAATAATGCATTTTCTCCTACAGTCAAGACAAAACCTACACTGGGCTGAGCAATAAGATATATATATATATATATATATATATATATATATATATATATATATATATATATATATATATATATATATCTTCAGTTGTATGGATAACCATCCAAGTGAATATGTTAGCTCTATCACTGATATTAAGCGCTTTCCACTAACTGCTGCGCATATAAAACAATATATATATATATATATAAATATAAAACAAAATATATATATATATAAATACAAAACAAATATATATATATATATATATATATATATATATATATATATATATATATATATATATAATTATTATGGTACACGTTCTTGAGTTAACAGTTTTCTATTATTTAAAAAATTATGATCATGTATATTGACTTTGGAAAAGGAATATTTCATTAGGGAATGCAGATGGTAAAGAAAAGCTTCTCTTTCTCTTTATTCATATATATATATATATATATATATATATATATATATATATATATATATATATGTGTGTGTGTGTGTGTGTGTGTGTGTATGTATGAATGTATATATATATATATATATATATATATATACATTCATACATATGTACACCCCCCACACATACACACACACACACACACACATATATATATATATATATATATATATATATATATATATAATGGAAAATAAGTAAAACAGAATCAGACTACAGCAATAAATACGCCAAACTGTAAGCTCTATCTGGAGGTTAAAATAGCTATAATCCCCTCCCCAGCCCAACACAAATTACTAAATAAACAGTCAGAACTTATCTCAAAATGCTGACAAATAACAAATCTTTACTGCGTTACTTAAAAATAGAAAACTAAAAACGAATGCCTTGTAAAATATCACTATGAAAAATCCAAAGATGTGCACTCCATACAAAGCAGATAATGCAACACTATATACAACGCAGATAATGCAACACTATATACAACGCAGATAATGTAACGCTATATACAACGCAGATAATGTGACAATATATACAACGCAGATAATGCAACACTATGTGCAACGCAGATAATGTAACACTATATACAACGCAAATAATGTAACACTATATACAACGCAGATAATACAACACTATATACAACGCAGATAATGTAACACTATATACAACGGAGATAATGCAACACTATATACTATGCAGATAATGTAACGCTATATACAACGCAGGTAATGTGACACTATATACAACATTGATAATGTAAGACTATATACAACGCAGATAAGGTAAGACTACATACCATGCAGATAATGTAACGCTATATACAACGCAGATAATGTGACAGTATATACAACGCAGATAATGCAACACTATGTGCAACGCAGATAATGTAACACTATATACAACGCAAATAATGTAACACTATATACAACGCAGATAATACAACACTATATACAACGCAGATAATGTAACACTATATACAACGGAGATAATGCAACACTATATACTATGCAGATAATGTAACACTATATACAACGCAGATAATGTAACGCTATATACAACGCAGGTAATGTGACACTATATACAACATTGATAATGTAAGACTATATACAACGCAGATAAGGTAAGACTACATACCATGCAGATAATGTAACGCTATATACAAAACAGATAATGTAACACTATATACAACGCAGATAATATAACACTATATACAACGCAGATAATGTAAGACTATATACAACGCAGATAATGTAAGACTATATACAACGCAGATAATGCAACAGTGTATACAACGCAGATAATGCAAGATACACTGCACAAATCCAATGATGTAAACTAAACAAATAAGAAAACTGAACCCGAAAAAAATAAACAAAAAATTATAAATGAATAAATAATAAATTACAAGTGAATGTAATAATAATAATAATAATAATAATAATAATAATAATGAACAACAAATAATTAAGTGATCGATAATTAATAAGTAAAAAGTTAAGAAACCCTATAAAAAGGATACAAAATAAAATGCATTCAGGTCCATAGCACTCATTACATTAAGCATTCATTACACTAAAAGCCAACAAAGGAAACTACAAAACAAACCCAATATGCAGATTCATAAACACAATCAAAAATGAACTTAGGTAAAATAAGTAAAATAATAGGGAAAAAAAAATTAACTCAGAACTGAAAACAAAATTAGGAGTAAACCGGAGTAAACCAGTGTAAAAATACCAAAAAACAACTATAGACTGTTTGTGCAACCTAAGAGACAAACATAATTGCCAATTTATACAACTTGATATAAAACATATCTACCTTTCTATAATCGAACACATGCTAGATAAGGTCATAGATAAAGTTACGAATCCTCTGCTTCTTCTCACTCCTGCTATGGGTAAAGAGCAAGACAGACTGGGGTCTATAGCCTTGGATAGCAACTGGTCTAGAAGAAGGACAACTTTGAATTCAAAACCCGCGAAGGACCTCATGGTACGTAGGTCTCTCTATTCGGCCATTCAAAAAGTATAGTTCACCACTATAATAATATTTTGTTTTCTTTTTCTTTTTTTGCTTTGGTTAAAGCAACGCTTCATATAAAATGAAACTTTTCTTGCCATTATTTACCTGGTATGTCAAACTGTTCGTTGAGAATGTGGATCTTTCCGCGTGGTGGACCCAAGATGGAAAAAATGACGATCATGCTGTCTATTCTTTTTTGTATCGTCTTGGCTGAGGAGGAAGTGACGTAAGTCGTTAATGATTGGTCAGCAGTGGCATTTAATTTAATGAGTCCGTTTTTTTTTTATTTTATTGTTTGCTTCAGGATCGCTTGCCGGAATAGGTAATGTTTCGATAGGATCTCTTGGGCGAACAAGTATAATGTTGCAAGACCCGAAACTTGTCATCACTCCAAGTCATAACAACACTGACGAGGCGATCCTGAGCACTCGTTGGAGTGTTTTCATGACAAATATATATATATATATATATATATATATATATATATATATATATATATGAGTGTGTGTGTGTGTGTGTGTGTGTTTATGGTTGGGTTTCCGGTGTCTACTAAATTCTACTTTAACTCTGAACTTCTAATGTCTCCACCTAAACTTATTTCTTATTTATTTATCTTTCTCCAAGTTAACTCTGAACTCACACATAAAGACAAGTAAATATAATAATAATAATAATGATAATAATAATAATAATGATAATAATAATAATAATAATGATGATAATAATAATGATAATAATAATAATAATAATGATAATAATAATAATAATGATAATAATAACACAACAGCAAATAATTAAGAAATCGATAATAGATAAAGTTTTCTACCCAATAGCCTCTAGAATAATTTGAAATATAACTTACATCTTCAAGGACACATGGCCCAGTAGATAAAGACGTTGGTTAGATCCAGTGACTGGCCCCAAAGACTTGTGAGTTCAATAGCAGACCACATCAGTGGTGAACCAAAACATGGAGAGTTGAACTAAAGCGAAATAACTGAGACATCCGGAAAAGGCATGGTACGTGGAACTAGAACAATCTACCCCACTGGACAAAATAAAGGGTTCGGTTCGAAATTCTAACCCCCTGAAGAAGGCCGGAGAGTACAACGGCCGAAAGGTTGTGAATATGGCAGTGATGATGAGGGTAACTGTCCTGAAGGAGAGAAGGGACATCAGGAAATGTAAAGAAAGAAAAAAAAGGAAGACGGGAAATTTTGAAAAGACAGTAATAATTTGTTTGATGAAGAAAGAGAACTTATATAAGAAGCGCGAAAGAAAGAAGCGAGGTTTTGAATGAAAGAAAAAAGAAAGAAAGAAAGAAAGAGAGTACAAAATTTTCCAAGAAAGACAGGAGCGAGAAATTAAAAGAAAAAAAGAACGAATATGATTCCGAAAGAAAGAAAAGAAAAAAAAAAAGAAAAGAAAGCAGTTTTTGTTTCTGATAAAGAATAAAGAAAGAGAAAAGTTGGAAATAAAGAAAAAAAAAAGAAGTGAGATTTTGAAAGAAAGAACGTAAGAAAGAAGCAAGATTTGAAAGAAAGAAAGGAAGGAAAAAAAACAGAAAAATGTTAGAAAGAAAGAAAGCTATAATTTTAATATGAAAACTCGGAATCGTACTTTCTTTATCTGGCTCTCTCTTTCTCCCCCCAATCTCGTTCTCACTGTCTCTCTCTCTCTATATCCATCTCTCTCTCTTTCTGACTCTCTCTCTCTCTCTCTCTCCTCTCTCTATGTGTCTCTATCACTTTCTTTCTCCCCTTCTCTTTGCCGCTTTCTTTCACTCTGACTCTCTCCCTCTCTAATTATCTCCTTTACCCTCTCTTTCTCTCTCTCTCCCCCTTCTCCTTGTTTCTCTCTCCTCTTCTCTCCGTCCCTTTCTCTATCTGATTCTCTTCTTTTCTCTCTGTCTCTGTTTGTCTCTCACTCTCTCTCTGACTCTTTCCCTCCCTTTCTCTCTGACTCCCCCTCTCTCTCTGTGTCTTTGTCTCTCTCTGGTTATCTTCTTCACCCCCTCCCCTCTCTCACTCCCTGTTGCTCCCCATCTCAATCTTTTTTTTCTTCATTATTATGAAAGCCATGTTTTCACGGAGTAATTCTGATAGTCATTTTACTTTTATTTTAAAAATACAGTTGTTAGCTGAACAGAAACTGTTTTTAGTGAAGTGGGGAGATATATAGAGAGAAGTGCCCGGGAGAGGTCTTGGCGGGGTGTACACGGTAAAAGGGTGTAATAGGTGTTTTGTAGGGCCTTGTATTTCTGAACAGAATCGGGGCTGTTGTTACTGTACGCTGGAAGGGTGTTTGGGGCGACAGCGTTGGATTAATGCAAATTTAACAAACACCCACCGAGCCTTGTGTATGTTTGTTCAAGTGAGATATTTATTTACGATAACGAAGAGACTCATGTCATGATTTAGAATACTCGTTCTACCCTGACCCACCTACCAGCAATCAGAGACTGATGTTCTTTTTTCTTTTTTGTGCTTGACGTATTTTTTTTTTTTTTTTACAGCCCTAACCCTAACCTCATTCGCATATATCAACTTCTTTATTTATACAGACATAAGCACAAATTTCACGTAATCTCGGAATAATGTAAAGGATAATAAGCAATCCTACTTGACCAATATTTCTGTGAAGCCAATTCCATCCTTGGTGGGTACCTCTATATCTACTTCAGGCACCTCTTCGACTTCTTTTATGAATAAAATTCCATATGAGCCCAAAATGTTATTTGCAGGTCGGGGACACTAAAATCGAACATGTGCGAAAGTTTTAAGTACTTGGGAAGTGTTGTGACGGATGAGGGTAAGTGCGACGCTGAGATCGTATTGGGATCGCCAAGGATGCATTCCAAAAGCTGGGCAGAGTACTGCGAGTCAGGAGGATATATATATATATATATATATATATATATATATATATATATATATATATATATATATATATATATATATATATATATATATATATATATGAATATGATCGAAATAAAAGTATAAAAGTTAATATTACGAGACATA
>OZ010599.1:20694862-20714862 GCA_963932145.1 Acanthosepion lycidas
AAACTTACGAGAATGAGGCTATACAAAGAAGGTTACAAACAGTCAAAGGTGGTACTCGAGTGAAATGAACAGCAACATGGGTGTAGATTAAAGAAAGAGAGATTTATTGTAAAAGACACTACACTAATGAAAGACAAGGAATCGGTTAGCAAGCTAGTAATTCCCGAAGCAAGGATATTTATCAACCGACCCACGAGGCCAGATGTGGCACTTGGCCGAATTTAACGTGGGATATCCGAGCCCGTAGGCTTGGGTAAAAATTCCCCGTAGACCACGTATACACGGGGTCGAGCAGATGTCTACCACCGCAGACGAGACGCTGCCTTTTGGCATATCCTCGTCTGGGTTTATCTTTGCCCGAAGGCAGTGAGCTCGACCAGCACAGCTGGAGACAAATCTCCAAATAATTGACGAAGCAAGGTTATTTACGTTAGCTTCCCGCGAGGCAGGATGTGGCATAAGCTCGTATTTTAATGCCAAAAATTCCCTGTAGACCCCGTAAAAAACGGAGTCGGGTAGCTATCTACCCCACGAAGGACAGAGTCTCGTCTGAGTTCCTCTCTTCCAAAAGGCAGAGAGTTTGACTAGTTTAGCTGGAGACGAATCTCCAACTAATTGCCGAAACAAACCCGCTATATTTATCCTGTGCACACTATATATATCTACTGATATAGTCTGTCCAGAATAGACGATTGGGTGAGTGGGACATTCCATTACAACATAAATATAACACGATAACTGATTAAAATTCAAATATTGCGTACAAATGTTTGTTATTGCAAGAGCATACACTTATATGACTTTCTTGTATCTTTAGATGACTCAAGTTTTAAGTTCCAACAGGAATCAGTCATCCTTTTTTGTCCCCTATTCCTTGAAACTGTTCTTGTATAACTTTAATGTCTCGATGAAATCTTCCATCTGGCATATCACTAGTGCAAAACAAATTAAATTATATAATTCACAAAATGACATTCATGTAAAATATGTCTGCTGAATACTATGTAAAGTGATTGTATCCAAAGAATTTATAATGTTTATATTCATCGCTTAGAACAATGTACTGTCATTATCACCATCCATTATATCAAAAGGACATTATAACGTTGCCTTTCATAAAATAGAACAAAACCATTACAATGTCATTATCAACTTATCTAATATAAACGATATTATAACGTTTCCACTTATAAAATACAACCATACCATTATAATATCATTATCATCGTGTCCTATATCAACAACATTATAACGTCTTCATTTATAAAATAGAACCATATCATTATATCATTATCAACATTATAACGTTTTCTTTCATAAATCAGATCTATACCATTACAATTTCATTAACATCATGCCTTACATCAACGACATTATAATGTTTCCTTACAGAAAATAGAACAATATCTTTACAGTCTCATTATCAACATGCATTATATCAAAGACATTATAACGTTTCCATTAATAAAATAGAACCATATCATTATAATATAATTATCATCATGCCTTACATCAACGACATTATAATGTTTCCTTACATAAAATAGAATAATATCATTACACTCTCATTATCACCATGCATTATATCAAAGACATTATAACGTTGCCTTTCATAAAACAGAATCATGTCATTACAATGTCATTATAATTGTGAGCTATCATGATAGAAAAAACAGGTGTTTTTACTATCAGAAATACAGTAATATTCATGCTTTCTTTCCAGGACGAATTATGGGAAATTTGGCTAAAATGTTGCTTTATTTTTTAAATTCACAAGTTTTGTACAGCAAAATATGAGGTAGAAAATAAAATGGACTTGATTTTTGGAAGCAGCGTCCCAAAATTAGGTAAGAAAAAGCGAGGGTTAGCACCAAAACATTTTTGGGCCAAAGCAACTGTTGGTCAGAAGCTAAACTCAGGATACTTTAATTATAATGTCAGCTCGCAAAGTAATATTAGGTTGGTGCAAAAATAATATCGATTTTTGACGTATTTTTTAACGTCAAACATCGACATTATTTTTGCACCAACCTCATATTTATTCTTAACAAAGAAAAAAAAAACGATATGGTAATTATTTTTTTGTTTTTTTTTAGTATCACGCGCAAAAAGAGACAAAAAATGTTTGTGGCCAAAAAATGTTTGTAGCCAAAAAATGTTTGTAGCCAAAAAATGTTTGTAGCCAAAAAATGTTTGTAGCCAAATTTCAAAACGTTTTTGAGACCGCAGTCAAATAACCATTCTTTTCATTATCAGAAAGAGCGGGAATATTTTGACACTCTACATAAATAACCCAACATTCAAGTTGCTGCATAAATGACCGACTTGACAAATCCAGAAATTTCTGAAATAAATGAAGTATTCCCATTATTTTTTATTCTTAACAAATTTATCTTTGATGTTATTTCTGCTGTGTAAGTCGAACACAAAATAGTCTTAATATTTCAACATTTTATTATTAGTAGTAGTAGTATATTTGTCCAGTTTTTCTCTTAATTTATGTCTGTTGTCTGAATAATAGTAGAGATGGCATTCTTAACTTGTCCAAACTGATTACATTGCGCATTACTCTTATTGGAATATACATATTAAATCTAAGAATTTTAAAATACATTTAGAAAACCGGGTCTGAAACACCGTGGTCTAAATACCAAAGATAAAACTACTTTTATGATTAATTTTTAGAATAATTACAATGACTCATTCTGGAATTTGAGACAAAAAACATCCAGGTCCTAAAACTTACACAGTGGCTGAAATGATTATTCTTTGAGTTTTTGCGTTTTTAATTCTTTCACCAATAAAGCAGTCCGTTTCCTCTGACAAAATATCTCGCATTTACATAAATGTGACTTATTTAAAACTGGTTCATTTTCATTACAAATTATCCAACATTTCGTTGTAATGGATTCATTTTTTAATATTTTTCTAATTATTTTTTAATTTGTTGTTATTGCGCCAGCGCCGATTATTCAAAGAATGTGTCACGTGTGTGATCTGTAAGGAAAAGGAAACTAGCAGATAGAAAAGGATGGCGGCCATTATAGTGATTGGACCAACCAATTGCAAGCAACGCTCGCAATACACGAGGATTCCCTTTCTGCTTGAAAATTAAAGGAAGTGACTTTCATTACGCCAGCGTGATTTTCTACGTAGAATCACTAACTTTTTGCTTTCAAGAGAAGAACTGATGAGTATCTCTGTGCATAAAATATGAAGTTACCTGATATCGGTGTAAAATGAAACGGTCGGAAGTAAAGTACGAAACATGGTCCAGTCGTCCAGAAAACTCTTCAAATATTAATTCAAAAAATAAAATGTACTTACTCCAGAAGTTGCTAGATTCAGCAGCGGCGGCGGCGGCAGCAGCAGCAGCCGGAGGTGGCGGTTCCATAAGAGCCGACATTTGTTCCATTAAAGCCGACACATGGGCGGCATCCCCTGCTGTGTCCCTCACTAAGAAAAAAGGAAAATTTCCATGGGACAATTGGTTCCGTTCTCTCGATCCTGAAAATAAAAAAGTAGAGGTTTGGTCATTCAAACAGCCAAGTAAGGTGTTGAGAAACGGACATTTTTCTTTAGAAACAAAGAAAAGAGTTCTAGATTACTATGTGGTATTCACACTGGTATATGGTAGTGAATGCTGGACAATCTTCCTATATACCCAGTGCGAAAGATATAAATTAGAATTAGTTATACATTCGGCATTTGTAGAGTTGGAGGGGAGTGAATATCAAGGAAATATGATAGGTAATTTAGCTAAATCTATATTATGGATATTTGAATTTGTTTTTATGCCGACATTTTGACATTAATTCATTCCTCTGATTCAATAGTTGGTTTTTATTATTGTATTTTATTATTCTAATCTTTTCTTCTGAACGTCACGCCTATCTCTAAGACTATTAGGAGTACATGCGGAACCTATAATATTCCAAATAATCTGTGGGTTCAAACCTTTCTCATTCAATTCCCCAAATTATTTTGTAAGAGCTGTCTGGTGTTTGAGTTTAAGGTTAGAAAATGTGTACATAGGGGTATAAAAATCTCTGTTTCCATTCCCCCGCGGAAATTCCAATGTAAACATAATTTTTCACATTTTCTTTTGGTGAAGTGATAGCTTGATATATAACCCTGGTAGATCTACATTTGCCTTCTACTGAGCAATTTTTTTAGATCTACAATTACAGGAAGGTTTAATACCAGATTTGTTGTTTGTCTCATAGAAATTCCCTTGCCTTTCGTCTGACTGTAACATTGAAATGGATAAACTCTGTATTAGTTTTTCGAATGTTGTTTCTCCTTTTTAGCTTTCACTGTTAAATTTCTATTTCTGACACGAACTCACTTCATACAAACGGCCTATATCGTCGTCTACCAAAATAGACTATTCCCCATTTGAGTTGATTTTGAATTTTATTGCTCTGTAATAATAAATATATTTAGCTATTTTTGTGGATAGGTGTTAATATTTTATATTACTAGGATCCACTTAGATTCTATACCAATGGATTTGTTACCTGTACTATATATATATATATATATATATATATATATATATATATATGTGTGTGTGTGTGTGTGTGTGTGTGTGTGCCTAATGGGATCAGATACAGATCAAATATGGGTCGGAATCCGACAGAATGATAGGGTAAGGAACAAATGGGAAACGCTTATAAATTTAGTATGATTTCATTTTATTACATCTTCACCAGACAAAGGAATTACAGAAAAGAAAAAGAAAAAAACACACACACACACACACATACACACGAACGCTGCTTGACAAAACTGATGCACGGGAGGGCGGAGGTCTGCTTAACTAATAGAAAACAAACACAAAAAATAGCAAAATTTTCTTTTCTCATCCATATTTCATTCTCTGACGAAGCTTTAATAAAAGCGAAACACGTTTACTATTTGCTCTTTATCTTGTAATTCTGTCAAATTCAAATCCATATTTGAATCACAACACACAAACACACACACACACACACATATATATATATATATATATATATATATATATATATATATATGTATATATATATTATAAATTAATTGATTTGCGGAAAAAACATATTTTAAATCAATTTATTTATAATATCAATGCTCTGTAAATTTACATTGAGAACTATTTTGTAAAAATAAAAATATCTATAAGAACACCGGATTATATATCTTACTGTTCTTTCTTTATATATATATATATATATATATATATATATATATATATATATATATATATATACAGATGCATATATTATATACATATATCTATATATATGCATATATATACATGTATGTACATATATATACATATATATATATACACATATATATGCATATATATATGTGTATATATACATATATATGTATATATATATATATATACATACATATATATGTATATATATATATTTATATATATATATATATATATATATATATATATATATATATATATATATATATATATATATATATATATCCATATATATATATATATATATATATGATATACATATGGCGTTACACATTATGAAACGGACAAATGTCTTTAATTTAATTACAAAATTAAATTCGGGGCTTTTAGCTTCCATTTTTGAAACATGGTTGGAACTGTGTAGCGAAAAACCATATTTTAAGTCTATTAATTTATAATATATATATATATATATATATATATATATATATATATATATATATATATATATATATAAGTGAACATTGAAGTCAACACTTAGAGGCGAGAGGGTGTTTCATGCTAGACGCAATCGTCAGGCATGACGAATCCGTCTAGCATGAAACAGTCTGTCGCCTCGAAGTGTTGTCTTAAATGTTCACTTTTATAATTACACACGCTCTATCTCTGATATTGAGCACTTTATCCCATAATATATAGCACACTTTAAGAGTATATTTCTTCATATATATATATATATATATATATATATATATATATATATATATATATGTATGTATGTATATGTATGTATGTATATATGTATGTATATATAGTGAGAGAATAAGTTAATCAAATCACTGTCATTGAATTCGTCTGTGAATATGCAAGTCTAAAATTTCTCTACGCAGGATCCTCAGCGTTTAAACCGCAAGTATTTATGGTAAAAGATTTATGCCCATATTCTCTTGGGAATGAAATCGAGAAAAAATTATAGATAAAAAATGAGAAAGCAAAAAACGAAGAGAAGAAGAGAGAGAGAGAGAGAGTGGGAAACAGAGAGAGAATGGGAAAGAGAGAGAGATAAGGAAAGTTAGAGAGAAGAAAAGGGAAAGAGAGCGACAGAAACAGAGAAGGAATAAAGAAAAAGGTAGAAAAGAAACAAAAATTTAATAGGTGAAAACAGCGTGAAATCAACTTCTAAAGCAGGAAAAAAAATTGAAAGAGAAAAAAAAAATTAGAATTATGTATGTATTTCACGATATGTGCCTCGATTTTTAAAACAAGGTCAAATTACAATGTCATATCTATCGACACTGATTTAATTTCGTTAAATTATTAATGTTATTTTTGTTTTTTCTTTCATTTTCAGGGTTGGCAACATCTCTTGCTACGCGTATCCATTATTATTATAATTATTATTATTATTATTATTATTATTATTATTATTATATTTCAGTAATTTGCATAAGGACATGATGTGTCCATTGGCTATACCACGGGATTGCATCACAGCAAGTCTCCTCAAATCAACAGCACCTTCCTCAGTATCTTCAACCTTAATATTGACATCCATTCGACCGCAGTAGTTCTTCCTCGCATCTCCACTAGTAATTATTTTTATTACTTATATTTGATATTTTAGAATGTTCTATCTGCTGGTTGTGTTTGGGGATTGATTAAGAACAGGTCTCCTCAGATCTCAAGAACCTTTCTTACTATCATCCAAGACCTAAATATTGGCATATTCGCGACAATATAAATTCTTCCTCACATCTCCCATTATTATTATTATTATTATTATTATTATTATTATTATTCCCTTTGATTTCTGTTGTATACACTTTTCTTTCTGGGTCCCAACCAGAGATCTAAGGTCAGGAATTTTGGATTTTTTTTTATTTTACTTGTTTTTTCTTAATTATTTACTTATTTTTTATTTTGTATATTTTTATTTACTCTTTTTGTTTTTCGATTTTTAAGTAACGTAGTACTTTTTTTATTTTTATTTATTTATTTATTTTTATTGTTATATAGCAGTTATAGCAATTTTTTCGTCCAGTATTTGTCTTAATTGTTGTAGGCTATTCTAACGGTTATTTTGGCAGAATTAGTTTGTAATTCGTTTATTATTTACTTTATTTATTTATTTGGAGCAATTATTTTTACTTTTTTTATTCATTTATTTTTATTTTCATTTATTCTATTTCATCTATCCTACCTGGAGGGATTTGATAATTTGTTTGTCATTCGCTAGGGTTAATTTATTTCACTTCTTTTTTATTATTTTATTTATTTTTTATTTATTCTTTTCAGTTTTCGAGTTTTAAGTGACGTAGTAAAAATTTGTTTTCATGTCTGCATTTAGAGATGAGCTAAGATCGTTTATTTAGTAATTTATTTTGGTCTGGGAAGGTATAATAGGTAGTTTTTTCCTCCAAGCCAAAAGATGTAGGAAGAATGGTCAGTTTATTGTATCGTTCCAGAAAATATCTAACTCCCGCTGCCAGTGCCCTACCTTTACAAGAGTCAGACCAGACCAAGAATGGAGGATTGCTGGCACATTTGGGCTGGGACTGTCTAATCCTCACTGTTCAGGCTGGTTTCAAAAGTTCACCTCAGACCTCAAATTGAATGCATATATTCGTGCCATGGCCAAAGATGCTTGAAGAATGGTCGGTTCATTGTATCGCTCCAGAAAATATCTAACTCTCGTTGCCATTGCCCTACCTTTCCAAGAGTCAGATCAGACCAATAATGGAGAATTGTTGCCATATCTGGGCTGAGGCTGCCTAATCTTCATTGTCTAGTCTTGGCAGAGTTCAAAAGTTCACATCAGACCTCAAATAGGATGAATACATTCGGACTATGGCCAAAGATGCTTGAAGAATGGTCGGTTCATTGTATCGCTCGTGAAAAATACCTAACTCCTGCTGTTATTGCTCTATCTTTCCAAGAGTCAGATCAGACCAAGAATAGAGTATTGTTGCCACATCTGGCTTGGCGCTGCCTAATCACCACTGTCCAGACTCGGTACAATTCAAAAGTTCACATCAAACCTCAAATTGAATGCATATATTCGTGCAATCGCCAAAGCTGCAGGAAGAATGATCGGTTCATTGTTTGCTCCAGAAAATACCTAATTCACTCTGCCATTGCTATTTCTTTACAAGCGTCAGTTCAGACCAACAATGGAGTATTTCTGCCATATCTGGCCTGGGGGTACTGTCCAGGCTCGGCAGAGTTCAAAAGTCAGATCGCAAATAGAATGCATATATTCGGTGACATAGCCAAAGATGCTGGAAGAATGGTCGCTTCATTGTATCGCTCCAGAGAATACCCAACTCCCTCTGCCAGTGCTCTATCTTTCAAAGTGTGGTGTATTGCTGCCAAATTTGGACTAGTGCCATGATCTTCGCTGTCCAGTATCGACAGTGTTCAGAAACACTTACGCGACCTGTGGGTGATGAATTATTCTCCATCCAGCAACCCTTATCCCACAGACGAAACGCCACCAGACATTCACAACTCTATCGCTATTACTATGACAGATGTCGGGACAAGTTTCATTCCTTAGGGGCATTAGCTCGATCCTTAACAGCCACGATCCTCCATGCCATTGATTTACGACCTGTAGGTCGTAACCAATCGTGGTCTTGGTTCTTAAGGCAATAGTGCCTATAATACATCATATACAAGAATGCATTTGAAATCTTTTCTATTTAGTGTCTCAGTTATATTCCATTTTTTATTTTACGATTCACAGCAGATATTTGGTCACTGAGGGTCCTGTTTTGCAAAAAGGAAATTGACAAATCAAATTCTCCCAGGATTTCTGTCTATAACTAATATAAACTTATATTACTTATAACTTATATAAAAGTATATATATATAAAACTTATAAACTTATATAAGCCGTACAAAAATAAATTTCTCGATAATTCATAGAATTAAATAAGTTGTCGGGTGACAGATGTAAAAAAAAAGAAATGTTTTTGCCAGAATTTCTGAAAAAAAGAAACATTTCTAAAATAATTTCATTCATTTGTGTATAAATTCTGGAAGTTTCATTAACATCCGAAAATTATTTGATTTTTGCAAAGATTTTGAAATCAGTGTGTTTTTCAGCGCTAAGAAGACGCTAAAATTTCCTATAGTAATTTATGGTACTTCGCTGACGCAAGGAAAAAAATATTTAAGCAAAAGTTTTAAACATTTTGAAGGGATCAAAAATATAATTTAATAATCAAAAATCCTTTGGTGTTTCCTTTTAATAACCGCATAAAGATTTTGATGATAAAACTTTGGTTTTATCAAATTTAGGTCACTTTTTCATCATGTAGACTCATAGCGAATCCTTGGAGGTACCCACACACACACACACACACACACACACGGAAAAATTTATATAAATAATATTATAATTATTTTTTAAAAATATGATTCGATCACAACACAGAAATCCTATGTTTCAAAACGGAACACTCAAAATCTAGATTAATTTTAAAAATTAAACCTATATCCATAGTCTTATTCCATTCTCAAGAAAATATATAGAAAATAGGAAAGAACTTGTTAGGTAAATAATCCAAAGTTCTTTAGTATTATTGTTATTATTAAAAAAAAAAAAACAGCAAAAATTTCGCTTGACGATGGAACAGAGCTTGATACTTTAATTCAATTTAATTCAAATAATTATATTGAAGTTTTAGGCTCTTGATTTGAAACATGAGAACTCTTAAGTAGCGATAAAATCATATTTTTAAATAAATAATTATATATATATATTAATATTGATTAAGAGGTTTTTTTTTTGTTATTTTAATCATTTCACCCCAAGCAAGGCGATAATGTCACGCAAGTGGCTACTGGGAAAGAACGAGAAGAAGCAGAATTTTGAAGGAACCAGAAACCTAATCCCAAACAGGAATTAAGGGATAAACCTCTACTCATGTTCAATGGTTGGGTATGGATTGTGAACTTGTCCGATTTTATTTTAAAAAACGGTGAAGAATAAGAGATATATATATTATTACTATATATATATGTATATATATATATATATATATATATATATATATATATATATATATATATATATATATATATTATTACTATATATATATATATATATATATATATATATATATATATATATATATGTGTGTGTGTGTGCGTGTGTCCCTCTCTCTGCTTTCTCTCTATGTCGGTCTGTCTCTCTCTCTCTCTATATATATACATATATAGATTATATTTTTTTCATATAGACAAATTTACTCACTACAAAAATGCAATTTCGTTTCGATGCATTTCGTTGCACTTCGACAGGTGAGAAAACAAAATGGTTATGAACAACTCTATTTGTAAGTAAGCTGCATGTGAAACCTCGCTTGCTTTTTTGCATTTCTTTGTTACGTTTCTGATTCGTCTTGCTTACAAGCAGAATTGTTCAGAACCATTTTTATTTCACACACGCACGCACACACACACACACACACACACACACATATATATATATATATATGAAGCACGGTGGCTAGCGGCTTGTATTGAGGAATCGGAGAGCCGAGTTCGAATTCCATTTGAATCCATTATATTCACTTACGTGCATTTTCCCTTGGGAAAGGTGTGAATCCTCTTCTTATCACTCCAGCTATGGGTAAATAGCAGGACAAACTGGGTTCTATAGCCTTGGATGGCAACTGGTCTAGGAGAAGGACAACTCTGAATTCAAAACCTTGTGGCACTTTGTGCACCAGGTATCTGTATTCAGCCCTTCAAAAAAGTGTGGATGGTTCTACACGAAACCTTCACCACTATAATCAAATCCCAAGTGCTGTTGTCGGGCTGTCGGTTTCCTAGGAACTGATCTGTTTGACCCTCATAAGTCGAATTCGATGGGAGAGTCGAGTATATATATATATATATATATATATATTGTTAACTCTCTTCATTACTTATTACTTAAATGTTATTTTTAATGGATACACGTATTTCAGTAGACGCTCCGTTTATTTATTCACAAATGTATTTATTTTCGGCTACCCGTCTGAATGTTCGAGAAGTCTTATTGGAGAAATATATATTACTCTAATGGTTATTTTGGTGTGTGGTAACGGTTATGTTTCGAATTATTCTAGGGTCTATTGAGTGCGAATAATTGTGGATCCGGATGCAGTATTTTATTTTTACTTTTTATTGTCTTGTTTTTTAACGTTGTTATTATTACAATTATATTTATTTATGTGTGCATTCGAGGTTTGTTAATTTGTTTATTGTTTACTTAAATTATTTACTTATTTATTTGTTTGGATTCATATATTTTACTTATTTTCGTTTATTTTATTTTATTTTATTTTCGTTTATTCTTGTTTGTTGTTTTCGATTTCTAAGTAACGTAGTAAAAATTTGTTTTCGTGTTTGCATTTTGAAATGAGTTCTGATCGTTTATTTAGTAGTTTCTTTTAGTGTGGGAAGGTAATTATAGCTATTCTTCCCCCAGCAGAATTTACAGCTTTTGGATTTATTGTTGTAGGCTGATGTTCTTTTCCTTATTTTCCACATATTTGGTGTGATTTTATTTTATTTGCGTTTAGCATGAAATAGACTGTTGTCTCTGTGTGTTGACTTCAGTGGTTACTTTTATATTTACATACGCCATCATATTGAACACTTTAACCCATAAATATCGCATAACTTAAAACTATATTTTATTACACACACACACAGACACACACACACACACACACACACATATATATATATATATATATATATATATATATATATATATATATATATATATGGTCAAGAATAATGCAATACTGAAGAAATGTAAACAACATCACAGGCATTCAAAACCATTCGAGCAAAGATACAACTTAAGTGGGCTGGTCATGTTGCGAGGATGGATAAGCATAGGCTTCTAAAAAGTGCTGTATGGACAACTACCTTTCTCCAAGCGTCCAGTTGGATTTCCACACTTACGCTACAAAGACAAATTGAAAGAAAACTTGAAACATCTCAACTTTGATCTGAAAATCTAGGAATCCCAATCATCAAACCGAAAGACATGTTTCATTAAGTTTTTGAAGGGCTTTGAAGACAGTAGACTGAGGCACCGTGATCAGCTTCGTCAGGCACTGAAGCAGAGATTGCATCAAAATTCTGCTTTAACAAATTTCATCTGTCATTTATCGTTCACGATAGGAGAGTCCACATTATATATATATATATATATATATATATATATATATATATATATATGTAGTTGGATTGGTGTGAGTTTGTGACCTACACGAAAACCATGGTCACAAACTCACATCAATTCAACTAAATATTTTATCTCTTATACTGATATTGAGTGCTTTCCAATAAGTACTGCGCGTATATAATATATAAATGATACATATATAAATTGCATGTATATATATATATATATATATATATATATATATATATATATATATATATATATATATATATATATATATTAATGATTATAATAATGATTAAAGATATCGTACTATACTTGAATAACATTTTCATCATTAATTAATTTATTAGCTGAAGGATTGATGTAAAGTTCATATATATATATATATATATATATATATATATATATATATATATATATCATGAATTAATGTTACATTGTAAAACATCGAACATCATCAATTTAGCATAAAACTATTTGCTACGATACGGGTCCCCTTCTATTGACTAATAGGCAATTCTAGCATTCGCAATACTACCATTTGGTCTTTACATGGATTTACGAGATCGCAATAGTTCTTGCAGTATTTGTCTGCAAATAAATCTGAAAGATGATCACGCCAGAAACAGTGCTATGTCTCCAGGAATACTTCTCGAAGACAAATGAAGGGAAAATGGTGACGACTTGATGCAAAGCATGCACAACGCCATTCTGCGTAGAATGCTTCAATGAGTATCATATTGTCAAAAATATATATATTTAGATACACAACATGCGCCTATATATATATATATATATATATATATATATATATATATATATATATATATATATATATATATAAAAGGATTAAGAAAATCCGGTGTTCAGCCTTTATCTTTTTGTTGCATTTTTTTAAAAATATGTCTTTTTTTAATCCATGCTAACCTGTCTTCTCTTTCTTTCATTCTTCTTTCTTTCTTTCTTTCTTTCTTTCTTTCTTTCTTTCTTTCTTTCTGTTTTCTCTCTGTATTTTTCATTCTTTCTTTTATCCTTTTTTCTTTCTTTATATCTTTCTTTATTCTTTCTTCATTCACTTTTTCTTTCTTTCTGTCTTTTTCTTCTTTTTTTCATCCTCTTTTCTTTCTTTCCTTCTTTCTTTCTTCTTTCTTTCATCCTTTTTCTTTCCTGTTTTTTTTTCTTTCTTTCTATCTTTCTTTCTTATTTCTTTCTTTCGTTCTTTTTTCTTTGTTTGTTTATTGTTTCTTTTTTGTTTCTTTCTTTCTTACTGTTTTGTTTGTTTGTTTGTTTCTTTCTTTTTTAGTCTCAACTCCACAATCTAAATTCTTTCTTTAGCGTTTTCTAGCCTTGTACCTTTTCTATTTTTTTAAATGTATTTTTAAAACATTTTTATGCTAACCTGTCTTCTCTTTCTTTTCATTCTTTCTTTTTTCTTTCTTCTTTGTTTGCATTCTTTTTTCTTTCTCTCTTTTTCTTTCTTTCTTTCTTTCATCCTTTTTTCTTTCTTTTTTTCTCTTTTCATCCATTATTCTTTCTTTCTTTCTCTCTTTTTCTTCTTTGTTCTTCCTTTTTACTTTCTTTCTTTTTTCTTTTATATTTCTTATCTATCTTTCTTTCTTATTTCTTTCGTTCTTATTTTTTCTTTGTTTATTTCTTTCTTCTTTCTTTTTTGTTTGTTTCTTTCTTTCTTTCTTTCTTTCTGCCTTCCTTTCTTTCTTTCTTTCTTTCTTTCTTTCTTTCTTTTTTATTCTAAACTAGACAATCTAAATTCTTCCGTCATCGCTTTTTAATTTTTTTAAATATATTTATTAAATATTTTCAAGCTAACCTGTATTCTCTTTCTATCTTTCTTTCTTTCTTTTTTCTTTCTTTCTTTCTTTCTTTCTTTCTTTCTTTCTTTCTTTCTTTTACCTCTTCTTTATACGTCTCTCCGCCCCAATCAACTTACATCCAACCTGACTCTTTCAACCTTCGAGCGAGTTTCGTTTCGCTTCTCTTTTCTCGGTCCACGTTTTGCTTAAGATCCGATTTCCTCGACTCCTGACCTCTGCCTTTTGGCTGAGGGTCATGTGATGTCGAGTGTGTCAAAATTGGAAAAGAATAAAGAATGAATAGAGAAAATATACAAAACACTCATACACATACGAGAATCGATGTCCAAACGTGATATGGCCGTAAGCTACATACATACATACATACATACATACATACATACACACACACACACACACACACACACACACACACACATATATATATATATATATATATATATATATATATATATATTTATTTGCATGTTTCATTAAAAACGACAGACAAGGTACTACGATTAAGCACTTATTTAATTTTTCTTGTACTCGAACAAGTGTTTTCTTTTTGGGACACAGCGTGTGTAGAAACTCTCCAAATGATCTGGGATTTTGAAAGCTTTCGGCTATACTTTTAA
The DNA here is from genome assembly GCA_963932145.1 of Acanthosepion lycidas. Taxonomy (NCBI): domain Eukaryota; kingdom Metazoa; phylum Mollusca; class Cephalopoda; order Sepiida; family Sepiidae; genus Acanthosepion; species Acanthosepion lycidas. Next base: position 20,709,714 of record OZ010599.1, read on the forward strand.
CCATTATCAAGGATGATTTTATTTTTGCTTTTTAAATAAGTGTATGGGTTGTGTGTATGTTTTAGAGCTAGAGGGATGTTTTATTTTCCGAATACAGTTAGCACATTTTGGCCGTGTTCGTAGTTAATATTAGTGTTGGCTTTTTGTTTTTTATCATTAAGGCTTCCATTATTTTTAATCTTTTTTTAAAAATTTTAATAATAGAAAAGTAAAAGCCAACACTTAATAATATTAACTACGAACACGGCCATAATGTGCTAACTGTGTTCGGACGCTAAAACATCTCTATAACACTAAAAACACACACATAACGAACACCCTAAATTAAACTGAAAAAATAAATTCATCCTTGAAAATGGCTAAAAGTATAGCCGAAAGCGCTCGGAATCATAAAACATTTGAACAGTTTCTGCACATTCTGTGTCCAAAAAAGAAAGCACTTGTTCGAACACATGTTATATATATATATATATATATATATATATATATATATATATATATGTATATATATATATATATATATATATATATGTATATATATATATATGTGTGTGTGTGTGTGTGTGTGTGTGTGTGTGTGTGTGTGTGTAAAAATATATAGAATATAGGAAAGAACACGTTAGTTCTTTAATATTTGTGTTATTTTTTTTTAAAAATAGTGCTCGATACAAAAATGGAACAGAGCTTACTACTTTAATTCAATTTAATTCAAATAATTATATTGAAGTTTTCGGCTCTTGTTTTGAAACATGAGAACTCTTATGTAGCGTTGGAATCATATTTTTAAATGAATAATTATATTTTTTAATAAATAATTATATATATATATATATATATATATATATATGTATGTATGTATGTATATATGTGCACGCGCGCGCGTGTGTGTGTGTGTGTATCGGGTGTAACAGCAAAATTTTTCAAATCGTGTAACAGCATAATTTTCTATCCCACAAAATGTTTAATATCGAAAATACCACGTAACTAATTTCTTTTTTCCAGGTTTTGAGATACGACGTTAGCCATCTTGACACCATTAAACGTAGAAAACTTATGGAGCATGTTTCTCAAGTGATTTCTCGAGAGCCTGTACTTTATAATGCTCCATACGTTTTCTATGGGGTTGAGGTCAGGAGATTGGGGCGGCCATGTCATAACACTCATCCGCTTCTCATCAAAGTATTCCTTCATCAATTTTGATTTGGGACAGGGAGCATTATCCTGCATAAAAACGAGCTTGGTGAGGTCGATTTGCACCCTTTCAGCAGAAGGGAGCAGACAAGACTCTAAAATTCTCTTGTACTGCTTGCTCCTGAGGGTCTTTTCAATAGGTTTTAAGAAACCAGTTCCATGAAAAGAAAAGCATCCCCGGAACATTATACTGAACGGATGCTTGACAGTACTTACTGCTAAATTCAAAGAGCTTTCAAAACTTCTTCTTCGGATTTTAGATCGTTTATCCTTTGAATTTAGCTCAACTTTCGTTTCATCGGACAAGAGAACATTTTGTAAAAAAAGTCAGGCGTGTCACTTTTATCGAATAGCCCTGTATCTGTCTTAAAGGGAAGAAGTTTTTATAAGATTAAACCCGAATATTAACCGTATGACATTAGTTTGGGGTTATATGTAGAATGAAATATCAATTAAAAATTGGAAGAGGAATAAATGGCGTTTAAAAATAAATTTCAAATATATAGATAAAAGAATGTAAAGAATTAATGGAAAGAGAGTTGGGGAAATCTTAGAAGAGAGGAAAGTTCATAAATTATACATATAGTGTAAAGAGTGTTATAGAGAGGTGGTGAATATAGAAATTAGAATTAGTTATACTTTCGACATTTGAAGAGTTAGAGAGTAGTGAATATTATAGAAATATAGTAGCCAATTAAGGTAAACCGACAGTTACACACATATATATATATATATATATATATATATATATATATATATATATATATATATATATATATATATATATGTAAGCAAATATACGGATATAGATCCGACAGTATGAAGAAAAATATACGGAAAAAACAAACAAAAATCCTTATATGCAATTATGCTGTTTTAATGTTAATATGTCAACGTCGGACGTTTCGGTTTAATAAACCATCTTCAGGACATATTCATAAAATATAATTAACATTATCAATTCAACATGACAAAGACGATGGACATAAGAGCAAGACTTATCCAAACAGATAACTGAAAGTTTTATATGATCAGCGTTCCGTTTAAACATGGTCACGTTGTCGTCACGTGGGCGACGCTGTGAAAACGTATTCCTAAAATTTGAGTATTGTTTTTTTTTCCGTATATTTTCTTCATATATATATATATATATATATATATATATATATATATATATAACTTATCTTAGGGACCTTTTCAAGGCAAATGTAAGGATATTTTGTAACAGGTATTTATAAACAAAATTAGAAACTAACGAATTTTTTTCTTATCTTTATAAATACCTGGCGCCAAATAATGTTCATACATTTGCCTTGATGAAGTCCATCCGAGGACAAAACGCGTCGGTTCAGAGAATTTTTCCTTTCCTCTCTCTTTCTCTCTCTCTCACTCTCTCATTATTCTCTTTCTCATTACTTTCTCTTTTTCTCTCACTCTCATTTCTCACTCTGTCTCTCTCTCATTAAGGCAGGTCCATGAACCATCTACATTACTCTCTCCCTCACTTTCTCCCTCCCCGCTCTCTCATTAAGGCAGTCCAATAAAAAACCTTCCACTCAGTCTCCCCCTATCGCTCCCCTCTCTCTAAGGCAAAAAAACATAAAAACATTCCGCTCTCCCTTCCTATCTATCTCCCTTTCACGCTGTCTCACTCTCGTTCTTTAAGGGAGCCCCATGAAACATCCCCCTCTCTCTAGTCCTCACCTCTGAAATGCTGTCCCATGAAACGTCTCCCTCACTCTCCCCCTCAATCTTTCATTGAGGCTGTCCCGTGAAACATCTCTCTCGCCCTCGTCTTTTCTCCTCCTCTCTCTCGCCCTCGTCTTTCCTCCCCTCTCTCTCTCTCTATCTCTCTCTCATTAAAGCAGTCCTCCTTCTCTCTCTATCAAGCAGTTTCAAGTAACATGCTCATACATTTCATTACTTTTTTCTGTTTGTTTCTTTTCATTGCGTTTTCTTTCTTTCTTTCCTAAATTCATCCGTCCACAATTCTATCATTTTCTTTCTTTTTCAAAACCCGATCCTCTTTTTGTCTTTTTTTGTCATTCATTCAATGATCTTTCTTTCTTTCTTTCTTTCTTTCTTTCTTTCTTTCTTTCTTTTATTTATTGTTTTCTTACCGAGTCAATATTCCTAGCTCTTCGACAAGGTCACCTCCATCATCAATCAAAGAACTTATTATTCTACGTCAACAAACAAACAAGCGAACAGATTGGTTAACCCTTCCCAGGCCAAAGGCCGGTACGTGCGTGTGAACGGGGAGTACTTTTTCTAAAATCCCTCCCTGACGCTTCAGCACACCCTCCCCCTTTCCATCGCCACTACGCCCCTTATTCATCTCAGATAGCAGAAAGTCGCACGTCGTCCACCACACTGCCAGGTCCTCCTTTCTTTAGAACAAATTAAAAACGGGGTTTCTTGATTTAAATCTCCGATTCCCAAAATGGGCGGTAACACCTCCATAGATAAATGGAAGGTTCCAGGGGAGGCGTTGAGGAAAAAAGGGAGCGGCTGTAAAAAAAACAAAATTATCGGTCGGGCAGAGGAGGAGAGCATCATCAGTACCAACTGCCGGATAGCACATATTTTCCATTTCATTCATATATATATATATATATATATATATATATATATATATATATATATATATCAAAGTGAACATAAAAGTCAACACTTAGAGGCGACAGTCTGTTTATTGCTAGATGGCCTGACGATTGCGTCTAGCATGAAACAGACTGTCGCGTCTAAGTGTTGTTCCCATAAATATAGCACATCTTAAGATTATATTTTTTCATATATATATATATATATATAATTATTTATTCGAAAATTATATAATAAATATGTTATAAAATCACTATAAAAATAGACATTTTGTTTCAACTCTTCTGGTGTCTTATCAAGTGATGGTGTTGAATTTATTATTTATGTTATAATTTTCGAATGAATAATTATATTTGCTCTACTCTGTATTGAGCACTCTTTTAAGAATAGTATTTGTTGGTTATTGTAATTTATTTCGTATACACCAATCCTATACTTGTATATATGTATATATATATATATATATATATATATATATATATATATATATATAGCTTTGGAGCGAGTAGAATGGAGATCAACGTGTTTTAGTGGACTCAGCAATTTTCAATCTGCTTGTCGGAATCACCTTCAAGAAGCGAGAGCAAGATCTAAAAGGTGACCCAATCTAACAATGATCTCATTTCACAATCCTCACACATGCTCCATATGTGGCCTCCTTTGTAAATCACTAGCGGGTCTTAAATGCCACCTAAGATTATCGCACAAAATTTCATAACTGAATCTATAAGCTGTCAGATCCTCATACGTGGAAACCGACGGGAGAGTCCATTATATATATATATATATATATATATATATATATATATATATATATAAATGCTATTTTAGTGGATTCTAGTAATTTGAGTAAACGCGTCGTTTATTTATTAAGCAGTATATTTATTTTCTTCCGCCGGCCTGAATATTCGAGAAATTTTACATATACAAAAATATGCGTTTTTGTAGAAATATGTGACACTATTTACGTCGCTAGAAAGAAAGAAGAAAAAAGAAAGGCGAGAATTAAATTTAGGTGATAAGAAGCCATCACGAAAAGGACACTGAGCGGTGTTGTTTTTCTGGCGGGGAAAAGTGGTAAGATTTTTATTTCCATTGTCGAGAAGGTAAAACACAGAATTTAATATGATTTATGTTACGGGGCGGCGAGTAAGATATATCCAATTTGCCGATGGCAACGATAAAAAAGATTTTTTCAAGTTGGACAAGAGACCTCCCGCAGAATTCTAAAGAGATAAAAATAAAAATTAATTAAGCACGCACTGTCCGAGAAAAACAAAAATGTCCGCTGACCACCATGAAGGAAAGATTAAGCCTTTGTCTAAATGCAGAATATCATTGAGAGGAACATCTG
>OZ010599.1:20719862-20744862 GCA_963932145.1 Acanthosepion lycidas
TGGAAAAAGATCTTCACTCTTTGGAAACTTGATTTAATTCCTAACAACTGCAATTTTGCTTCATTCCTGATTTTCGGTGTTCTCTATAGAAAAATCCCTAACAAATTATTCATTTCATAGATAATAATAAATTTTGTCAGTTATATTAACATTAATTCCTGACCACTGACTATTCCTTTCTCCCTGATTTTTTCAATATATTTCTGCATTAGAATTTTACTGTGTAACAAAATGTTGACTTGTTTTTCTCGTGGCCGGAAATTTAGCCGACGGACATTTGGCCTGGAGACATTTGGCCGAGAGACATTTGGCAGAACGGACATTTGATCGAGAGATATTTGTCCGAGCGGACATTTGGCCTAGCGGACATTTGGCCGAGAGGACATTTGGTCGAGAGGTCATTTGGCCGAGAGGACATTTGGACAACGGACATTTGGCCGAAAGGACAATTGGCCAAGAGACATTTGGCCGACGGACATTTGGCCGACGGACATTTGGCCGACGGACATTTGGCCGAGAGACACTTGGCCGAACAGACATTTCACCGAGAGGGATTTGTCTGAGGGGAGATTAGGCCGATGGACATTTGGCCGAGAGGACATTTGGCCGAGAGGACATTTGGCCGAGAGGACATTTGGCCAACGGACATTTGGCCGAAAGGACAATTGGCCAAGAGACATTTGGCCGAACGGACATTTCCCCGAGAGGGATTTGTCTGAGGGGAGATTAGGCCGATGGACATTTGGCCGAGTGACATTTGGCCGAGAGGACATTTTGCCGACGGACATTTGGCCGAGAGGACATTTGGCCGAGAGGACATTTGGCCGAGAGGACATTTGTCCGAAAGGACAATTGGCCAAGAGACATTTGGCCGACGGACATTTGGCCGACGGACACTTGGCCGAACGGACATTTCACCGAGAAGCATTTGTCTGAGGGGAGATTAGGCCGATGGACATTTGGCCGAGAGGACATTTTGCCCACGGACATTTGGTCGACGGACATTTGGCCAACAGACATTTGACTGAGAGACATTTGGCTAAATATCCATTCGGTTAAATGTCCGTCGGCCAAATGTCCGTCGGCCAAATGTCCGAGTACCGTTTGTCTTTGGTCAGCAAGTGTTATTATCCAACTACTTCTGTCCAGAAAGCAGTGGAAATGATAAAATCACCTTCAACCTTTGTGACCTTTGACATCGATGTTTTGAAACTAACCTATTTTCAGCTACATTCCAGACAGATTCAGCGCTGAGTTGCCGAAGAAGAATTGCCTAGAACATTCTAGAAATTTCGAGAAGTTTCTAGAATTTCTAGGACGTTCTACGTACCAAGGATCGTACAACGAAGACATAATGGAAGACTATATTTGGGCTCTGATTCGTGAGAATAATTTACAGTATAAGCGTAAATCACGAAAAAACTACTCTGATCTAAACATCAAATAGAAGCTCCTGTTTGACTCCCGGAAAGTATTGTTTCCTCCACTGCACTTAAAACTGGACCTGATGATACATTTTCTCACAGCTCTAGATAAGGAGTTTGCATCCTTCAAGTTCCTTCAAGACATCTTCTCTAACCTGTCTGTAGCAAAATTTAAAGCCGGTATCTTCGTTGGGCCACAAATAAAGAAGAGCATATAGCGTAAGGGGTTCCCCAAAAAGCTCACTAGAACGGAGAAAGCAGCGTAGAACAGATTAGTCGTAACGGCTCTGGGGTTCTTGGGGAATCACCAGGCCGAAAAATGTGTGAACCTTGTTGAGACCCTGATGAAGAACTATGGCAAAAGAATGTCACTCAAATCCCATATAATTGGCGCTCATCTTGAAGGAGAACATGGGGGCGTATTTCAGAGGAGGAAGGCGAGCGATTCCATCTGGATATACTTGACTTTGAACGCCTCTACCAAGGATTGTATAATGAAAACATGAGGGGAGATATTATTTGGAGGCTGATTCGTGAAAATAATTTACAGTATAAATGTAAACCGCGAAAAACTACTCACTTCTAAATTTTTTTGCATTCCCTCTTTTGTAATCTTAGAATAAATAAAAGCTACTTTTGAATTATAAGTTCCACTCGAACAGCACCTCCCCGCAAACCTCCGCTTTGTGGAACCGACCCCTAAGTGGATGTTTCCCCAATCACTACAATCGAAACATGTTCAAGACTCTTCTTAACCGTTATCTTCCCCTCCTCTCCGCACGATATAACCCTCTACTTCGAGTGGCTGTCGAGCCTTTTACAGGGTGAACCTTACTGTTAAAAATGTCGTTTTGTTTCTATTTTGCGTGAGCGAGAAGGTTTGAAGGAAATATTAGCCATATTATTCTTGGCGCAAACAAATATGAAATAACAGTTTCTACGCAAGGACAAAAACTCGTGTTAAACCGTCTGATATCTTGGCTTCAGCAGCTACATTCTTTTCTTCCAGCTTTGACAGAACTCAAAATTCTAGATGCGGCCTCGTTTGGGAAGACATATTTCTCAGTCGGCGGCCTCATTCGGACAGACATAACCTCGCTGGTTTATCGGGACACCATTGTAATTTCCATTGCAAATATTCAAATCAACTGCGTTCTTCCACGGAACCGAATCCTTCTCATTTCTTCCCATTGAAGATTGATAGGGCAAAATAATATTTTCCTCTTTCCATGTGGCTTACGGGCATATCACGTTGAAACACCGGTTCTCTAACGTCACCGAAGTTAGGCAACGTTCTTCTTGGTTAGTACCTAGATGGGTGACCGATTGGGAATATCAGGTGCTGTAAGCTTGGATGTACGGTTGGTATGGTTTACGGTCACATCATGTCGAAAAACCGGTTCTAGTACTATCACCGAAGTTAAGCAACGTTGAGACTGGTTAGTATCAAGATGGGGGACCGATTTGGAATATAAGATGCTGTAAGCTTGGGTGTACGGTTGGTATGGTTTACGGCCATGTCATGTTGAAAGACCGGTTCTCGTATGAGCATTGAAGTTAAGCAACGTCGAGACTGGTTAGTACCAAGATGGGGGACCGATTTAGAATATAAGATGCTGTAAGCTTGGATGCATGGTTTACGTCCATATCATGTTGAAAGACCGGTTCTCGTATGATCACCTGCGCTGTTGAACCGACTCCCAAGAGGATGTTCCCCCGATCACTACAATCTTAACCTGTTCAAGACTAGAATTAACCGTTATCTTCCTCTCTTATCTGCACGATATAAACCTCTACTTAGAGTGGCTCTCGAGCCTTGTACAGTGTGAACCTTACTGTTAAAAAATGTCGTTTTGGTCCTAGTTTGCGCGAACTGCATTGTTCACATTCGCCAGTTTTCCCAATGGGAACAGATAAATTTCAGAAGCATTATAATCATTGTCATCAAAGTTTGAAAGTGATATTAGCCATTTTTTACACTTTCTACGTGTAAGCAGTTTGTAAACAATAATCGTGTTTCACAGTGTTATTTACACTATATATACGAACACTATGTTATTTGGGGAGGTACGGTGGAGTAATGGATAGCCGCTCGGATTGATAGGAATCAGAATTCCAGTCGAATCCATTACATTCACTTAAAGGCTAATACCGTTGGGAAAGGTATGAATCCTCTTCTTCTCGTCCAGACCGAGTTCTATAGCCTTGCATGGCAACTGGTCGACCGCAGAAAGAAATAGCAACCAACTGCTGGAAAAAAATCTGCCACGTCAGTCATGTATTGAAAAATACATGATCGCCTAAGCGTGTATCACGCATGGCACATAACTGATTGACCCTTGGGAAGGTATGGATCCTCTTCTTCTCTACCCCGCAAGCTATGGTTAAATTACAGGACAGACCGAGTTCTATAGCCTTGGATGGCAACTGGTCGACAGCAGAAAGAAATGGCAACCTACTGCAGGGAAAAATTTGCCTCGTCAGTCATGTATCGAAAGATACATGATCGCCTAGGCGTGTATCACGCATGACTCATTACTGACTGAATGATGTTATTGGCAATGCTTGCAAAATTTCTGACCATAGGCAATCCCTGTCTTCCTGATTTTCAATGCATTTTTTTAATAAAATCATTAAAAACATATTTCTAATAAAAATATAATAATCTACACACTCTATTAGTAATGCTTGCATTAATTCCTGACCACTGACAATCCTTTTTCTTATAATTTTCCATGCATTTTTATAGTAAACCCATTAACAATTTATTAGGTTGTGTCATAAATAATTTATTATCTAGGAACCAATTGTCATGGCGAATGTATCATCCTATCGACTCATCATACGAAACAAATGTGTTAATGACATCACAATCTCCTAATATGGCAACACTTAGAAAAGATAAGGGTAGGCTACATAATTTGGGTGTTTGGATCTCACTCTAAAAGAACTAGCGTTTCATGATAGCGACAAACCTACTTTCGTAATGACATTTAATTTTTAGATATATCATAACAGGCGCTGGTTTGTGGTCTCTCTTGTGTAATCCTAGAATAAATAAATGCCACTTTTGTTCCTACTTTGCATGAATGAAAATGTTCACATACAGCAGTTTTCCCAGTAGGAATAGGCAAATTTCGGAAATATCATTATCCGGGTGAAAAATGCAAAGTTTGAAGGAAATAACAGCCATTTGTCATAATTTCTAAGGGTAAGCAAATAGGAAATAACAGTTGCTGTACAAGGACAAAATGCTGTGTCACACAGAGAAATTGGAGACGTGGGTACGATTAAAAAAGTCACAGACAGGAAAATTAATAATGTTACTGGTAGCTCCTGTTTATAAGAGATTAAAAACATTCCAGTGTGGAAATGTTCATCTAGTCAAGAGAGTATTGTCAATGTAAAGAATGTATAAACTGTGTGTATGCAAAGTACCCCTTAATATCAAAATGTGTACAAACGATATACATATATACATTTATATATATATTTCCGAGATACTGTCTCTATTTCTGAGATGAGGTACTGTAACTATTTACACTATTTACATTGTTCGGACTGTTGTCTTCATCTTTATTGTCACATTCAAGACCTTTCAGCCGAGGTACACTCTGTCCTTCTTCAGGATCTATCTATATTTCTGAAATGAGGTACTTTAACTACTTACACTATTTAGGTCGTTCGGACTGTTGCCCTCATCATTAATGCCACATTCATGACCTTTCAGCCGAAGTGCACTCTGTCCTTCTTCAGGATCTATCTAGATTTCTGAGATGAGATAATGTAACTATTTACACTATTTACATTATTCAGACTGTTGTCTTCATAATTATTGCCACATTCATGACCTTTCAGCCGAGGTACACTCTGTCCTTCTTCAGGATCTATGTAGATTTCCGAGATTTACATCGTTCAGAATGTTCTCCTCATCTTTATTGCCAAATTAACAAATACAAAGACCTAGAGAATAAGAACAATAATTAATGTTAACATTCGCCAGTTTCCCCAATGGGAATAGATAAGTTTCTGAAATATCATTATCCTGATCGCAAAAGCAAAGATTAAAGAAAATATTAGCCATTTTCGTACTTTCTGTGTGGAAAAAAAATAGGAAATATTAGTTGCTATCCAAGGACAAAGAGTCGTGCTACACAGCGTAATCTTAAGCTCCAACGTCGAAGAAACATTGTTCACGAATTAAATCTTTGCGTTCATTTTGACGTCCTCATATGAAATGGCTTAACAGTGCTAGATAAAAACATAATCTACAATCTATTAGTAATACTTGCATTAATTCCTGACCACTGACAATCCCTTTTCTTATAATTTTCGATGAATTTGTATAGTAAAACTATTAACAATGTATTAGGTTGTGTCATAAATAATTTCTTATCTAGGAACCAATTGTAATGGCGAATGTATCATCGTATCGATTAATCATTTGTCTGTTTGGGTGTCACTCGAAAAGAATAAAACGTTTCCTTTAATGATATCGACAAGTCTACTTTCGAAATGACTCTTAATATTTAGATGTATCATAATAGGCGATGAAAATGGGGTTGTATACGACAATGTTTAATGTAAAAAACAGTGGATTGAGAAAAATGAATCTTCACAACTGATCCCAAAATTTGAGCTCCATGAAACAAAGGTAATGCTGTGATGTGTATTATTACAATCGGAGTAGGTTTTTTTTTCATTTAGAGTTCTTGAAATACAATGAAATACTAAATAGACATTTATACTTCCAGCAGCTGCAACGTGTCCATAAAAGTTTGGTCAAAAAGCTCTCTTTAGTAGGAAAAAACGCTGTCCATCCTCATGATAATGCAAGGCCGCATACACCAGGAATAAACGAGGGAAATGTTTGAACTTGTTTGGCCTGTTCTACGTCATCCACTTGACCTTCCAGCAACTGACTGCTCCCTTTTTTATTTGGTAGAGAAATGTTTCCCCGAATTAAAATAAGATTAGGGATTTCGCCGAAAACCTTTTCTCCATTAAGACGTACGAAATTTTACTACACATGTCTCGAAATGATAGATGTCTGATAAAAGGAAACAAATCAAGTATATTTCATTTATAGTTCTTGAAGTACATTGAAATACGAAATGCTCATTTATACTTTCAGCAGCTGCAACGTGTCCATAAAAGATTGGCCGAAAAGCTCTCATTAACAGGAGAAAACGCTGTCCATCTCTATGACAACGCAAGGTCGTATACAGCAAGAATAACAGAAGAAAAAATGTTTCAATTGGTTGGTCTGTTCTACGCCATCCGCCATATCCAACTAACTGCTTCCATTTTTATTTGGAGAAATGTTTCCCCGAAATGAAAACCAGATTAGGAATTTTGGTCGAAAACATTTCCTCCATTAAAACGTATGAAATTTTACTCCAAATGTCTTTAAGTTTTTTAAATCACATAAACCTCAATATAAATAAAAAAAACCCCCTGAAAAACTCGAATTTGCTTTGAAGAAGTTTTGTCAAATTTTAAACATTTACATTTGACGTCAAGACAAAGCTTCAGTTAAATTTTCAGCCCCTTCCAACATGTTTCATTAAAGTTGTTGGATTTATTATAAAAAAAAACAAAAAAAACTGGTGTCTGAAGTTATTATGCAAAACTAGAAAATCATTTTTCACTTCAATAACGAGATAATAAAATCGTAGTCAACAACTGATGAAAAAAGAAAGAAAAGAAAAACAAAAAAAAAGATGATGAGTCTTTGAAGCATTTGCATCTTAATATAGTGGCCTTCTTTTCAATAACAGCCAGTAATCTATTATTCATTGATTTTGCTAATGTTTTTACTTCATCAGGTTCATTTTCCGATATGATTTTAATTGCTTCCCGTAGGCCTGCATTGTTTGCTACATTGAAATAATTTAATCTTCAAAATTGACCATTTAAAATCGGCCATTCTCTCCTGTAAAACTTTTACTTTTAAAACACACACACACAAACACAAAACAAAAAAAAAAATGCTGAGGTGGAATGCTGTACAATTTAGCTTGTTGCAAAACGTAGGGGCGGTAACTAAGTTGTGAGGGTGTGAGTGTTTTAAAAAGTATTAGAAATTATTAGTACAAAGCTAGATATTTTAAACTATGCTGAAAATACAGGGAATAAATGAATATGTATCAACACGGTAATTTTCTCTCTTCCCTTAACAATGACACCAAGAAACTTGTTCGTGAATATGAAAGGATCCAATTGAAAATAAGTAGACAAAACTCGTCTAAATTATTCAATGATACATGTCTCAATGAAAACATGCTACCAAAATATACGCAATATATACATGCATACAAGCGCACACACACACACACACACACACACACACACACACACACACACACACACATATATATATATATATATATATATATATATATATGGTCATGTCTTGAGAATGTCTGATGACAGGATACCCAAGATCCTAATGTACAGCCAGTTAGATCAGGGCTACATGAATGTAGGACGCCGATGGCTAAGATACAAAGACAAGCTGAAAAGCAACTTGTCAGCAGTCAATATACCACATATCACCCTTCAGCACTTAGCCTTGGAGCGCGTAGAATGGAGATTAACGTGTTTTAGTGGACGCAGCAATTTTCAATCTGCTTGTCTGAATCACCTTCAAGAAGCAAGAGCAAGATCTAAAAGGTGAGCCAATCTAACAGTGATCTCATCTCACAATCCTCACACTTGCTCCATATGTGGCCTCCTTTGTAAATCACTAGCGGGTCTTAAATGCCACTTAATATCACCGCACAAACTTTCATAACTGAATCAATAAGCTGTCAGATACTCATACGTCAAAACCGACGGGAGAGTCCATTATATATATATATACATATATATATATATATATATATATATATATATATATATATATATTGTATATGGGTAACCTTGGTGACATGAAAAGAAGCATTGTCGTGTATACTCTGTTCATTTTGAAACTGAAAGACTGGAAGTTGTATCATTCAAAGAATGTCTTGTCTTTGAAATCGTAGTAGTTAGCACTGTTCAGTTTAACTTCATCGACTTTTAAATGTCCAGTAATGGTTTCGGCGACAATTTCAGCCCATATCATCAGACTACCGCCTCCTTGATGATCCATGTATTGGCCCATCCATCGGGACCATCGAGTGTCATTCAAGATTCGTCGGTGGAAATTACCTTAGAAAAGTCAGTTTTCATGTATTTCATGGCCCAATTGTGACGCATTAAAATATTTGCTTTACTGATATGAGTTTCCATAGGAGATTTCTTGACAGATCCCAATCTGCGAAATATTGACTTTTTGTCCTCAATTCCTGTTCAAAGATCTGAACACTGGTCAAAAGTGGTTGTTTCGCTATGTTTCGTTATCGTTTACGTTGCCCTTGAGGAGACAAAGTTCTTGAAGACTTTTCCCTTGTTTCTACTTACCAACTTCCATCAACCTCTCTTTATCGTTTGATGATCTCTGCTAAGTTCCTTTGATATCTCCAATGTGGACATTCCCTCACTCAATAACATTCTTATTTTCTATTTTCCAGCCTTTGTTAAGTGTTTTCCATTACCCAGGTTTGAACATATATTATGGACAAAAAGAAAAAAATAGTTTTAATTTGATTTCAGTGGTCTTAAGATAATATTAGTTGAATCTTCATAATAACTTCCGTCAGTCCATTTTCGTAAATTCTAAATTTCTCAAAAGTCAACCATAAAAAATGGCAGAAAATTTAGTTAAATATTTTCCTAAGTATGGAAATGGACGACTTTGAATTTGACAAATATTGGTTCTGAACCTTTGTGGTTATTGTTAAAGGTAACAATTCCGTTGGTATATAATGTAATGGGGATCCTAGTAATTTAAAATACCAAATCTGATCAACAAAAAGAGCTCAATGTATTTATTATTACAGAGCAAATAATTAATAAACAATAAAATCCAAAAGGCTATTACGCATATGAGGTGATTTGTGATTTTCTTGTTTATATATACATACATACATACACACACATATATATATATATATATATATATATATATATATATATATATATATATATATATATATATATATATATGACTTTAGACGACAGGAAAACATTTTCCAGTTTGTCAGACTTCTTTCCCCAAAAATTGTTCTTGATATATAAAAATTTACATAATATATCATTATCCCATATATATATATATATATATATATATATATATATATATATATATATATATTGAACAATAAAAATATTAAAAATTAAAACCTTCAGAAACACTAGGTTGTAGATTAATATTCTTTTGTTTTTCTTATTATTTCATTTAGATTCCTCGACTAGTTTCGAACATATCTATATATATGGCCGAAACTAGTCGAGGAATATAAATTAAATAATATATATATATATATATATATATATATATATATATATATATATATATATTAAAGAAAAACAGGCCGTTTTAAGGTACCATTATAATAATTTATTTCACTAGAGCCCTTTTAAAGGACGCCGGATCATCAGATAGCACTTCCAAAAATGAAACGAAAAATGAAATTAAAATTGATAGGTAGTGTAATATATATATATATATATATATATATATATATATATATATATATATGTATATATATATATATATATATATATATATATATATATATATATATATATATATATATGATCACAAGTAGGTGAATCTAAATGAAATATTACATATATATATATATATATATATATATATATATATATATGGTCACAAGCAGGTCTTTCTCTATAACTCGTGTTAGTTTAAGTTCATCTTGAGGAAACAAGTTCATAAAGCATTTTCCTTTACTTTGATTTCTCAACTTAAATTTTTAGCAGCCTTCTTTATTGTTCGATGATCTCTGCTAAGTTCCTTTGATAAGTCTGCTGTGGAGGACATACTCTCACACAATAACTTTGTTATTTTCGGTTTTTCAGCAGTGGCTAGATCCTTTCTATAAGGTTGTGCAAAAATAATGTCGTTTTTTGACGTTAAAAAATACGTCAAAAAACGACATTATTACGTCATTATTTTTGCACCAACCTAATATTACCCAGATTTCAACGTATATTATGGAAAAAAAAATAGTATTTATTAGATTTCAGAGGGCTTAAACTAATATTAGTTTAATCTACATAATAACTTCAGGCGGGTGTTTTTATAATTAATCCAGTAACTTCAATAAAATATGTTGAAACTACCTAAAAAATTATTCACGCTTTGTTTGATATCTAAATTAATAGTTTAAAATTTGACAAATGTCTTTCAAAGCTAATTCGAGTTATTGAGGTTTATGGGATCACCATAATAATTCGAGACGGACTGTAAAATTGAATAAGATGTATAACTGAATGATTGAACTTTATTTTTTTGAAGAAAAAAAGTTGCTAATCGAAAAAGTAATTATTTATAACCCAGCCTATGTATTATCTCTTGTTGCGCCTTGAAACCTCAACTCTCTCTTCCTCATGCTAAATATTAGTTTTTTTCTTCCTCCATTTTCTCCAAAGCCTCATCGTTGCTCACATGTTCGGTTCATGGTATCCTCACTATCTTTCTGTAGGACCAAATTTCTGTTGCTTCAAGAATCGTCCATCACTTACTGCCATAACGAAGGACAAATATCATGTAACAGTTCAGCACTCTTTTCCTTGTTTCTCGGAAAATTTTCCTATTTCTTAGAATTCTGCTTAGTTTTTGGAATGCATCCTTGGCTAATCTAACGCAACTTCGGATCTCAGTGTCACACTTTTCCTCCTTTGTTAAAATATCTAAATTTAAATGAGTAACATAAGCGGCTCCTAAGAGAGTCTGCTATAGAGGCACACCGAAAAAAAAAAAACAAAAAAAACATTTCAATGCTATATTAAATGGTAGAGCTTTAAAATATTTAAAATTGAATTTGCAGCAAGAAGTTACCGACCACGACTAAAAGTTTCATACGTTTCTACGTAATTATCAGGCGTCCTTCAATAGTTAGGTGTAAAAAATGGGCATTAGGCAAGTCCAAGATGTTAACAGTTAAAAGTGTAGTTCATGCGTGTATACCTTGCACGCACTAAATAAACTCAACGAGAGGTGAATATATATATATATATATATATATATATATATATATATATATATATAATTTAATGACTCCAATAGTTAGGATGTATTTCACCAGAGAATTTTATTTTTCTCTGGATCTTCAGACTTCACTTTTAAAGGTGAAACGAAAAATGAATTTAAAATTTACACTTTTGACGGACAGTATTAAGCTTATATAAGTTGACATAGAGGGTGGTGAGGAATAGTGTGAGACATGATTGAGATTAGAGAGGGAAGGGAGAGTTTTAAAATTTATCTTTATTTTTATTTTTATTACAATACTTAATATTGAGGGAGAGTGGGTAAGGATCAGACATTGACCTATTTAATCGGTCAACTCAACGGAAATGATATGGGAAAAAGGTAAAAAGGAAAAAGGGGAAAAGGAAGAAAAGGTGGGGGGGGGGTAAAGGAATAAGATATAAGAGATGTACGTAAGGTTTTTGGAGGAAGAAGAGGGGTGGTATCGCATTAGCAATTTAGATAAACACAGATTTTAACGTTTGATAGTAAATTTAATGTTTAAAAACTCCAAAAAGAAATTAAATTTAATGCTTGTTAGCAAATTTAAAGGATTGTTATTAAAGAAGGAGAGAAAATTTCTGTGTTGATACACATTGATTTATTTTGATTACTTCCGAAATTAGCTCAATGTAATGAACAGGGTTTTGCTTTTTTTCTAAGACAATTATTTTACTGATCATCATTTTTATAAGACAAATTGTTGTGTGCATTTAAAAGTTAATTTTTTTACAAGTGATTTGAAAACGCTGAGGTTGAGTTCTGTACAATTTAGCTTGGTGTAGAGTGTAGGGGAGGTAACTAAGTTATAAGGGTGTGAGTGTTTTAAAAAGTATTAAAATTATTAGTAAAAACCTAGATATTTTAAACTATCTATTGTAAACATTTTAAAACATTTTTGCAGTATTCATAATTAATTTTATTAAGAGTTGGTTTCAATTTTTTTTTAAATATAGACTAGCAGCATGGCCCGGCGTTGCCCGTGCTTGATTCAAAAATCGTACGACTCATACAGCAATCGCTATGACTTGACTTAAAATATTTTTGCCTTTCTTTGCCTTTAAAGGAGTGCCCTTTGCCGTGCCGATGTTGCTACACGTCTTACTTCTTGTCTATCTCACACTGTGAATTTTTTCTAAGTTCTATACTAATCATTAAATATTTTACGAAAAAAGAACTAAGCAAAAAGAACACAAAACGATCAGCTTTAAAAAAGGACTCGTAACTGGAAAAACCGAAAGAATGTTAACAACAAATACTTTTTCACACCCAACCCAGTTCTGTGGAATCAGAATCAACGATAAGTTTAAGCAAGCGAATGAGCCAATTGGAGTAAAGTGCCATACAGATTTAAATTTTTCCCACTTGTGACGAATGCAGCTATCGATATTTTTTTTGCATGTTAGTTAACATTCGTGTCAGTCAGCTGTTGGCTCTCACGCTGGCCAGTAGAATCTTTCTGCCTATTAGTGGCAGCCAGCTATAGGCTCTCACTCCAAGAATTTTTAGTTTATGTTTATTATTTCCATGAAAATCTGTTGATGTATTTTCCCTAACTTGCGAATATGGACAGGAATGCTGTTGCAAATGTTTAGAAATGTTAGATGCATCATTCAAGTGAAAACCCAGCCTCTGTAATATGTATGTCGAAAGTACTCGGAATAAATGAATATGTATCAACACGGTAATTTTCTCTCTTCCTTTAACAATGACACCAAGAAACTTGTTCGTGAATATGAAAGGATCCAATTGAAAATAAGTAGACAAAACTCGTCTAAATTATTCAATGATACATGTCTCAATGAAAACATTCTGCCAAAATATACGCAATATACACACACACACACACACACACACACACATATATATATATATATATATATATATATATATAGAGAGAGAGAGAGAGAGAGAGAGAGAAAGACAAAGTGGAGGAACGAGTTGTACAGAGAATGACAAAGAGGTGGGCAGAGAACAAGGTAGGGAGAAAGATAATAATGAAAAAGGAATGAACGGAGATTGAGTGAGAAAGAGAGATAGAAGAAAAAGAGAGAGAAAAGGAAATGGGAGAGAGAGAGAGAGGGGGGAAGGAGACAAATAGAGAAAAAGGAAAAGAGAAAACTATAAAGTCACAGAGAGTAAGTGCTATATATCGAAAGAAGGAGAGAGAGAGAGAGAGAGAGAGCGGGAGAGAGAGAAGCAGGAAAAGAAATAAAGAAGAAAAAGTTGGAAAAAGAAGTGAGATAAAAAAAATTACAAAAAATGAAATGAGAAAAAAGAAGCGAGAAAAATGAAGTGAGAAAAAGAAATGAGAAATAATGAAGTGAGAAAAAAGAACTGGCCAAAATGAAGTGAGAAAAAATGAAGAGAGAAAAATGAAGTGAAAAAAAGAAAAAATGATGTCAATAAAAGTAAGAAAAAAGAAGTGAGGAAAAAGAAATGATAAATAATGAAGTGAGAAAAAGGAACTGTCCAAAATGAAGTGAGAAAAAATGAAGAGAGAAAATGAAGTGAGAAAAGAAAGAAGTGAGGAAAAAGAAATGAGAAAAATAAGAAAAATAAGTGTGAAAAATGAAGTGAGGAAAAGAAAGTAGAAAAGGAAGTGAGGAAAAGAGGGAAAAGAAGAAAAAGTGAGAAAAAAGAAGTGAGGAAAAAGTAGTAAGGAAAAATTAAGTGAAAATTAAAAGAAAGAGAATGAGAGAAAAAAAAAACAGATAAGTGAATGAAGTTAAGACTAAAAGCATAAATAACAAAATCCATATATAACGAAGTGGAGTAATGGAGAACGAGCTTGTCTCGCGAGAACAATTACGACTATGTAGTGAGTTCGATCCTCACTGGGTGCCCCATACTTTCTGGCTTGTGGCGCATCTAAGCTACGCTTGGAAAATAAGATTTACACATGATATTAAAAGCTACAAAATATCAAAAGGATATGTCCCTTGTATTCGAACACCTATAGCCAGCAACGGACGGCAACGTCGCTTCATGTGCCTCCGGAAGTACATGGACAGTTAAATCTTTCGCGCCTATTTTTCTGATCTCTTCCCATTGTCCCACACCTTTAGGTATTTATGAAAATTCACATACCCTGTCCTGCACCCCCACTCACGGGCACGTGGATTATAAATATCTATTCTTACCTAGAAAACAATGACCGATAACAAAGCACTCGTAACAATTGACTATTGTCTTCGTTCAAATGGAACCCGACCGTGACCACTCGACTGTGTGGACAATATATATATATATATATATATATATATATATATATATATATATATATATATATATATATATATATATATATATATATATATATATATATATATATATATATTGGTGTGTGTAACCAGACTTTGTTTGCAATAGTTTCTTTATTGGTTTTCTCATGAGTATGAATGTAATCGATACATTGGTAGACTAGCTAAAGCACAAACACGGTCATTACCTTTTTTTCCCTATTTTGCCAAACGTCATTCGAGGCTGTTGTTGTCATTGCTGATACTTGCATATTTAATGGGTTTTCGTTGCCTTTATCTGTGAGCGTTTAAAACATCTTTTCTTATATATATACAGAGTATATCTGAAACAGAACTAATGCTTTTAACTTAATTATATTATTAAATTTGAAGTTTTTAGCTTCGGTTTTTGAAACATGGTAATTCCTGTGTAGCGAAGAAACCGTATTTTAAACGAGTTCATTTATACTATTTATGCTCTGTAAATTTACACTGAGCACTGTTTTGTAAAAATAAAAATATCAATAAGAACACTGGATTATATATCTTACTGTTCTTCTTTTTATCATAATATATATATATATATATATATATATATATATATATATATATATATATATATATATATATGAGAAAGCCTTTTATGCCGATGCGTTGCGATCTTTGAGGAACTTTAACAAACCAAGTGTCGAAATTTTATTTAGTTACTATATTTATATTCATAGTGATAACGTGGAGGGATGGTTATTTCTTTTTTACGGCTTATCAACACTTTCTTAGATTTTAAGAATGATTGTTTTTTTTTTATTTGGAAGCGAGTGAATATTGTCAACAAATTTTTCAGTGTAACAATGATTTTTTCCCAGATACAAGACCAAGTACCCAGTTTGATATTGAGTAGAGAAGACGAAAGGAACGCAGAAAAAAAATTAAGAGTTTACATTTTTAATGTGTGTTACAATACCAAATTTCAAGTTTTGCCTTCATCATATTTCACAAGGAACGAGACGGGTTGGCATAAAAGGCTTTCTTCTTTTCATTTCTTTTCTTAATATTGTCGTTACAGATTCATTTATTCAAATCTGATGTTTTACATCTATCTATCTATCTATCTATCTATCTATCTATTCAAGTATATAAGTATATTTATATATATATGTATGTATATATATATATATGTGTGTGTGTGTATATGTATATAAAAGTGTACATATATTTATGTATATGTATGTATATAAAAGTGTACAACACCCAGAAGCGACAGTCTATTTCATGCTGAAACGCAATCGCTTGGCTATATTTTTTAAACTCACTCTCTCTCCCTCCCCCTCTCTCTCTTTCTCACTATATATATATATATATATATATATATATATATATATATATATATATATATATATATATATACACACACACACACACACATATATATATATATACATACATAAATATATATATATATATATATATATATATATATTTACAAATTCATGAATTATTCATACATAAAACAAATACAAAGGTTAATGATTAAATGGCGAGAAATCCATCTTCGCGAACAATTCAATAATATACAAAAACCCCGAATCTGTTTTCGTTTTATGAATGAAGCATTTTTCGGATTACAACCTTGTTTTCGTTTGTCCACTTATTACTGAGAGTAAAAACAAGAACACAATCTATTTCATACCTGAGGATATCTGTAGGAACAGACGAAAAATAAAAAGATCTAATGCAACGGAAATTTATAAAACAGGATCTTTTCATTCATAAACAGATTCGGGGTTTTTGTATATTATAGAATTGTTCGCGAAGATGGATTTCTCGCCATTTAATCATTAACCTTTGTATTTGTTTTATGAATGAATAATTCGTGAATTTGTAAATTAATTGCACCTTTATTGAAATTAAATATATATATATATATGTATACACACACACACACACACACACACACACACACACACACACACATATATATATATATATATATATATATATATATATATATATATATATATATGCCCTTCACAGTTCTTTTGTGTAGGGCTAATATCTGAGCGATGTGGATGCGCAGTGGTGTAATAGATAGCCGCTCGGAAAGGGAAGAACCAAGTTCGAATTCTAGTCGTGTTCTATACAACAACTTACGACTGAATACCCTAGCAAAAGTTATGCATCCATCTCTTCTCCAGCTCCCTTAATAGGATTGTGCCCTATAGCCTTGGTTGGCAACCAGTCTACGAAAATGAGAAAACAAACCATCCTGCCGAAGGTTGGCTTCTGTTATCCTATTTTACCCAGGTCATCATACTGTTGCTATGGTTGCAGTAATTGCCCTTCGAATTCGACCCTCAGGGGTTACAAGACTCGTGATCTTGAATATTAGTTATAGTTTTATTGGAAGATGCATTTAGTTTGAATGTTGTTTCCTTCATTGGCATTGAAAATACATATTCTTTTCCTGTTTGGAGTTACATTTTTGTTAGAAGAAATCTCGATCTCTACACGAGATCTGCTCCCCCAGCGATTGGTTAATTAGTAGGATTTTTTTTTGTCTATAGATCATTATTATCTTTAAAAAAATTTCTCCTAACATATAAAAAAATAACTATTAAGTTTAACTTAAATTTTATATCTATGTATGTGTTTTTGGGCATCTAAATAGTAGGTCCTTACTAGATTAAATATTCGTTAATTTTTATAGGTTTATGTTAAATTTGTAACCTGTAGGTGATATTAATTGCTTTGTCAAATTTTCTTGATTACACATCAGTACTTTTATAAATGTCCTTCGTTTTTAGTTTGCCCACTCCCATCACCCTCTCTCTCTCTCTCTCTCTCTCTCTTTCTCCCATCTTCTGGATTTTAAGTTTAGATCATATCGTCTTTTATTGTGCATAGTGTCACCACAAATGTATCCACACGTTTCCGGTGTCTGTTTTTTAATTTTAATTTTAGGTCAGCGAATCGTTAGCGAATTATGCATCGAAAAATAATTCATATTTATCTGTATCTCACTCTTTTAAAACGTTATTTAACTCCTCTCTTTAAAACTTCTCTCTGTTAAATTTTAATCCCCACCTTCACCTTTAGGCCTTCCTCTTCTTCTTTCTTCTGTTTCACCCTCTCTCTAGAGCTTTCATACATTTCCCTCTCATACTTGTTTCCCACTCCCACACATACACTCTCACTAAAAATTTTTTTTTATACCCGGAGTTATATTTTCCGATTTATTTTTGAATTTGTAGGTCTGATGATTTGTATCGTGATTACGATTCCAATGTAATAAATTATAACAATGGAATATTAGTGTTTGGGCCTTTTATATTATATTTCTTACTCTGTCACTGTGTGTTTATCTAGAATTAAATACGCTTTAATTGACCTTCATCCTTTCTGTGCGCCATCAGCTTAATGGTAGAAACCCGACTGACGCTAGTTCAGTCAGGTTTCGATCCTAGATAGAGGCAACCGCACGTCTAGCCACACTGATGAACTGTGATACAGCGGAACGGTCTGTCTGTGGATGACAATATATATATATGAAAAAAAATATATATATATATATTTGCCATCCACTTTCACCGTCGTCATCTATTTTTGTTTTCCGCTCTTTGCAGATAAGCGATCTGGTCTCGTGATCTCGAAGGTCTGTCACAGATAAACGGCTTCACTAACAAACCATGCGGAACATGTTTCTCCGGTCAGTAGATATCGTGGTAAAATTCCATTTTATCGCGCACCCCGATCGAATATCCATTTCACTATTGTGTCTACCCAAGCACTGCCCTCTCAACCCCCTTATCGTCTCAAAATTCTCTACCCTAACCGTCATCTCTGCGCTTTGCAGACAGGTAAGGACACAACACATACATACATACGTATATATATATATATATATATTTACGTATGTATATTTACGTATATATATATATATATATATATATATATATATATATATATATATATATATATATATATATAAGTTGGTTCTCTTTGCACGTGGTTTACGAATTTTTGCTTTAAAACTTAGCGTTCATAGATAAAGATAATTTTATTTTTAAGTTAATCTGTGCTTTTTTTTTTTAGCATTGTCAGACCTGAGTATAATAAATTTCATCCGACAGCAAAGACTCACATCGGAAGTTTGGAGGCTTTTAGGAACGTAGAATCACCTCTTAATTGTTGTTGTTGCCAGGGCCACCGTGACCCAGGGTGGTAGCACCTGTTAGGGTCCTAGCTATGGCTAAATACTGAAACCCCCAAAACAAGAGCAAAACACTATTAAAGTATAAAAATATCTGTTTATATCTCTCAGATGAGGTATTATGATTACTTGCATTATTTACATTATTCGGACTGTTATCCTCATCTTCATTGCTATGTTAACAGCCATTCGGCCGTTGTACACTCTGGCCTTCTTCAGGTGATTGAAATTTTTCTTCAATATCTGTCTATATCTCTGAGATAAGGTATTATGATTACTTGCATTATTTACATTATTCGGACTGTTATCCTCATCTTCATTGACATATTCACAACGTAGAAAGAAGGCCGGAGCATACAACGTTCTTATTGTCAAATCTCCAGCAATATATTTTTAGATTATGAAATCACCAGTAATACAATTTTATAGTAAAAAGACCAACGATACATTTTATAGTAGAAATACCTACAATACATTTTTTAGTAAAATGACCAACAATACATTACATAGTAGAAATACCTACAATACATTTTTAGTATAATGACCAACGATACATTTTATAGTAGAAATACCTACAATACATTTTTAGTATAATGACCAACAATACATTTTATTGTAGAAATACCTACAATACATTTTTAGTATAATGACCAACGATACATTTTATAGTAGAAATACCTACAATACATTTTTTAGTAAAATGACCAACAATACATTACATAGTAGAAATACCTACAATACATTTTTAGTATAATGACCAACGATACATTTTATAGTAGAAATACCTACAATACATTTTTTAGTATAATGACCAACAAAACATTTTATCGCAAAATAACCAATAATACATTTTTCTATAGTTGAAGGCATACAAATACGTTCAATAAATTGTAATGAAATTTCGGAGTCTAGTTCGGCTTAATCTACCTTCATTGAACGTAACTGAAGAATGATGCCATTTTGGCTTAGACAGTGTTATTTATTTTTACAAATCATAAGACAGGGGAGGTAATCGTGTTTTCTTACCACACGCCTGTTTGGGTTGCAGCTATGGGCATTTAATTAAACCCGGAAATAAAATAAGACAAAATGAAAGCATAAAAATATATTTTATAGTCAAATTACCGGCAATATTTTTTATATTGTAAAATGACCAGCATTTTAATTTTATAGAATTACCAACAATACCTTTTATACCAAATTGCAAAAAATATTTCATCTGTAGTTGAATACAAACAATTACGTTTAAAATATATTTAGTTGAAGTCATAAAATTATATTCAAAATATTAACATTTCGGCATTAAATAACCCCTAGAGGTTGATCTGCCGCTTAATAAATTCAACCAATCAAAACTTGTTCTAATTTTCAAAGTTTCATCTGGCATTTATTATACACGCATCGTAAAAGAAAAAAAAACAGTTATTTTTATTTAAATTTGTTGTCAATTCTCGAGAAAAAAAGAAAATGTTTTCTTATAGCTGATAGTTAGCCCTTTCTTCTCACTTTCTTTTACTACTTAGCTTGAGCTTTTCCTTCTGAGTTTTCCATCAACACAGTGTTATCTGCGTAACTTATATTGTTAAGATTATGCCTGCCGACAATAAATCCTGATAGGACTTCTAGTTCTTTTACTATCGTCTCGCTGTTTAAGTTTGTAACAGAAAAACACAATTTACGCTGATTTAGAGATGACAAATTAAATGCAAATTTATAAAATCTTTAGAAAACATATATCTCTAAGTACACACCAATTTTTGCCAAGCTAACTCACACACATGATACAGTTACGTTTAAAATATATTTAGTTGAGTTCATAAAGTTGTCTTCTGAATACTTAGATTTCGGCATTAAATAACCCATAGAGGTGTTGATATGCCACTGAAGAAAATGAAATAAAAGCTTAACTTTGTTTTATTTTCAAATTCAAACAGAACTCATATTTGTACCATCGCTAAAGATGCTGGGAAATTGGCCCGTTCCTCGTATCGCTTCCGAAAATACCCAACGCCGGCTGCCGTGCTTTTTCTTTACAAGCGTCAGATGAGGCCGGCAAAGATTTATTGATAGCATATCTAGGCTGTTGCTTCCCAGGCCTCATTGTCCAACCTTTACACAGTTCAAAAGCGACTTCCCTGCCTTGTGAGTGATTAATTATTCTCCAATCTATAAACCCTTATAACACAGTCTCTCCATTACTGCGGCAAATGTTCAAGCGAGTTACGCTCCTTCTTCCCGACCTTCACAAAGAGGATTCTCTGTGCCATGTTCACGGTTGTAAATCATCACCCTTCGCTTCGTGTTCCTATGATAAGGAGTAAATTCCACTCAGCTAAGTTCTTCCCCAGCATTTTTACTTTTTGGAACTGACTCCCAAGAGAATGCTTCCTTTACTGCTACTATCTTAACCTCTTTAAGTCCTGCGTCAACCGATATATATCCTACATATCCTCATAATATGCATTTCTTACCACCTACATTCTTCTAAGAACAATCTCAGAGTAACTGTTGTAAAGGAATGACCCACACTCCCTATCGTCTATGTGGACTGACTCTATCAGTAGCTATATATAGTGAGCACAGGATATACCTGGGGGCGTGCCTCGGCAATTAGCTGGAGATTCGTCTCCAGCTGTGCTGGTCGAACTCATCATGTGTCCAAGTAATATAAGCTATTTTACTGATTTTCAGCGTAAGTTTTTCTTATGATAGCAAACAATACATGCTGCCATGTATCCTTGAGGACATCTGTGTATAGAATTTATGGGTAAGGACACATGGCACAGTGGATAAAAGCGTTAGTTAGATCCAGTGACAGGATTCAAAGAGATCTGAGTTCAATACCTGGTTAAGGCGGTGGAGAACTTGGGGAGGGGAATTAACAGGAGATAACTGATAACTGACATCCATTAGACATGGCACGTGGAACTAGAACAGTCTACCCCAGTGAGCGAAATAAACGGTTCATTCAACATTCCAACCACCTGAAGAAGGCCGGAACGTACAACAGCCGAAACGTTGTAATAAATATGGCGATAAAGATGAGGACAATAGTCCGAATAATGTAAATAGTTTAACAGATGGCTATAAAAAAAAAAAAAAAAAAAAAAAATCGTTGGTTATTCATGGCTAATTTGTTTGAAAAATGCATTGATTATTGTTTGCGTTACGCGACTATAATTTTAAGTAAAATGATACTGTAAAATAAGTAACCAAGTAATCGTTTTAAGTTCTGGGAATACTCTTGACAAACCCCCCCCCCACAAAAAAAAACAACAACAACAACAAAAAACAAAAATAAAATGTAATCAAGATGAACAAAAATGAGTCGAATGATAAATGATCAATAACTTATTATTAAAAGTATTATTTAAAATGGTAATATTTGCCGTTTCCTTATAAGGAAACATTCGGTTTTCATTGACCAGTTTTACTCGAGTTACGTTTCTTTTTTTCTTTTTTTTTTTGGCTACATGATCATCGGGATTGGATCAAAGTATAGTATGTGTTCTTATCTCTAATGGTCATGGTAATATAAGCCATTTCCTTATAGGCAAACTTTTGGCATTCATTGACCGTGCAGCCTATGCTGTGTTGGAATTTATAAAAACTTAGAAAAATTTTTTCCGAAAGAAGAATTAGGTTTCTCAAGTTCACATTCTTTCCAATATTGATATTGGGGGAGGCTTCCCTTCTAAAATTTGTTTAAATTAATGTTGATTATGTAATTATTTTCTCTTTGATTTAATTGTATTATCAATTTTAGTTGTTGAAAGTACACAAGTGATGTGTTTTCTGCTATTTGGTAAATTCCTTTGTTCGTAATTCTGTAGCGTCAGTCCAAGAGGTCCGAAGAATGATGATTCTAAGACATACATTGTTCATTCTCTCGAAGACACATTTAACCATTGACGGAGAGCCGAGTTCCAATTCCAGCCGAGTTCGTTATATTCACTTAGGTGCAAATGCCCTTGGGAAAGATAAGAATCCACCCATTCTCCCAACAGCTATGGGTTAATTAGTTGTGTCACTATAAACCATTATTATCTCAAAAAACAATTCTTACAATCTAAAAATATTTCCCTGGCTTTAAATAATCTGCAAATGAATCAGTTTAGCTGTTATATAGGAATAATCTTTCTATCTATCTTTCTATCTATCTATCTATCTTATTCTGCTCATTCTACCTATCTAACTATGTGTATATTTCTAGCGCCAAACACACACACACACTCACACACACACAGACACACACATACATATATATATATATATATATATATATATATAAGTTAAATGCAGATCAAATATAGATCAGAATCTGAGAGGATGGCAAAATAAAGAACAGATACGAAACGTATATCATTCTAACATGTTTAACTTTTATTCAAGATTCGGCATAGAAAGTTTTCTCTCAATCTCTGACGAAGCTTTAATAAAATTGAAACATGTTACATTCATATGTGTTTCCTATTTGTGTTTTATTTTATCACATCTTTTACATACATACACACACACACACATATATATATATATATGTGTGTATATATATATATATATATATATATATATATATATATATATATATATATATATATATATATATATATATATATATGTGAAGAAATATAGTTGTAAGATATGCTATATTTATGGGACAAAGTCCTCAATATCAGAGATATAGTATGTAAATGTAGTATATATGACCTGATGATTGCGTTTAGCATGGAACAGTCTGTCGCCTTTGTGTTTTCAATGTTCACTTTGATATATATATATATATATATATATATATATATATGAAGAAATATAGTTGTAAGATATGCTATATTTATGGGACAAAGTCCTCAATATCAGAGATATAGTATGTAAATGTAGTATATATGACCTGATGATTGCGTTTAGCATGGAACAGTCTGTCGCCTTTGTGTTTTCAATGTTCACTTTGATATATATATATATATATATATATATATATATATATGAAGAAATATAGTTGTAAGATATGCTATATTTATGGGACAAAGTCCTCAATATCAGAGATATAGTATGTAAATGTAGTATATATGACCTGATGATTGCGTTTAGCATGGAACAGTCTGTCGCCTTTGTGTTTTCAATGTTCACTTTGATATATATATATATATATATATATATATATATATATATATATATATATATATATATATATACATACATACATAGATATATGTGTGTGTGTGTTTGTTTTTGAGCGTGTGTGCTTATGTGCCACACTTTAAAGTAGAATCGTAAGGAAGACCAAGGAAGACGCTACACGATCTTCTCTATTTACTTACTGGAATTTGGTCTTAAACATATCAATTTTCTAGTATCATAAACCAGGCTGACAAATTTTACGAAATACTACGAGAAAAGTGAACCCATTTTCAAATTCTCTAATCTATTGGACAAAAGTCAGATGACATTTTTTGTTGTTGTTGTTTTGAGATAAGCACCTGTTGGGTTGGTTGTAGGGCCTGTGGGTCACCTTGTCTTGACTAAATTAGGGTTCAACACGCACGGGTCTGGAGAGCGTAAAACAATGGAGAAATTGTATCCTCAAAAATTATCTTATGTAAAATGAGATAACGCCATGAAGTCAAGTTTGACTGACACACACACAATTTTCTCTCTCTTTCTCACACATTCACACACACTCTTTCTCCCTCTCACACTCTTTATCACGCATACACAATAAATATCTTTCTTTCTCTCACCCACATACACCGCTCACGCACACTCACACTCTCTGCTATCACATAGACACGCACACTCTTACACACACCCAGTCATTCTCACACACACTCTTTCTCTCTCCAATCCTTACACACACTTTCTCACCCTCACACATACTATCTATATCTTTCAAATACACACATTCTCTCTCTCACACATTCACACACTCTCTCTCTCCCACACATACACAGACACACTCTCTCAAATATACACACACGCATTCTCA
>OZ010599.1:20749862-20757362 GCA_963932145.1 Acanthosepion lycidas
CCATTATTAATGAGGTATTGAGAGGTGACGTCAAACATACATTCATTTACATTATTTACATTATTCGGTCTATTGTCCTCATCTTTGTCGCCATATTTATTACAATGTTTCGGCCGCTGTACACTCAGGCCTTCTTCAGGTGGTTGGAATGTCGAACTGAACCCTTTATTTCCTCAAGGACACATGGAACAGTGGATAAAGGCGTTGGTTAGATCCAGTGACAGGGCCGAAAGAGTGTGATTTCAATACCCGGTTAAGGCAGTGGAGAACTTGGAGAGGGGAATTAACAGGAGATAACTAATAACTGACATCCATTAGACATGGCACGTGGAACTAGAACAGTCTACCCCAGGGAGCGAAATAAATTGCCTTTCTCGGTTTCCACCGCCCGATACCGCGCGTCTGAAAAATGGTGCTTTTATCGAGGCCGATATCACTTCTCAACCTTTTGGGCCGGGACGGCACTAATGATATTATGCCAAGCCCCATAAGTGCTTCCCCCAGCACGCATTACCTCTCCTTCGGTAAAGGGTTGAGTTCATTGCCTGGCAAATTAGGCGACCCCCAAAAAGTGCCAGGAGGAACGGTGGTGTAATGGATAGCGGCTTGGATTGAGGAATCGGAGAGCCGAGTTCGAATTCCAGTCGAATCCATTACATTCACTTACGTGCTAATAACCTTGGGAAAGGTGTGAATCCTCTTCTCCCCCCCCACTGGGTAAATAGCAGGACTGACCGTGTTCCATAGCCATGGATGGCAACTGGTCTAACGCAGAAAGAAATGACAACCTACTGCCTCGTCAGTCATATATCGAAAGATACATGATCGCCTAAGAAAATTAAACTCACTTTAATCCTCAAACGTGGGTCATTTTTGGTCGGCGCACTGGTAAATACAATCGCCTTTCAGTACTTTGGCTGGGATCAAAATCTAGTATGTGTTCTTATCAGCTTAATCTGATTTTCTCTCTCTGCTTCTATCTTCCCTTCTTTCTTTCTTTCTTTCTTTCTTTCTTTCATTTTCTCCCTGAAACCAAGTAAAGTCTTTCGCCCCGATTTTTCCACGCTATCAAAACCCGGAATAATCCATTCTTTTTTAGGTATTGGCAGGCCGTAACGGTCGTGCGAACTACCGAGCGTGGGGCCAAGGACACTTATTATAGGATGCTATCATGCAACAGCAGACATGGCTCTTGTGGCTTGTGCTGTTAACAAGTATATATTTGGTTAATTAAGATGCGCGATAGCAAATATATAGGAGTTCAATACCGTAGACTTGCTTGTCAGTTGGCTGAATTTAACCTGCTTCGGGACCGATATAATCTGCATATCTGTTCATGGGAGGGAGCGTCATGGCCAGATGGAAAGAGCTTTCTCTTGTTGTTTAAAACCAGGGAGTCAAGACGACTTATTTGATTTGAAGTTCTTTCTGTCTGGACTCCACCTTCAAGGCAGCAGCTTATATCGATAGCTCTCGTTCTATAGCATGCATTTCGCTGGTGGCGGGGGTCGGTATGGGATGGGACAATTGCATGATATACACTTATCAGACTGGGTGTCCTGATGGGTATGTTAAGCTTCCTATATTTGTAACACGAGCATCATTTTTGTTGGAATGTTTCTTTCTCATACAAGGATAACAATGATATGGTGATCCAGGGACGTTCTTCATTACTTCCGGGTAACTCGTTAGTTCATTTCCGGTTGTGTTATCCTTATCTTGTTTCTAATATTTTGAGACCTTTGGTGTAACTTTCTTAAAATTTATTCAACAATCCCATTTGCACATTTTTTTTTATTTTCTTTGTAACCGAATCACCCATTTTTTTATAGTTTCGTTGCTCGACTAAACGATTTTCTTTATAACGAGTGAGCGTGTCGGGTTTCAGCCTGTTAAAATGTTTAAAATTCACACCGAACACACCGATTCTGAATTCTCTTGCTTTTTATTGACGTAGGTCGTGTTTGCAATTTTCCCAGGAAGTGACAAATCGCTTCATGACATCGTAAATGTAGAGAGGATTACGCATACCTGAAATGACACACATAATTGTACCGACACTCTAAAAGCATTCAGGCGACAAATCAGATATTGCCGAAATTACTACTTATTAATCTCAGTGTGTTCATATCTATCTATCTATCTATCTATCTATCTATCTATCTATCTATCTATCTATCTCAGTCTGTTCCTATCTATTTATATAGCTAGCTAGTAATCTATCTCAGTCTGTTCATATATACTATAAATCTAAGTCTGTTCATATCTATCTATCTATCTATCTATCTATCTATCTATATATATATATATATATATATATATATATATATATATATCTGTTGCAGTCGGGTACATATCTACCTATCTATCTATCTATCTATGTGAAGTATTTTTCTATCTATCAATCTATTTCAAGTATCTATTTATTTCAAGTATCTATCTATCTATCTATCTATCTATCTATCTATCTATCTATCTAATTAAGTGCATTCATATCTCTCTATCCCTCCATGTATCTTAGTCGATTCATCTCTATTTTTTCTCTCTCCCCCCTCTCTCTCTCTCTCGCTATATATATATATATATATATATATATATATATATATATATATATATATGTATGTATGTATGTATGTATGCATATATATATATATATATATATATATATATATATATATATATGTATGTATGTATATTTAAGTGTATTCGTAATCTCTCTACGTATACCAATACTCTATTTGTATCTGCATATCTCAAGTATGTTCCTATCTATCTATCTATCTATCTATCTATCTATCTATCTATCTAACTGAACACTTAGAATTTGGTTATTTCATCAGCAGAAGAAGCATTTCACTAACCAGAACGTAAACAATGTCCTCACTCTCTCCTCAAAAAAATATAGCGGTGAAACTTCCCGAGATTTAAGAAATATACGAATCTAAAAGGGTCTTCAGCAAGATACTCAGTGAATTTCTGTGCTACTAAGATCTAAAATTGACCTGGAAAATGCTGGTTTAATAAGTCGAAAATTGACTGCATTAACCAAATATATATTCTACGAATTACCAACGATTAATATTATTATTTATGATTATTTACATTATTTACACTATTCGGACAGTTAACCTGATCTTCATTGCCTTATTCACAACGTTTCGGCCAAAGTGTTGTGAGTTCAATACCAGGCCACGGCAGTGGTGAACCAAAACTTGGAGAGTTGAGTTAAAGGGAAATAACTGAGGCATCCAGAAGAGGCATGTCACATGGATCTAGAACAATCTACCCCGGCGGACGAAATAAAATAATTCCAGTCACCCGAAGAAGGCCGGAGCGTACAACGGCCGAAAAGTTGTGAATATGGCAATGAAGATGAGGATAACAGTCCGAATAATCTAAATAATGAATGACATTGCATTTAACATTTTTGAAGATCAAACTTGACTGGAATCTTTTTTGACCCAGTTAACGACGGACTTTAGGTCGTTTTGGACATCGGCTGCCATTTTGACCTTGTCGGATTGATCAACCTTACTATCAGGAAGGTCATTAACGAAAAATAAAAACAGTGTAGGACCAAGGATAAAGCCCTGGGGGACACCTGCTTTAGCACGAAAGGATCTAGACGAGTGGCCGTTCAGGATAACTTTCAGGTAAATGGCTGTGTCATCAGCGTAGATACAAAGTTGAGAGCTGATGACATCGGGAAGGCCATTAATGCTGATCGAAGGCGTCTCTCAAGGAGTCTCTGAAATGATTAACGGGAAGAAGTTTAGTTTTGAAGGCGTTAAAATTAACAAGCCATTGTTTGCCCAAGTTAACTACGGACATGAGGTCGTTTTGAACATCGTCTACCATGTCAAACTGATAAGCCTTACTATTGAGGCAGGAGTAAATTTTTGTGTCGTCAGCGTACCAAGTTGAGAGCTGATGTCATCAGGAAGGTCATTAACGAAAAATAAAAACAGTGTAGGACCAAGGATAAAGCTCTGGGGGACACCTGCTTTAGCACGAAAGGATCTAGACGAGTGGCCGTTCAGGATAACTTTCATTTTGCGATTTGGTACGAAAGACTGTCCCTCTGTTATAAATCTTCCTACATATTTAAATGTTCGTACTTGCTTGATTTTCGTATCTCTCATTCGTAACTCGCACCTTGACCTGCCCTTTTTGCTGGTAACCATATATTCTTTTTTCATACTATTAGTGCTTAGTCCTTTCTTCTCGTTTTTCCTTTACTATCTTCTGTAGGAGTTCCGGTAGTATCTATTTCTGGGTATGGTGATACACTACATCCGGCAGCAAGGCCTCTGATCGGGAGATTGGAAATTTTGAGGAGCGTGGAATCACCTCTTTATTCTTGTTCCCTAGTCCAACGTGACCCGCCTGATAAAACCTGCTAGTGTTCTAGTTATGGGCAAATAGTGACCCCCTCAATTACCATAAAATTATAAAGATGCATTTTTATAATATACAACAATACGTACATATTAACAAATTGTAACAACTTCGCCCAAATCCGTTTAAAATCCTACCATACAACGAACATGAAAGAAATCTTTCATGACATTAATCGATATATTGACCTACAGTCTCCTAAAGAGATCAAAGTGCTTCAAAATATAGCCTATAAAAAACTACAATATAAAACACAGATATCACTGCCTCTAGTAATTATGTTTGGAGAAACATGTATATAGAGAAAATCTGAGTATCATCTACCATTTATTCAATTGTGTAAGCAGAACAATATATATCCTATCTTTATTTATATTAGGTTGGTGCAAAAATAATGACGTAATGATGTCGTTTTTTGACGTTAACAAATACGTTAAAAACGACATTATTACGTCATTATTTTTGCACCAACCTAATATTAAAATTGCCACCAAAACATTTTATCAGTAGTTGAAGGTATACGACTGGTTTTGAAATATATTTAGTTGAAGCCATAGATTTGCGTTCAAAATATTTAGATGTCGGCATTAAATAACCCATACAGATGTTGATATGCCGCTATGCAAAATCAACCAAAACGACCAGCATGAAACAACTTTTTTATGATATTAATCCATACAATATTCTAAAATTTTCTTAAAGAAATCAAATTGAATTCCAAAATTCAACTTCAACAAAACTACAGCATAAAACACAAATATCACCGCCTCTAATAATGCATATGCAAAAAAGATGAGTACCATCTACCATGTATTCAGCTGTGAAAGCAGAATGACATATATAGAGAAGATACATATAGATGCGGAAAAAATCGGTTTTCGAACAGAAAATTAGAGATGAAAATGCCTCGGTTATCGAACAAAAATTTCGGTTCTCGAGCAACATTAACCCGAACGGAATCATTTCTGAGTCGACCGCCATGTTGTATACAGTTTTAAAGCAAAATGACCAATAATACATTTTATCTGTAGATGAAGCCATAAAACTTTGTTCAAAATATTTAGACTTCGGTATTAAATAACCCGGAAAGGTTGATAAGCAAAATCAAGCAATCAACATGAAAGTACTCTTGCAAAACATTAACCCATACATTTTTTAAAGAAATTAAACTGTATTCCAAAATATAACTTCAAGAACCTACAACATAAAACACATATATCACCGCATCTACTAATTATATCCACACAAAAGCTGAGTATTATCTACCATGTATTCAAATGTGAAAGCAGCATAAAATATTTTTATTTCTTCAAAGCTCTCAAGAAAATTAAATTTCAGCATTAAGTGACCCATAAGGAGTTGATGTGCCATTAAACAAGCAAATCAATCCCTGTAGTTTCCTTTTCCTGTCTACTATTAACACTGTATCACCTTAAACCTGACCATCGCTTTACCGGTGGTAGAGAAAAATGCCGTAATGCACAGCCACCGGTGTTAAACAGTGGTAGAGAAAATGACTTAATATCCAGCTACTGGTTGAACTGTTGGAAATCACTTGTAAATATTTTTTATATCTACCGTGAAACATAACACTTATTTACGAATTTTGATTCAGGAGCTCAGGCAGAAAAGTTAAAATTGTTCAGGAACGCAGGGCACAAATGGGTTAAATAGTTGAGATTGTGATTGCCAAGAGTTGGGGATTTTTTTTTTGTCTCTTGCTCGCGTACTCTACCATTGTTAGATTTTCGCTTGTTTCCATAGCGAAAATATTGAATAAAACACAACTGATATAAAGAAACGCGAAAAAAAAGGTAATAAAAATCTAGAAGGAAGAATGACGAAACAAAAATCCCATTTGGCTTTTAAGAATATTTTGTTAACATTAAATTACAAAATAATAATAATAATAATAATAATAATAATAATAATAATAATAATGATAATAATAATAATAAGGTTATGAAATCTCATTATTGGTCCATGATAATGTAAATTCAAATCAAATTTCTCTCAATGTCATTTTGTGACATGTATGTCTATGTCGTGTGACTGTGTTTTTCCTGCGGTGTTATCAAAGGTTTATAAAGAAATGAGGCCATTTTGGTTTTTACTTTGTAGTACTGAGCAGAGGATATGAATATTTTGTGGAACTAAATATGGGTTTTGATTTATGCGAGGAATTTCAACAGAATATTTTAACTATAGCAACACGAACTGTCTCAACCCCCAATAGTTGATGATTTATTCTTTGAGATAAAGCTCATAAATGGATGATCGTCACTTGTATATCATGATACTTAAAAAAAAAAACCCAAAAAACGAAAAAAAAAAAAACTAGCTAGGTGATAGTCCGACCACCAACATACGAAGAATTTCAGAAAGTCTTAGATCATCGTAAGATAGGAAAAGAGAGAAAACATGCACATGTAAAGTGAAGATATTTTTGATATAGTGTACGTCTGTCGATTTTTATTTATTTTTGTTTATTTGCTTCAGGATTCAGAAACAAAGTCTCGTTTTTTCTCGTTTTTCTCTCCTTTCTTTTTCTGTAAATTTAACACTGGTTTTTAACCCAAAGGTTTTTTAACATGCAGAGAGCTGATTAAAGTGAGGGTAAAGTAACGTTTTTGTTTAAATCCACAAAAGATAATTAAATATATATATATATATATATATATATATATATATATATATATATATATATATATATATATATATATAATGAAAAGGCTTAAACACTAATATTCCATGGTCATAATTTATTCCATTGTAAATACGACCAAATTCATCAGACCTACAAATTCAAAAAGAAAACAGAAAAAACAACTCTGGTAATAAAAAAAAATAAAATTTAGAGAGAGTGTAAGTATGAGAGTGTGGGACAAATGTTAGAGCTATAGAGAGGGGTAACAGATGAGAGAAGGTGCGGAATTAAAATTTAACAGAGAGAAGTTTTAAAGAGGGGAGTCAAAGACGGTTTAAGTGAGAGAAATATGAATGTTGTCGGATGTCTAATATATTAAAGATACACCCGGAAAGAGTATACATTTTGTGGTGACATACACACACAATAGACGATATAATCTTAAAGATCAAAAG
>OZ010599.1:20762362-20787362 GCA_963932145.1 Acanthosepion lycidas
ATACATTTCGTATATATTTATATATCATATTTATATATATATATATATATATATATATATATATATATATATATATATATATATATATATATATATATGATATGATATATTTTATATGATATATAAATATATATATGATATTTTTAGGCTTCCGGTTTATAGACGTACTTCTGTATCAATTAAGTTGTAACATCTATTAAAATATGTTAACTTTCTTCAGCGAAATGACGTTCAGTAAATGCTTATATATATATATATATATATATATATATATATATATATATATATATATATGCGTAGAATCAGCCGAAAAGAATAGATGAATCTTTGCGCTCCACCATCGGCTATTGTGTCGCCATTGTTACGTTAATGTCTCGTGGGTGTCAACGTGTGAGTTTCGTCTGAACAAGCGAATTTTTTTTTCGATTTTTTGAGCTTGATAGAGCATCTGAAGTGAGTATCGATCCATAATGTTTTGATAACAAACCACCAATAATGAGATTGAATGGAACTAGTAAAAAAATAATAATAACATGAATAAGGAAGAGTGCATTGTGCCACACATTTGGGAATATAAAGCAACAATAATAAGATCGAATTAAACTAGTAATAAAATAATAAGAATAATGAAGAATGTGTAGAGCCAGAGTGTTGGGATAAAAAGCAACAATAATAAGATGGAATAAAACTAGTAATAAAATAATAGTAATAATGAAGAGTGTATAGAGCCAGAAGGTTGGGATAAAAAGCAACAATAATAAGATGGAATAAAACTAGTAATAAAATAATAGTAATAATGAAGAATATAGTGAGCCCGTGTATATAAAAAGCTACAATAATAATATGAAATAAATGTAATAATAATAATAATAATAATAATAATAATAATAATAATAATAATAATGAAGAGTGTATAGAGCCAGTGTGTTGAGATAAAAAGCAACAATAACATATGGAAGCAAACTAGTAATAAAATAGTAATAATGAAGAAAGTGTTGGTGTCAAGCAAAATCGTTTCGATAAAAATGCAAGAATAAAATGGATTAAACTTTGTTGTATTAATATGAAGATGATGGCTAATAAATAAATAATAATAGTATTATACATTAATTGAAAAAAAAAATAACGTAATGAAAAAAAAGAATAAGTGTATTAAACAATAGAGAAAGTTACGTTCAGTATAATTTCCAATAGCTTGCGAGAAGAACTCTTGAAGCACGAGTGTTTCATTTTATGCTATTGTCAGCAGTGATGCTATGAGATTAGCTAATCCTCGTGCATACATTAAGAGACGTCCCATCTATTGGTGAAGTCGGTGGCAGGGTGTCTACAAATTCACCCGGTCAAAAAGCAAAGAGAGCGGAAATTAGATCCGAAAACGAGGCTGTGCAACAACGCTCGTCGCGGATCCATTAACTGTCATTCATCGCGTTCTTGTTTCTTTTCAATCTCGTTGCGGTCGGCACGCATGCGTGTTGCTATCATTTTGCCGCCATGACAGCGTCGACATAAAACGATCCCCGTCCTTATTGGACGAGACACGAACAACTCCTTAAGGCCATTAGAGATGATCGTCTTCATATCCGGAAAATGTCTCCACCTGAGACATTCTGGGTTATTTAATTAGCCGAGGACGACATGTTTTTCGAACGATAGATAAGGCAATGATATGCGTCCGCGTTCCTGAGTGTCGATGTATCTATGTACAAGCGGATAAATTAGTGTTTTTCTCTGTGCGTGAAAATGTGTGGGCTTGGGGCGTCTTCTTCAGAAGTGATAATTCGTAGATTAATCTTACGTGCTATTGATGGGGCAGTGTGTTCAATCCTTGCCGTATGTAACGATACTTAGCAACTCATAGACCGTTATCGCTGCAATAAGGTTATTTTGTTTTTACAAAGATATTCACTCTGTACATGGTCAAAGAGTCTCTCGATGTAGAGTTTTACAGAAGTAAAGGTGCAGCTTATGAGGATATGTGGGGAAAATAACGGTTAACCCCAGAGGAAATAAAGATTAAGATTGAAGCGATCGGAGAAGCATCTTCTTGGCCGTCGGTTCTACAAAGTTCCCCGGTCACTAAAATATTCCCAAATCCTCACGAGAAGAAACTGCTAGAGTCGAACTTACATCTTAACAATGGAATATGAACAGAATGGCGCCTTCCACGGTGTGACGATAAACTACGTCTTCACCCTGGGTAAGACGATAAAATATGTCCGCGTCCTTGGTATGACGATAAACTACACCCGGGTGTTGGGTAAGACGATAAATTACA
The DNA here is from genome assembly GCA_963932145.1 of Acanthosepion lycidas. NCBI lineage: Eukaryota > Metazoa > Mollusca > Cephalopoda > Sepiida > Sepiidae > Acanthosepion > Acanthosepion lycidas. The sequence goes on from OZ010599.1 coordinate 20,764,641, forward strand.
TCCAACAGCAAGGCCTCTGATCAGGATGTTTTGAGGAGTGTGGAACGACCTATTAATTGCTGGTCTTCACAGGTTCACCCTGACACGGGGTGGTAGCACCTGTTAGGGTCTCAGCTTTGGGCAAATAGTTAACCACCCAAACTGCGTTCAAAAAACTATGAAAGTGAAAAATAGGTTTTACAACCAGTAATACATTTTTCTAAGAGATTATTACCGGCAATTTTTAAAGAAAAAATTATTACCAGCAACAGAATTTTGAAAAGAAAATATTACTAGCAATAGAGTTTTGAAGAAAAAAAAAATAGTAGCAATACATTTTTGAAAATAAATAAAAAATATTACTAGCAATAAAAATCTTGCCGGCATTAAATAACCCATTGAGGTGTTGATATGCCGTAAAACAAACCAAACCAAACAACTAAAGGATCGAATCAGTTTCTTGTCGCCTCTAAGTTTTATATTTATATATACCTGTGATATATATATATATATATATATATATATATATATAACTGAATATATAATTACTGAATATATATATGTGTGTGTATATATATACATACATACATATATATATATATATATATATATATATATATATATATATATATACATACATATATATATATATATATATATATATATATATATATATATATATATATATATATATATATAACTGAATAGGTCTATACCATCGCGTTCGTGTTTCGCATATCTCTGGCAATTTTCTGCTGGTTAAAGCGCGAAAGGAATCGCTTTCTGTACAAGGGTATGATAATGTGCACGCACCTGGGTGCGTGCTTTCGACAAATGTATAAGATTTTGACGGCATCTGCGTGACCTGCCATCCGTTAGGCTCTAAATCTGGCGGGGAACGAGGGAAAATTGAAACGAATACAAAACAGAAATTGTTTTATTTCTGTAAAAGTCATGAAATTGACGCTGTTTTGTTTTCTCGGTCACGACATCAACGGAAATACACGTAGTGACTATTCAAAATTTTTGGGGTCGTTCTACGTCTGTTTCTTACTCGACAGTACTGATAAATATATATATATATATATATATATATATATATATATATATATATATATATATATATATATATAGATAGATAGATAGATAGATATTAATATCAGAAACGTAAGTGGAAATGATAATCCAAGTAGGTCTTTTTAATATAAAATATGAAAAAGATAGATCGATGATGAGAGCTGAATGTATTGTATAGAGAGCAATATTATATACATGAAAGGAAAAACCCCGAAAAATCCGATAATACATGTCTTTATCTGCTGAAATAAAATAATTACCGGGATTTTCGAGTTGTGGTTTTATGCATATATATATATATATATATATATATATATATAACGTTTAAAGTAATATATATATATATATATATATATATATATATATATATATATATATATATAGAGAGAGAGAGAGAGAGAGAGAGAGAGATATGTATGTTTATTCTCATTACTTCAAACCTTATATTTAGTAGGTACACTTATTTAGATAGGCATCATGAATTAGAGATCGAATATATATATTAGGTTGGTGCAAAAATAATGACGTAATAATGTCGTTTTTTGACGTTAAAAAATACGTCAAAAAACGACATTATTACGTCATTATTTTTGTACCAACCTAATATATATATGTGTGTGTGTAAAGGATGTATCAATAACATGGACAGATTTTAAATGTGTGTTAATTTTAAGCATCTAATGATTTTTTTTTTCATTTTGGGGATATTATTTTCCCTACATAATTGCCATTACTTAAATAACGGGATTCATTAGAGCAAGAAAGAAATTTTCACCAATAACACTGATTTATTTACTGCTGGTTTAATTCGTCGTAATGAAACACCCTTTATATATATATATATATATATATATATATATATATATATATATATATATAAAGAAAGAACAGTAACAGTAAAATTTGGACCTTCCATTTTTGAAACATGGTTAGAACTGTGTAGCGGTAAAACCATATTTTAAATCAATTAATTTATAATATATAAATATATATATATATATATATATATATATATATATATATATATATATATATATACACACACACAAACGAGATGACTGACTTTTTACAGTAAGGTTCACTCTATACAAGGGGCCTGGGCTACGGTATGAAGCATTTTGTACGGTTAGTAGAGAAAGGCAACGATTAACCCTAGACTTGAACGGGTTAAGATTGTATCATCGGTGAAACATCTTCTTGAATTCCATATGGCAGTAGTTTGCGGGAAGAAGCTGTTCGGGTGGAACAGACTTCTCACCGATGGAATTTGGAGAGAATGATGGGTGTTTTGCTACATTATATGTGTCATGTTGGGTCCTTGCTGTGAAGGTTAAGCCTGTCGGAACCAAGTGTGTCTGAGCTCATGCCCGTAGAATTAGCGATAGAGCAGCGAGAGACTTGCCACACCCCGCCTGTGAGAGAGACGTTGGGGCGTGGAAAATAAGTGGTCAGCCACAAGGACTCGGAGACGCTTTCTTTACTATATTGAGGCGAGAAGGTGCGATCTAGTCAACTCCCGCCGATAGATGACACTTCTGGCCTGATCTGTCCCTTTTAAAGGTAGAGGAGAGCACATGGAGTCAGGTACTTCGTGGGGCGGTACAGGGAACCAACCAGTTTACCTGCATCTTTAGCCAGGCCAGGTGTGAGTTTAAGGACCAATAATTTCTCAATGCAACGTGACTCTCCCAGGTATATATATATATATATATATATATATATAGTTAATGCAAAACTAGGTAATCCGTATGGGTAAACCTAAGGAGGATGGTATCCAGAGAGCTCAATGTAAATTCAGAGCAAATATGTTTGAATAAAAACAGACCACTTTAAGGTTCCATGTCAAAAGTTATTTCACCACAACCTTTTTAAAGGGCTCTGGATCCAGAGCCCTTTAAACGGGTTGTAGTGAAATAATTTATTACAGGGAACCTTAAAGTGGTTTTTATTCAAACATATATATGTATATATTCAGATATTAAATTGTTATACGTTATTTATATAGACACAAATATTTATAATAAAAAGTATTAACAACATTTACCGGCCTGAATGTCCTAGAAATTTTCATAGAAAATATGCGTCCTCCAACAGCAATCGAACCTATATCCTTCACAGAACTCTCATAGAGCCTGACGTGCTATACCAGTTTAGCTACGAAGGAGCATCTGATTAGCAAGGTCGAATATACTGTTTTTAAACTACAATTTTCCATGATTTCCCTTGAACGATGTTATCTGTTTATTATAATCAGAGCATTTACTTAAATATTTGAGTTTATATAAATAAAACAATAAAATATATTAAATTAATTGTCGGACATTGTCAATTTCGCAGTGTGCGGCAAGTCATATAGATATATATATATATATATATATATATATATATATATATATATATATATATATATATAGGGAAGATGTTATGGTAGTTCCACCGAGAGAAATGTGTGTATATTAAAAAGAAGATACAAACGTTTATGGTTGTAATGTGGATTTTTAAAAAAAAATATTATGTTTCATTTTCCATAATGTGTTTCCGGTCTTGCAACCATCATCAGGCAAAGCGTGGAGATTTCCACATATCATTAAAAATAATTGAGTTTTTTCTTAATTTTTTCAAGGTTAAATATTCACGATATGAGACATTCTCTCTGTAGTGTGTCTTTTTCAAATGTCTTTTATGACGTCACATCATGAAAAAGAATGTATAAACATAAAAATGTCTTTACACACACACACACACACACACACACACATATATATATATATATATATATATATATATGAAGAAAAATATACGGGAAAAAAAAACAAAAATCCTTATATCCAATAATGCTGTTTTAATGTTAATATGTCGACGTCGGATGTTTCGGTCAATAAACCATCTTCAGGACATATTCAATATAAAATATAAAATATAAATAACATTATCAAACTTAACATGACAAAGACGATGGACACAAGAACAAGGCTTATCCAAACAGATAACTAAAAGTTTTATGCGATCAGCGTTTCGTTTTAAACATGGTCACGTTGTCACCACGTGGGCGACGCTGTGAAAACGTATTCCTAAATTTGAATATTTTGAAAGAAAAATGAAAAAATGAAAGAAATTCTATTTGATCTAAAATTTATATGTACGCTTGTCGAGCCCACATATTTTAAGTCACAGTTTTTGTATGAGATTTGGTAGATGCAATATATATATATCCAGGTATGATGAGAATGAATAGGGTATAATTCCAACGTTGCTAACATTTAATTTAAAAGAGGCCTCAATACAAAGTAGAGCAATATTCTTTATTTTAGGATATTACACTGAAAACATGTCAAAATCGCTACACAATTGCAGTCGTGTTTCGATGCGTACTAATGCATATCATCAGGCGATTGTAAATCACTTGCCAGCATTAATGATAGAATAACACGATAATATTCATAATACTTTACAGGTATGCAACAAAAATGTATTTTCGCATAGATGTCTGACGCTATCTAATCTTACTACCTGTGATTTCCCTGCCAGTTTTCCTAGTGCTGTATTAATTAAGATTTTAAAACATAGTAAGATTTCTTTGGAAGTTTCCAACCATTTCCAATTACCAAATATGAACTTAAATATCACGCGGCCGAAACTGAGGCGAGTTTGGTGGTTGGGATATTTTGGTAGTTCTTTTTAGTATTTTGAAAATGGATTTTCAAGGCCACCTGGACCTCCTCTGAACTTCCATCTTGCGAACTATATTATTTTTTTGGTGCAATCATTTCACCCCAAGTAAGGTGATGTTCCTCTGTTACAGTTAGTCCCCCCTCCATTTTTTTAAAATTTAACCCCAAGTAAGGCGATAATGCGACTGACACTATCTGTTGTTGGAAGTGGAAGAGAATTAGAAGTATTTAGTCAAGTGAAAGGACAATAAAATAACAGAGGTCAGAAAGACAGAAGATGGCGATTGGCGTTGCATTTAAATTTTTGAAGATTGTACGTGTTAGAGAAGCAAGAATATGGAAGGCAAATTCAAAAGCGAGAAGTGCGAAAAACGAAACTTTTAGAATAGAACATACGGTTGCAATTACCTAGTTAAGTAATTATCAATTAATAAAAGCAATTTGAGAATCATTTACTCATTTCGCGCCGTTTCTTTCACGACGCATGCGCAATTTAAACATAAAGACAGACGACCCTCCTAAAAAAAATTCCACATATGACTCTTAACCTCTTAAAGACCGAACGATATTTTACCAAACCATATCAATCCTTTCTAATAAAGCTTGTCTGACACTATTTTTTTTTTTAAATTCCTTCTTTCGTTCTTTCTCCCCGCCTAGTCACCGACCTATGCCTACCGTACTATTTTTCTTTCACGTCTGCCTTTTGACCAACGCTGTCCCAGCGGACATCTTTGGACGTCACAAACGATGATGCATGCGCTGGGCGGGCGATTGGTTACAATGAAGCGTTTGTAAATGACAATTACTGGATTTCGAGAGAGATCAAATAGGGTTAAAGTTTGAAGGCCATAGTTCAAAGACGGCACAGAAGGTCTCCCGATTGAGGTAGGCGGTGAATTCTCAACGGTGCAATCAGCGCCATTTCAGTATTCCTGTTTTCTTCTGACACACATGACGTCAACTTTGAGAGCTATGACGAAATCGTAAAACTGAGTGAATTAAAAGTACTGGCATAAATTTCCATCTATAATAATACTTGTCAATAAAGAACGCATCCATATTAGAAATCGGTTGCGCGGCTTTGATGTAACTTAGTAACCATCCAAATGGGATCTTTACTGCACGTCTGTGAACAGACATTCTCTCATGCGGTAACTCAGTCGGTGTTAAAAGGAATTTGGTGATCAAGAATCACATATGTTTGACCAGTGACAGAATGCATGATCATCAGTGAGAGGAAGAACCCGAAATTCGATTTACAGGGCGGGAACACTAGAATTAATCAGACGCAGAAGTTTAAATATCTGGGAAGCGTTTTTACAGAGAACGGTGAGTGCGACATTTTACGTGCCTCATTTACTATTTTAATTGGATAAGGAAATTTTAGTTGCAAATCTGTACATTTGGTTTTCCACAGTCGTTTCCGTAATCGAATCGGCAAAGCAACGTCCATGTCAAGAGGCACTACACTGATGTGCATTCAATAGTGCAGCTATCCAGTTCGGTGGAGCAATATAAAGCACTTCGTGCAAGTTTTTACAATCAGATTTTTTACATTTTGCATCAAGGGCGACAATTTTGAGACGGTACCGTCAGGTTTTATGCTAAAAGAAAGTGGAGTCTCTAATTAAGGGCATAAAAGTGCCCGGAAGACAAAGCAAAGAAAGTATAATTCAGTTATGTACCATGCGTGATACACACTTAGGCGATCATGTATCTTTCGATACATAACTGAAGACGCAGGGTTTTTTTTTCCAGCAGTAGGCTGCCATTTCTTTCTGCAGTAGACCAGTTGCTATCCAAGGCTATAGAACCCGATCTGTCCTGCTATTTACCCATAGCTGGTGGGAGAAGAAGAGGATTCATACTTTTCCCAAGGGTCAGTCAGTTATGGGCCACGCGTGATACAGTCTTAGGCGATCATGCATCTTTCGATACATGACTGACGAGGCAGATTTTTTCCCAGCAGTAGGATGCCATTTCTTGACCAGTTGCCATCCAAGTCTATAGAACCCGGTCTGTCCTGCTATTTACCCATAGCTGGGTGTGGGGGCAAGAAGGTTCATAACTTTCCCAAGGGTATTAGCACGTATGTGAATGTAATGGATTCAACTGGAAAGTCAATCAGTCACTTATATGCCATGTGTGATACACCCTTAGGGATCATGTATCTTTCGATGCCTGACTGACGAGGCAGATTTTTCCCGCAGTAGGTTTCCATTTCTTTCTGCAGTAGACCAGTTGCCATCCAAGGCTATAGAACCCGGTCTGTCCTATTCTTTTCTTCTCTCCCCCCCCCCAGTTATACAACCTCGGAGGAGGGAAGAGAAGAAGAGGATTAATACCTTTCCCAAGGGTTTTTGCACATAAGTGAATGTAATGGATTCGACTGGAATTTAAACTCGTCTCTCTGATTCCTCACTCTTAGCCATTATCCAATAATCCTCTCCAGTTAGAATCTTTTAAAAAAAATACTTTTTCGAGCATTTCTTTCATTTGCTCTCGCCAGAGAAATTTCCTAAAATGTGTTGAGAGCATCTCTTTCTCTGAACCAAACATTCTTTTAATTTTAGATTTTAGGTACGATAACAGACACTCAATATTTTGAGTGTGTATCTACCTATTCGTTGTGTGGACAAAGTTTTTATTGTGTGTAATTACAAAATGGCGAATTTTCCAAGCGTGGCTTAGATACAGCACAAAGTCGAAAGTATGGGACCCCCATTGAAGATCGAACTCAGTCGTAATTTATCTAGCGAGAATCTCTAAATGTCTGTAATCTTTACCGAAATTATTACATTGTAGTTGCATTTTGATAATTTGGTATATATTTTTTATTGTACAGGGTGGTCCGAAAGTCTTGTCACCCGTACATAATATAATTTTCTATTACAGATGGCTGCCACGAAAATGATGGCGTTCACACAGACCCTCTCGATGTGTGACAGCGTCAATAAACTGAATCCAGTGAATTTGTATTACTGTATTACTTGTTCTTATATTGTTCTCATTACTTTTTGGTGGGAGATGACAAAGCTTTAAGACCACGCTGTAGTATGAATAAAAATGATTTATTTTCAAATGAATTTCTTTATGAAAGGTAATTCTCATATATTTAGAAAACTTGTAAATAAATATTTCCTTAGGCTCGAAAACCGTGTAGTATCGATGTCAAAGGAATCGCCATCCATTTTACATTATCATAAAAATATGTGAACCAACTTTAATTAGATATTTATTATTTACCATTTTTATAAAGAAATAAATAGGAAAAGAAATTTCTGTATTAACAAATTTATAAAAATGTCTGCAAACAAGAAAATTTTTCATTCTGAAAGTTGCAGTTGTTGCCAGGCAAGTTAAACAAATTTTGATTTAAAATTTATAATTTCCTAAGAGTGCCAAAATTTTCATAAAAATACAAACAAACTTTGAAAATTTATAATTTCTTGGGGTGAATTAATATTTGAGAAAAGTAACTTTACATTATTTCGGGGGAATTCACAGAAAAGAATCAATAATTGTATATTTACTAACTAACTATAATGAAATATTTATTGCCATTTTATAAAGAAATAAATAAGAATTTGGGGGTAATTTGCAGTGTAAGACCCGCAGTGAATTTCTATTAGAATTTTCCAGAATCATTCCATTTAGGTGTAAAATTATATCCTTAATTCGAAAATAACAATAGAATTTTGCTAAAATTTACCGTTTTAGAGTTATCGACAATAACATTTCGGACTCATTCGCGTCGGTTCCGTCCGCCATTAACTGACGTTGTGCTCAGACGTTCGCCTCGAGAATCATACGCGGAAGCTTTACTTACTTAAAAGCCTTTTTACTGATCTTACATGTTTATATCTATTTTTATGTTTATCTATAAAAAAGAATGTATAAACATAAAAATGTCTTAAAATAATTCTCGGACTTTGTCCATTTCATAATGTGTGACGTCATAAGTTTATATTTGGATACGCGTTTAGCAGATATGAATGTACGTGAGAGATTCATGGAAGATTGTAGTTTAAAAACAGTAAAATCTACCTTGATAACCGAACGATCATCTGTGGCCCAATACGGTTCCTTATAGGATACAGGTTCGATTCCTGTCAGAGGACGAATATTTTATTTACTGTTTATTATAAACATAGCATTTACTTAACAATTTGTATCTATAAAAAGAATGTAATAAACATAAAAATGTCTTTACATATATATATATATATATATATATATATATATATATGTGTGTGTGTGTGTGTGTGTATGTGTCTGTAAAGCGGAAACCAAAGGGCAACAAATGGAAAAAATTGAAATAAAAGAGAAAAACGGATAAATGATCACACCATACACGTCCGGAAAGGCAATTTAAATCCGTACGGACTGTGATATATATATATATATAGATAGATAGATACAAATATAGGTAACTATACTCGTTTCGAAAAACCTTCGAATTTTTGATTTGCCAATAATCAAATCAATCTCGAGAGGAAAAAAAAGGTTTTTAAAAAAGAAAGAGCTAGAAACATGAAAGTCTGTCGAAAAAAATCGCACATATACAGGTTCAAAGCGCAAAGAAAAAGACCCGACACGAGTAAACAACTAACTAACAAAAGTGCTCAATACAACTGTAGAGCAGACCTAGATACACCTAGTGAGCCAGACAAACCTACCCAGGTTTCACCTAAGCGGACCGTCAGGGAAAGCACGCTCTTTCCCTGACGATCCGTTTAGGTGAAACCTGGGTAGGTTTGTCTGGCTCACTAGGTTTATATATATATATATATATATATATATATATATATATATATATATATATATATATCACCCTGCAGAGGTGACTCCAGTTTTACCACCAAAGACCGACCTTTATCTCGCGAGATAAACGGATGTCTATTGTAGATAGATTCCTTGCAAAAATTTTCTTTTTTGTAAGGATTTATTTTGTTGCGCGTCTTTATATAGAAGACCAATGATGTCATTGGTTGATCAAGATAAATCCCTTATTTTTGCCGTGAAAAAGTCCCTCAGAGAACGAAACGCATTGGTTAAGCAGGTATCACCCCCCCTTGTCTTTTTCTTCATTTTGTTCCTTTACAGATACACTCTAACTGAAAATAATTTGCACATATACACATACACTTGGTTCAAATAACTTTATAATCTTCTAAATAAATATCGTTGAAGGAATCAAACGTGTATACAGTATCACCGGTGTCAAGTGAATAACCGCCGTTTGATACGCTGTTTTTTTTTTTTTTGTTATTATTATTATTATTATTATTATTATTATTATTATTATTATTATTATTATTATTTCCAACAGATAGAGGAAAGCGCTATTTAAGAAAGGAAAAAACACAGTGTTTAACAACTTTTAACAATATTTTGACAGAATATCAGTCGTGTATAAGTTATGTTTAAAAATTACAGATATAAAAATAAAAAATACAAGTCTCTGTACAAACTTCTGTTGTCTTCAAAACAAAAGCTGTACTGGTAATCAATACGACAAAGCGAATAAAACGCGGCCAGCGTTAATAGAATGCAACTGAAATGTGTGTAACATAATAGGGCAGTGCTCGTCTTGAAATTTTCCGTCAGTTGATTAGTTAGTAAGTGTAATTAATCAAAGAGGTTTTTTTTTTATTTGGTGTTACGTCTCTTAGTGTTGAAAAGATTTTGGGAATCATTTTATCATTTATCATTTATTATTATCATTATTGCTGGTATATTGATTCCCATTTAATATACGCCGCTCAATGTAGCAAACATGACTTGATTTCTGTGGATTGCACAACGGAAAAATTGAAGAAAACATTCAATGGCCGTAGGTCTGTTGACAGACACAACAATGTGCCTTCGATGGAGATTGCAGAACATTTTATTACGAACGAGTGTAATTTCAACAAGCATTGAACATTTTGAAAAAAAAAAATTCTATCGATCATGAGGATGGTTACGTATGCAAATTGTTAACTTGTCTATAATATTATTATTAATAATATTAATATATAATCTATTAATAATAAAAGATTCAATGACAGTAGTTTTGATGCCAGACACAACAATGTGACGTCAACGGAGATTGCAGAACATTTTATTACAAACGACTGTAAATTCAACAAGCATCTTAAGCTTTATATTCTGGAAAAAATATTCGGAATCTACCGACCTTTCGACGTCTGAGGATCGTTACGTATGCAAATTACTAACTTAGCTCTTCGGAGGAATGGACAGAATGAGAGGAGAGTTTCAGAAAATTTATACCAAGCTGTTTGATTAATTCCTCTTAGTAACTAAGCAACTAACGGAAAAAATTCGAAGATGAACAAGATCGCCATCATATTAAGCACGTTTCACTTGGTGGGCGGCGTTTCATTCGTTTTGACGCGTTGATTACTATTACATCCGTTTTTCCATTACAAGACAAACAACATTTGTACAAAGACTTACTTGAAGTTTTTGCAGATTTATATATTTTTATACTTGAAGTTTTTTAGATAAAACTTGAAGAATACAGATATACTATCGAAATATTGTTTAACATTGTCAAACACTGTTTTTTCTTTTCTTTTTCTTTTCTTAAATCACTCTCTTCTCTTGCTATTATTATTATTATTATTATTATTATTATTATTATCATTATTATTATTATTATTTGCCTCTGTGTTGTGTAGATGCAGGGGGTTACTGAGTGTGAAAGAATATAAGAAAAAGAAAAGACATTATTAAGGAGAGAGAATATTAAAAGGACAGGAATTAAGGAGACAGAAGACGACAATTGACATTACATTTAACATTTTTGAAGATCAAACTTAACTGGGAAGCAAGAAGCTGGAAGTGAGTTCCATAAGTGAGAAGTGAGAGAGAAAAAACTGTCAGCATAGAAGTTGCGGCTACATCTAGGCATTTCAACTTTAAGATGATGAGACCTTGCCGCCAATCTAGTACTGCACTTGAATTTATAAAGTCTAGCTACCAAAGAGGAAAACTCAACAGAAAAATTAGCATGAAAATATTTGTAGAAAAAACATATGGAAGGTACATTACGACGGTTGGAAAGTTACTGAAGCCGGGATGCCAGGTCAGGACGATTAACATTGCTGATTCTTCTTTAGATTTATAACATATCACTAAACATATAGCAGAAGTACTAGACCAAATGTGACATCAAATTTAATGTACGGGAGACTTATAAATGTGTAAGATAGACTCTGCCGATAAAGATTGTCTGGCATGATACAGTGAATCAACCCTCCTAGCAGAAAACCTAGAAACTGATTCAATATAATCGTTCCACTTCATGTCAGCGGAAAACGTAGTGTACGAGAACGCGCAATGAATCACTCTATTGGAGGTTAGCATCAGCCATAATGATAGAAGGCAAAAATATTTCTCCCAGACGATTAAAAGGGAGCAGTTTTGTTTCAGAGGCTTTAAAATTAACATGACATTTCTTGTTACAGTTAAGAATTGATGCAAACTGATTAGGTGCCATGTAATCAGAGATTTAAAAATGTTATGTAATTGAGGGGATTACATAGAGAGAATTCTAAGCGAGTTGTAGGGAATTACGCATAAGTCAAATGTTTTACAGTTCACATATTTTAGGACAGTCAACAACTTAACAGACGGCTATTTTTTTTTTCTATCATTCATGTTGGCTTGAGATACCCATTCCACAGATTTCAACCTTGTGGTCTGGGCGATTAGCTTTGATTGTTCTGTCTGTGTGTATTGTAAAGTCTATTATTATTATTATTATTATTATTATTATTATTATTATTATTATTATTATTATTATTATTATTATATCGTTTTAATATTTGTTGTCTTGAAACGTTTTGCTTTCTTCTTCTTTTCTTCTTTCCCCTTCTACATCTTCTTCTTCCATCTATTGCTCCTCTGTCTTCTTTGTCTTCTTACGTGTATTTCTTCTTCTTTTTCTTCTTCTTCTTCTTCTTCTTCTTCTTCTTCTTCTTCTTCTTCTTCTTCTTCTTCTTCTTATTATTATTATTATTATTATTGTATCGTTTTAATATTTGTTGTGTTGAAACTTCTTCTTTCCCCTCCTATATCAATTTCATCGTCATCATCATCATCATCATCATCATCATCATCTTCTTCTTCTTCTTCTTCTTCTTCTTCTTCTTATTATTATTATTATTATTATTATTATTATTATTTCCTTGGGTTTCTGTTGTATACACATCTCCTTCCCGGTCCCAACTAGAGGCCTAAGGTTAGAAATGTCTTCATGACATTTTTATACTGATCATTTTTGCACCCCCCCCACTACAAAAAAAAAAGCTAACATCTTACACATTTTACATAGACAAAGCTTTTCGTAATGTGTGATCTGTACCCGCGAGTACAATGTTTTTGGATTTCTTTAAAGCCTGGGCTTCCAGGATTCCATTCAGTGAGTCCATCGAAACTCTTTCCAGTCAATCCGAGTGCTCCAACTACAACTGGAATTATTGAGCTTCTCATGTGCCACATTTATGCAGATCTTCAAACATGCATTACAATCTGCAGGAACTGCCATGTCAATAGGAAAGCACATTCTGTTTTAATGGTCTTGATCACTATGTCTGGGTGATAAGCTTTGATTTTTCTGTTTGTGTGTATTTTAAAGTCCCATAAAATTGTTATAGGTCCTGTCTCTGAAACCAGGTCTGGGTGATGCTATTATTATTATTATTATTATTATTATTATTATTATTATTTCCGTTGATATCTGGCGTTTACACATTTCTTTCCGGGTCCCGCCCAGAGACCTAAGTTTAGAAATGACATCATGACACTTTCCACTGACAAAAAAATAAAAATAAAATTTACATAGATAAACCCTTCGTAATATGTGGACTGTACTTGTGAGAACATTTTTTGTATCTCTTTGAGGCATGGACTTCCAGGAATCCCTTCAATTAGTCTACTGGAATCTTTTCCAACCAGTGCTCGGGCTCCAACTACAACAGGGTTTGTTGATGTTCCCATGTGCCACAATTTTGAGATTTCTATTTCAAGGTCCTTGTATTTTGACAGCTTTTTGAATATCTTCAAAGATACATTGCAGTCTGCAGGGACTGCCATATCAATAAGGAGGTACTTTTTTGTTTGTGGTCTTTAATAACAATATCTCGGCGGTTGGTTTTGATTGTTCTGTCAGTGTGTATTGTGTAGTCCCATAGAATTGTAACCGGTCCTATCTCCGTACCCGGGTCTGGGTGGTGTTCATAGCATTTTCTTTCAGTTTCCTTCCCGTAGAAGTTGTAAATTTTCTAGTGCAGATATGGGCCCACTCTGTCATGCCAGGTTTTATAATCAGTGGGTGCCAATATCGTGGAACCTGATACAAGATGATCAATCGTTTCTGGATAATTAACGCAGAATCTGCATTTTGGGCTAACACAATATTTTAGTATGTGTGCTTGATAATTCCTAGTTAACAAGCATTGGTCCTGTGCAGCAAGGATAAAACCTTCAGTTTCAGCTTTCAAACCTGCACTACGTAGCCACAGATGGGTACGGGTTTTGTCCACGTCAGCTTGTTTGGTACGGGCAGAGTATTGGCCATGAAGCGGTTTCTCTTGCCATTGTATTAGGTTGATGCCAAAATAATGACGTAATAATGTCGTTTTTGACGTTAAAAAATACGTTAAAAAAACGACATTATTGCGTCATTATTTTTGCACCAACCTAATATCTGTATCTGGTCGGTTGCATTTGTCTTTTATTATTATTATTATTATTATTATTATTATTATTATTATTATTATTATTATTATTATTTTAATTTTATGACCAGAAAATGTCTTTGCTCTGTTTATTTCAAATTATTTTTTTAATATTAATCCCTGTAAATTAGAATTCTTAATTTCACTTGTATCAAGTCAAAAAGGTTAAGTTAAAAAAAAAAGAGAAGAAAACAAAGAAGGAAAAAAACAACTAAAAACACGCCATCCCCACCCCCTGTCACCACATCAAATATTTACACGTCTAACTAATGTTTTTAATCCATTCGTTTTTTTTTTTTGTTTTTTTTTTTTTTGAAGAGGATTTTGATTTTCATGAACTGTTAGTTTTTTTTTTTTTGGTTTAGTTATTTTGTTGTCTTTAATCTTCAAATTTAAGACAAAAGAACTGTCCATTGATTTTCAGGATACTAAAAATATATAAATTTGAAACAAACATTGAAAAACAGATAAAAAAAATTAAAGAGAAAAACAGAATTTGTTTGTAAATAGAAATATAAAAAAATATTTTGTTGATAAAAAGGAGAAAAAAATTAATTTATTTTTATAAATTTAAAAAAAAATTAATTCGTTTTGAAACTTAAAAAAATTAATTATATGCATTAAATGAAAAAGAGAAACAAATTAAATTTACAAGAAATAAAGGATGTTTTTTAAAATAAATGCCCGTTTTTTTCCTCGAGAGAAATCATGGGAAGAAAAGCTAACAAAAAAGAAGATAAAAACAAATAATAATGTTGATGAAGAAATTGTGGCGGGTATCGATTCATGAAATTGTTTAAAAAAGAAAATGGCGATTTCAATTCCTTATAAAAAAACAAAAAAAAATAGGAAGATGGAAAGGAGAGCATGATTGATAATAGAGAAAGAGAGAAAAGAGAGAAAGAAAAGAAAGAAAGACGGAAAACAGAGAAAGATTAAAAGGAAAGAAAAACGAAAAAGGTAGAAAAATGGAAAGGAGAGCATGATTTATAATAGAGAAAGAGAGAAAAGAGAGAAAGAAAAGAAAGAAAGACGGAAAACAGAAAGATTAAAAGGAAAGAAAGACGAAAAAGAAAGAAAAATGGAAAGGAGAGCATGATTGATAATAGAGAAAGAGAGAAAAGTGAAAAAGAAAAGAAAGAAAGACGGAAAACAGAGAAAGATTAAAAGGAAAGAAAGACGAAAAAGAAAGAAAAATGGAAAGGAGAGCATGATTGATAATAGAGAATGAGAGAAAAGAGAGAAAGAAAAGAAAGAAAGACGGAAAACAGAGAAAGATTAAAAGGAAAGAAAAACGAAAAAGGTAGAAAAATGGAAAGGAGAGCATGATTGATAATAGAGAAAGAGAGAAAAGAGAGAAAGAAAAGAAAGAAAGACGGAAAACAGAGAAAGATTAAAAGGAAAGAAAGACGGAAAAGAAAGAACAATGGAAAGGAGAGCATGATTGATAATAGAGAAAGAGAGAAAAGAGAGAAAGAAAAGAAAGAAAGACGGAAAACAGAGAAAGATTAAAAGGAAAGAAAGACGAAAAAGAAAGAAAAATGGAAAGGAGAGAAAGACAGAAAAGTGAGAAAGAGGGAAAGAAAAATGATGAAAAATATAGAAAGATAGGAAACAAAGGAAAATGGGAAATATAGAAAGATGGAAAAAGAAGGGAAGATGTAAAGGAAAGAAAGACAAAAAAGAGAGAATGATGGAAAAGAAGAAAGAGGGAAAAGAGAGAAAGAGGGAAATGAAACAAAAAGCATTCTTGATTGGCTCCAGAGGCGGATATGCAATGTAGTTGGCCTTTCTCTGGCATCTCGTTACAGTCACTTACGTCGCCTCTTTCTGTCTGTTCTACAAATACATTCATGGAAATTGCTCCGAGGAGCTGCATTCGATGGTTCCCAGTGGTCATGAGTTCAGGCGCCCTACGAGGCTGGCATCCCGCTCTCACCCCTTCACTGTCGAAACTCCTAAATGTAGCCGTCTCTTCTACTGCAATAGCTACATGTCTCGCACCTCTCGCCTGTGGAACTCCCTTCCCTATTCCAGTTTCCCTGAGAGCTATAATATGCAGCTATTCAAATGTAATGTCAATCGACATCTCCAGTTGCCTTGATTAACCTCCTCATTCTTTCTTCTATCACTCCTATCTGATCTTGCTCTAAATTTTCTGTAACCCATTGCGTCCTAGTGACTTCCCGCCTTGCTTGGGGTGAAATGCTTATATATATATATATATATATATATATATATATATATATATATATATATATATATATATGAAGAAAAATAGAAAAGAAAAACGAGAAAGATGGAAAAGAAAGAAAGATTAAAAAGACAGAAAGACTGAAAAGAAAGAAAAATGGAAAATGTAGAAAGATAGAAAAGAGGGGAAGATGTAAATGAAAAGAAAGACAGAAAAGAGAGAATAGCGGAAAAGAAAGAGGGACAAGGAAGGAAGAGGGAAAAGAAAGAAAGATGGAGAAGAGAGAAAAATGTAAAAGAAAAGGTTAATGAAAAATACAAAAAGATAAAAAAAGACAGAAAGATGGAAAAGAAAGAGAGGTAGAAAAGAGAGAAAAATTGACAATATAGAAAGATAGAAAAGAAAGATAGTAAAAAAAGAGAGATGAAAAAAGAGAGAAAGATGTACAAGAGCAATAGACGGAAAAGAAAGAAAGATGGAAAAGAAAGAAAGATATTGAAAAAAGAGAGATGGAAAAAGAGAGAAAGATGTACAAGAGCAATAGACGGAAAAGAAAGAAAGATGGAAAAGAAAGAAAGATAGTAAAAAAAGAGAGATGGAAAAAGAGAGAAAGATGTACAAGGGCAATAGCTGGAAAAGAAAGAAAAAAGGAAAAGAAAGAAAGATAGTAAAAAAAAAGAGAGATGAAAAAAAAGAGAAAGATGTACAAGAGCAATAGACGGAAAAGAAAGATATTGAAAAAAGAGAGATGGAAAAAGAAAGACAGATGTACAAGAGCAATAGACGGAAAAGAAAGGAAGAAGCAAAAGAAAGAAAGATAGTCAAAAAAGAGCGCTGGAAAAAGAGAGAAAGATGTACAAGACCAATAGACGAAAAAGAAAGAAAGATGGAAAAAGAAAGAAAACCGAAAATAGAGAAAGATGGATGAAACTAATAAACGTAGGTCAACGTCTGAGTGAAATAAAGTCTTTCATTAGATTTTTAACCTGAAGATAAGAAGATGTCTAAATTATTTGAAGGACAGAGATTATACTGAACGAAAATGTGGGATGGAAAAAAAAAAGCGAACAGGAACAAGACATCTCATCTGCTTTTTAACAATATACCTTTTATAAGAGTTTAGTTTCTAAATATATTTACATAATATATATATATATATATATATATATATATATATATATATATATATATACATATGTATATATATATACATATATATACATATATATATATATATACACACACACACACACATATATATAGTAATAAATAAGAATATCTTTACACACACATAAAATATATATATATATGCATGTATATATATATATATATATATATATATATATATATATATATATATATATAAATATAAAAATACATTTATGTATATATATATATATATTTACACATGCATGTAAATTATATACAAAATATATATTTACAGACAATATATATAAATATCTTTCAACATATTTATATATGTATATACATGATATATATATATATATATATTACGAAATATTTATTTACAGACAATATCGATATATATATATATATATATATATATATATATATATATATATATATATATATATTATAATTATTTTTTAAAAAAATAGGATTCATTCGCTACATAAGAGTTGTCATGTTTCATAAATGAGAGCCGAAAACCTCAAAATAATTATTAAAATTAAATTGCCTTAAAGTATCAAGTTTCATCCTCAAGCGAAAATTTAGCAATCTGTTGAAATAGGCTATTGAATAATAGGCTATAACCCATATGAGGTGGCTGTTAATTTTATTGATTATTAATTATTTGCTCCATAATAATAAATACATTGAGCTCTTTTTGTGGATCAGATTTAATATTTTCTATTACTAGGATAAACTTGGATTATATTTCAACGGATTTCTTAGCTTTACTATATATATATATATATATATATATATATATATACATATATATATATATATATATATATATATATATATATATGTATATGTATGTATGTATGTATTATGAAATGGACAATTATTCTAAGATTTTTTTTCATGTTTTTGCATTTTTCTTATAGATACAAATATTTAAGTAAAAGCTCTGTTTATAATAAACATTATTAACGACACGCGGGTAAATGCAGTTAATACTGTTTATTATAAACAGAGCATTTACTTAAATATTTGTATCTATAAAAATAACGTATAAGCATATATATATATATATATATATATATATATATATATATATATATATATATATATATATATATGCTGGACAAAAGCTGAAAAAATTTAACCCCGTAGGCATGGCGTCCATATACTGTAGATAATGAGTTGCCTGAAATTTGGCACCTGTCAGCCTTAAGATTATCATTAGCCAATATTTAGCAAAAAGAAGTAAATGTTTAAAAAACTTTAAGCAATAATGGGCAAAATCTTTATTATTACTGGATATATGCTAAAGCGCTTCAGTAAGTGATAGTCCCTTTTAACCTTAAGTGTGATGGTAAATTAATTTTGCAAAAAAATATACAGAATAATCAATTTTTACACGATTCTTCGAAATCCAAATTGTGTCATCAAGCATTACATCATTTTTCTCTACCACCGGTCAGACGGTGGTCAGGGGTCAAATGATTAATGAAACTTGTTTAAATGAGATATTGCTGCCCAAATACACAGTTTTCATTAAGGACGACTGGCAAATATATATATATATATATATATATATATATATATATATATATATATATATATATATATATATATATATATATATATATATAACGCTAAGGATTTAGCAACTATTTATATACAAGAGCATAAATGTTATTGAAATCTATCGAGGATATATATGGTTAAATCCTGTTCTTGAATGACTTTTAATGCAAATTTGTAGTTTAATGATTTTAATTTGGGATAAATTTATGTGTTATATATTTTAATTAAATGAGGCTATGAATGTTACCGTTTTGTTTTAATTTTTTAACGTTTTTGTAGACATTTGTTTAAAGGAGAGGACGCAGTGAGTAATGGATAGCGGCTTGGATTGAGGAATCGGAGAGCCGAGTTCAAATTCCAGTCGAATCCATTACATTCACTTACGTGCTAATACTCTTGGGAAAGGCGTGGATCCTCTTCTTCTCTCTCCAGCTATGGGTAATTAGCAGGACAGACTGGGTTCTATAGCTTTGGATGACAACTAGTCTAGAAGAAGGACAACTCTGAATTCAAAACCTGCGGAGGGTCGTTTGGGGACCTTGTTGCACGTAGTGCACCAGATCTCGGTATTCGGCCCTTCAAAAAGTGTGGATGGTTCTGCACGAAACCTTCACTATAATCAAATCTCACGTGCTATACATGCGGGTTTGGGGACCGGTTGTGAATTCCAAATTCTCATGAAACTCCAATATTGGAGCCGGCTCAACCCACCTCGGGTGAATGCCGTTACAAGAAGAGAAGAGACATTTGTTGGAATGGAGATATAGAACATTTGTTGGAATGGAGATATAAAAATGGTAAAACTTCAAAGAAAGCAGTTAACTAAGACACAAAGAGTTACTGGTGTGAATTAGAAAACATTATGAAGGAGTGAGAACAATAGAAGCGTATTCACGAAGACTGTAGAAAAATAATAAGAAAAAAAGAGAAACATTTTTGTCCCTTCTCCTCAGTAACCCTTTCTCGAATTTCTTCATTTTATTGTCTTTCATCCTTACTAACTTTTTTTTTTGTCTTCATAGGTTTTTGAATGTTTGACGTGAAAGTATTTCATTTTAAGAAAAAAGGGGTTTAAAAAAAATCAGGTATTAATTATTAGTTTCTACCTATAACACACTAATTTCCATCATCCTCAAGATAGAACTGTGGGTATTAATTAGTCAAATAAAAAACTTCTTAATAATGAAAACACACACTTTTTTATTCGAGTTCAACCCAAGCAAAGCATTAAAGCCACTAAGACACAACAGAAACATTACTAAGAAGTGAGAACAATAGAAGAGTAATCAGGAAGACAGTAGATAACGATGGACATTGCATTTAAATTTTTCACGATCAAAGTTGGCTGGAAAGCAAGAAGCCGGAAGAGAGGTTCACAAAGCAAAAATTGAGCGAGAACAATAGAAGAGTAATGAGGTAAACAGTAGATAACGATGGACATTGCATTTAAATTTTTGAAGATCAAAGTTGACTGGAAAGCAAGAAGCCGGAAGAGAGGTTCACAAGCTAAAATTGAGTGTGCACAATAGAAGTGTAATCAGGAAGACAGTAGATAAAGATGGACATTGCATTTAAATTTTTGAAGATCAAATTTGCCTGGAATATTTGGGATTAGTTTATGCATATTTTAATTAATATGAGATTATGAATTTAACCATTTTCTGTTAATTTTTTTAGAAATTTTTATAGTCATGTATATTGGCTTGAGAAAGGAGTTATTCTTTTAGGAATGGAGATATTGGAAAAAGTCGGGAGCCAGATTTATATTTTGATAAGATTCGATAACGGCACTCTTAAGAATTTTCTTTCCATGTTACTTCCTCTTTTAATAAGAATGCTATTCTTCAGATCAAAGTTGTACTTGAATGTATTTCTATGTATAACTAATGTATTTGACAAATTGTTGTGTATAAGATCCCTTTTGTATTCATGCAGCCCTAAAGAAGAAATATGCATAGAAATTATCAGGTCGTCCCATAAGTTCTGTCCGAATTTTGAATAAAGAAAACAAGTGACCAAATGTTACATTTAATTACAAATTCAATCAACAATGTATTTTCCCTAATTATCTATGACTTCTTTCCATCTATTAACAAACTTACTAATTCCATTACTGTAAAATTCTTTTTGGCTTTGATTCGAAGAACTCACAAATGTCAGTTTTAATCTCTTCCTGTGTTACAAAAGCTGTTTCTTCCAAATGATTCTGTAAGCTACGAAACAAATGGTAGTCTGAAGGAGCAAGATCGGGAGAATAAGGTGGATGAGGAATTTTCTCCCAACCAAGTTCTTCAATCTTTTGTGACGTGATTCTTGTTGTGTCGGTTCGCGCATTGTCCTGATGAAACATCACCTCTTTTTAATTCACTAGAGCAGGTCTTTTTCTCCTCAAAGCTTGTTTCAAACGCTCTAATTGCTGACAGTATATTTGAGCATTAATTGTTGCATTAGGTGGTAAGAATTCAAAGTGGATTATTCCTTGGCGATCCCACCAGATTGAAAGAAGAGCCTTTTGCCCATGAAGTTCCCTTCTCGGCTGTGGCTGGGGGTCCTTCCCCTTTACCAAGCCACTGTCTACGACGCTTAACATTTCGATAAAAGATCCATTTTTCGTCGCCAGTCACAAGTCTATCCAAAAAAGGTGAAACAAGTTGGCGAAAATGGAGAGAAGAGCAGATGTCAACTCGGGATTTGAGGTTGTTTTCAGACAATTCATGAGGCACCCATTTTCCAAGTTTAGGAACTTTTCCAAGTTGTTGAAGATGACGATGAACAGTTGTATGGTTTGAACTGAGAACCACTGCCAATTCCTCAACTGATAAAGCAGGATTTTCTTCAAGGGCTGCTTCAAGAAGCTTTTCATCAAACTCAACTGGACGTCCGGTTCTATCTTCATCTTCAAGGGTGAAATCTCCACCTCTGAATTTTGCAAACCATTTTCTCCAAGTTCTTTCATTCACACATTCCTCTCCATAAACTGAGTGAATGTTTCCAGCCGCTTCGGCTGCTGAGTTTCCTTTCTTGAACTCATAAAGCATTATGCCCCTCAAATGATTTTTGGGTACTTCCATGTTAGCAGGGTTTTAATCAAACACAATCTAATTTTATTGTTCTCTGAAATAAAATTTGATCAGTTTAAATGCATCTAAACATAAAAAATAATGTTCAGCTCCATTAGACATTATAAAATACTCTTTAAATTTCGTTCATTTTAACAAAAAGTTAAAATTCGGACAGAACTTATTGGATGACCTGACACTTTTAAAAATCTCCAATTACTTTATCCAAAGGCCTACAAAATATATGAGCGCAAAGAACCAGCATTATT
>OZ010599.1:20789862-20794862 GCA_963932145.1 Acanthosepion lycidas
ACACACACACACACATATATATTAAACAAAATAAATAGAAAAACATATGTATTTTACTTCAATTTCTTCTTTAAATAAAGTTATAGTTTTAAACTTAATATAGATTAAATTATAGTATAATTTAATATTTGTGAGTTACAATGAATTCTATTTTATTCTAAACCCTACATTAAAGCATTAAATAATTATTATAACCTTAGTTCGTTGTCAAGTTTTTTGAATTCTCATATCCTTGTATTTTGATTGGTCATTCCAGTTTATGCAACAGACTTTCCCTTAGCGAGGGGTGTTTGCCTGATTTGAACCTTTTAAAAACCTTCATTCTACATTCAACATCATCACTTGATAAGACTCCAGAAGTGTTCTAACAAAATGGCTATTTTTGTAGTGATTTTATAATATATTTATGTTATAATTTTCGAATAAATAATTATATATATATATATATATATATATATATTATAAATTAATTGATTTAAAATATGGTTTTTCCGCTACACAGTTCTAACCATGTTTCAAAAATGGAAGGTCCGAATTTAATTTTGTAATTAAATTAAAGACATTAGTTCCATTTCATTCTCAAGCGAATTTTGGAGTCACTTTTAAAATTACTGGGTTTTAAAGACACAGCTAAAATCATAATTCACGTTTCCAAGATTACAGATTAATTCACTTCTACTAGACAGGGGTGTTTGCGTGTTCTTTATGTCTATATTTTTATGTATCCGTTATTAGCTACGTTTTGGTAGGGGTAGGGATGTATTCTTCAATGAAATCTGACATCCGTTAAATAATGCTCTGTAAATTTACATTGAGCACTATTTTGTAAAAATAAAAATATATATAAGAACACCGGATTATATATCTTACTTTTCTTTCTTTATATATATATATGTCGTCGTTTTTCCCCGATTTCTAAGTTTCTTCAAGGGGTTTTAAATATTTCCTATGTTTTTCAATTTATTCCGCATCTTTTTCAATCTATTTTGTACACGGGGTTGTATATGAAATTTTGTTTTTGTTTACGTGTTTGTTTTTTTCAGTTGTAGATTTTCCATCCAGTTACACACACACACACACACACACACATATATATATATATACATATATATATATATATATATATATATATATATATATATATATATATATATATATATATATGTGTGTGTGTGTGTGTGTATAACTGGATGGAAAATCTACAACTGAAAGAGAGATTGTTGTCCAAATGCAGAATTATATATATATATATATATATATATATATATATATATATATATATATATATATATATATATATATTCTGCATTTGGACAACAATCTCTCTTTTATATAGGTTTCATTAATTTTCTCCTGTGTTTTCGTTTATTCATTTAGCCATCATCAACGATGATTTTTTTTAATGTTTATTCTTAATTGAATGCGTAGATTTTTTTTTTATGTATCAAAAGATATGGAAATGCTTCTTTTTTTTATTTTTCACAAATGCTCTGTACAATGTTACCGTGTACGTAATTGATGTTAATAATTATTTTTTTTATATTACAAATGCTTTTTGCAATTTTTAAAAACTTTATGTCCAGAAAAGAACAAACTTATACGAAACAAAAAAAAATTAATATATATATATATATATATATATATATATATATATATATATATATATATATATAGAGAGAGAGAGAGAGAGAGAGAGAGAGAGAGAGAGATAGAGGAAGCTAATTTTAAAAAATAAAACAAAAATATTAATATAAAACCCAAGGTATCTTAAATTTTAATTTTTAACATTTTTTTTATTGCTCAAGACGCTCGCGCACACACACACACACACTCGCACACACACATACACACACACACACACACACACACACATATATATATATATATATATATATATATATATATATATATATATATACAGAGAGAGAGAGAGAGAGAATGAGAGAGTAAAGGTAACAAATCCATTGGTATATAATCCAAGTGGGTCCTAGTAATATAAAATTTCAAAAATGATCACCAAAAAGAGCTCAATGTATTTAGTATTACAGAGCAAATAGTAATTAATTTATTTTTCTTAGCTTTCATAGTTAAAGTTCTATTCTGACAAGAACTCAGTCCATACCGGGGTCGATAAGACAGCTTATTCTCCATTTTTGGATTTTTTTCTGCATTAATTATATATATATATATATATATATATATATATATATATATATATATATATATGTATGTATGTATGTATGTATGTATGTATGTATGTATGTATAGTTAGTTTGCTAGTTAGTTAATAAAGTTATTTGGTAATCGTAACAGAGCAAATATTAATTATATTAAAAAACCGACAACTTTAAGGGTTCATGGGATTAAAATTTATTTCCTGAGGACCAGGATTTTGATCCTAATCCAACAGATCTCCTTTTTCATAGGCCTAAGGAAATAAATTATAAGCCCTTAGAGTTTTCAGTTTCTTAACACACACACACACACACACACACACATATATATATATATATATATATATATACATATATATATATATATATATATATATATATATATATATATATATATATATATATATAATGGATACTCCTGTCGGTTTCGACGTATGAAGATCTGACAGCTTAATTGATTCAGTTATGAAAAGTTGTGTGATAAAATTTCGTCGCACTTAAGACCCGCTAGTTATTTACAAAGGAGGCCACATATGGAGCAAGAGTGAGGATTGTAGGACGAGATCACGGTTAGATTGGCTGACCTTTTAGATCTTGCTCTTGCTTTCTGAAGACGATTCAGACAAGCAGATTGAAAACTGCCGAGTCCACTAAAACACGTTGATCTCCATTCTACCCGCTCCAAGGCTAAGCGCTCAAGGGTATTATGTGGTATATTGACAGCTGCTTTTCAGCTTGTTTTGTATCTTAGCCATGGGCGTCCTACTTTCCTGTAGCCCTGATCTAACTGGCTGTACATTAGGATCTTGGACATGCTAACATCAGACATTCTCAAGATATGACCAGTACAGCGCCACTGAGTGTATATAAAACATATCCGCTTCTAAGTTTTATGGATACAATCTTATTTACAATTTTCAGTGGGCTTTCTAAGCGAATTAGAATTCATAGTTTTCTATTTTTCATTATACTTTCTCTTTTTTTTCTACTAACGGCACAGAAATTATTTTAATTCAGTACAAAATTCGCGAAAGATTCAGCATCTGAAGAAGAATGCTAAATTAAACTTTACCAGAAGATTTATATTATATGAGATTTTCAGTTTATGTTCTATTTATTTATTACCTCATTTAGTCCGGTCTGGTAAAATCATTTTAATGAGTGATTACAAATCCCTTGTTTGAATTTATTCGCCACGACAGATGTTACCCCTGGGCACAAGCGGCCTTTATTTTCAGTCGAGGCCGCTTCTGACCTCTGTTTGAAAATTAGCCTATGCATTTCAGTCTTCATTCTACCTTATCAGGCTCTTTTGTTTTAACATGAGCGGAAAGGTCGCCTTGGGGGCTAGTAGCTGACTCCATAATTGATGTTTTGTTTTTTTGAACTTAAATTTATTGAAATTTTAACAAATATCCTCCGTATAATTTTATTATTATTATTATTACTATTATTATTATTATTATTATTATTATTATTATTATTACTAGATTTTACACAGTTCTATCGCACCGATGAAGACGAGAGGCCAAATTTAATATGCTTTAAAAATTAATGGGCTTTTGGCCGAAAGCAAACAAAGAGAGCGATGTAGAGCGAGCAATATTTCAGAAATCGGTGTGAGGTGAGAAATGAGGTTTGTCATTGAATACAGATAAATTTTAGAATACAATTGGTCGGCCTTTTATAAAGCTATTGATTAATTTGAAATAAGTAAGGTAAAAGGCCAAATGCCGAACATCAATCTACCACTTACACTTCACCTCCCTCTATATATTTCACGTAATTTGCCTCGGTACTTCATTATCTATGCAGCTAGCTAGCTATATATCGATCGCTTTCAGTCATTTCGTATCTATCAACCTATAGATTTATTTATCCGGCTGTTTAGCTATCAATCACAGAATCTTTGTTTTCATTTTTTCCCTCTCCTCGGTTTGTTCGTATCTATCTATCTATCTATCTATCTATCTATCTATCTATCTATCTATCTCAATCCCATTCATATCTATCTATCTATCTATCTATCTATCTATCTATCTATCTATCTATCTATCCTAGTCTCTTCATATCTATCTATCTATCTATCTATCTATCTATCTATCTATCTATCTATCCTAGTCTATTCATATCTATCTATCTATCTATCTATCTATCTATCTATCTATCTATCTATCTCAATCCCATTCATATCTATCTATCTATCTATCTATCTATCTATCTATCCTAGTCTCTTCATATCTATCTATCTATCTATCTATCTATCTATCTATCTATCTATCTATCTATCTATCCTAGTCTATTCATATCTATCTATCTATCTATCTATCTATCTATCTATCTATCTATCTATCTATCTATCTCAGTCTTTTCAGATCCATCTATCTATCTTAGTCTGTTCATATCTATCTATCTATCTATCCTAGTCTATTCATATCTATCTATCTATCTATCTATCTATCTATCTATCTATCTATCTATCTCAGTCTTTTCAGATCCATCTATCTATCTTAGTCTGTTCATATCTATCTATCTATCTATCTATCCTAGTCTATTCATATCTATCTATCTATCTATCTATCTATCTATCTATCTATCTCAATCCCATTCATATCTATCTATCGATCTATCTATCTATCTATCTATCTATCTATCTATCTATCTATCTATCTATATATATATATATATATATATCCTAGTCTCTTCATATCTATCTATCTATCTATCTATCTATCTATCCTAGTCTATTCATATCTATCTATCTATCTATCTATCTATCTATCTCAGTCTGTTCATATCCATCTATCTATCTTAGTCTGTTCATAT
>OZ010599.1:20804862-20819862 GCA_963932145.1 Acanthosepion lycidas
TATGACATCTCCCTGCTTATCTTTGTTTCCGCTCACCGAAACGTCTTCCCAGCCCAGGCCACTCTACTCCCCGACGCCTCGCCTCGGATAGTCCATTCGCCAGAATCGATCGCGGCTTTTTGGGATAAAATATGGAGTCTAGTCGGGCTACATAAGCATTCCCATTCCGATCGCAATTCATTTGATTTTATTCTCTCAGTCAGCCACTCCCC
Organism: Acanthosepion lycidas; assembly: GCA_963932145.1. Taxonomy (NCBI): domain Eukaryota; kingdom Metazoa; phylum Mollusca; class Cephalopoda; order Sepiida; family Sepiidae; genus Acanthosepion; species Acanthosepion lycidas. The sequence goes on from OZ010599.1 coordinate 20,805,075, forward strand.
AGCAAAGGACACCCCAACCTTACTACCTCTCCACACGTTTTTATTTCTCTCTCTCTCTCTCTTTCCCACTACTTCTCTCTTCTGATATACAGAGTCATTCTCTGTCTCTCTGCCTTTCCCGTTCTGACGCGCATACACATACGCGTGCGACCAACGCGCACTTTCATTCAATCACTCACTCTCTCTCTCTCTCTCTCTCTCTCTCTTACATGTACAAACTTACACATTGTGTTTTCCATACTTACTTTCTCTCTCTCTCTTTCTCTCTCTCTCTCTCTCTCTCTCTCTCTCTCTCTCTCTCTATCTATCTATCTATCTATCTCACACACACATGCAGAAACGCATACACACAAGCAGGGGCGCAGAAAATTTCTCGGGCTGAAAACAAATGGGATTTTCATCAGATTTCGAAAACTGTGTCTGACCAAGAACTTCCCAGAACACACGATTAACATCACACACACACACACACACACACACACACACACACACACACACACACATATACAGATTTATATTCATGCAAACAAGGGCACCTCGAGACAGTGTAATGATTAGCAAACTTGTCTCGCTAGAACAATTACGACTGTGTAGTGAGTTCGATCCTCACTGGGTGCCCCTTTCTTTCGGCCTTGTGCCACATCTAAGCTACGCTTGGAAAATTTAATGTAAGCAAGAAAGTCATTCACTCTCTCACACTCTCTCTCTCTCTGTCTTACACACATCCACACAGAAAATCTCTTATTTTATCTCTCGTACTCACAAAGTGATTTACTAAGCGTAGATTAGGTGTGGTAAAAGGGCGTAACTTTGGAGTACCCAGTGCGGATCGAACTCACTACTCAGTCGTAACTGATATCACGGAATAAACTTGTTAAGCAGTACTTCGCATTTAAGTACCCACTCCCATGCACACACATATATACACACCCACCTTATTACACAGTTATACTCACTCTCAAACACATACTCTCTCTCTCTCTCTCCCACTCATAGATACTCTCTTCCTCTCACACACTTGCTTTCCTCTCACAAAATTTTACTCTCCCTCTCTCATTTTTCAAATAAATTTACTTCTTCCTTTCTCTCACATACATATTTACTCATAATTCCCCACCCTCTGCTCCACTCTCTCCCTCTCTCCTCACCGGAGTATTTTAATCAGAATAAAATGCCAGGCTTTAAGATGATTTATTCCCGTATCTGATTCGTTGTTTTCAAGCCAATATGGCCGACGCCCGTTAGTTCGGACAGGGCCTGTTGGTGAAGGTCATAATATCCGTGCCCGCAATGAAAGCTATGAACGAAGCGAGAGGAAAAAAAAAAAAAAAACGGGGAGAGAACGGTTTACGGCAGAGTATATATTATAATCTCCATAGATTTAATAAAATGGCTGTTTTGGTAATTTTACTGAATATGGAAACAGAACCCGAAACGGAGGAAAAATCTACATATAACCTGCCCCCTGACTGAGACAGTTGGCTTTAAATTTTTCACCCCAAGCAAGGTAATAAAGCCACTAAGATACAAGGGGTTACTGAGTGTGATACAATATGAGAAAAGGAAACCTTATTAAGAAGACAGAATAATAAAAGAAGATTAAGAAGGCAGAAGATAACGATTGACATTGCATTTAAATATTTGAAGAACAAACTTAACTTGGAATCAAGAGATTTTCACAAGTGAGAAGTGCGAGAGAAGAAACTGTTAGCATAGAACTTACGGTTACAACTTTAGGAGAACCCAATTAACGCAATATATGGAGTTAAATATTTTTATTGGAATCCTCCGTCATTTATCGTATATACACGCATATTATACGACGTTTGAAAACCTAATTTTGAAGCTAATTTTAAGAGGGTCGCATCATACACGTGATATAAAATTAGTGTCTATACTGCTGGCCCTGATTACGCCGTTGACCAAACTATATATATATGTACTGCAGCCAAAAATTACAGCTGTATTTAAAATAAACATTATTTTAATAAAAATAATGTTTTACTTAACTGTATCCAATAACAATGCATGTAATATTCACATATCAGTATCGTATTTACATAGTAATGCATGTAAGCAAATATATGGATATAGAACGTCTTGTTCTTATGTCCATCGTCTTTGTCATGTTGAATTGATAATGTTAATTATTTTTTATGAATATGTCCTGAAGATGGTTTATTAGACCGAAACGTCCGACGTTGACATTATATTAACATTAAAACAGCATAATTGCATATAAGGATTTTTGTTTGTTTTTTCCGTATATTTTTCTTCATATATATATATATATATATATATATATATATATATATATATATATATATATATATGTAAGCAAATATATGGATATAGATCCGACAGTATGAAGAAAAATATACGGAAAAAACAAACAAAAATCCTAATATGCAATTATGCTGTTTTAATGTTAATATAATGTCAACGTCGGACGTCTTGTTCTTATGTCCATCGTCTTTGTCATGTTGAATTGATAATGTTAATTATATTTTATGAATATGTCCTGAAGATGGTTTATTAAACTGAAACGTCCGACGTTGACATATTAACATTAAAACAGCATAATTGCATATAAGGGTTTTTGTTTGTTTTTTCCGTATATTTTTCTTCATATATATATATATATATATATATATATATATATATATATATATATTGTTTGTTTTTTCCGTATATTTTTCTACATAGTAATGCATGTAATAGTCTCATATTAGTATCGTATTATATAATAGAAGCATATCGAATATGCATCTTTTCCATTGTTTACGTTTCTAAGATGTTTAGCTGTTTTGCGTTCGGTTGTTTTATGGCTGTACCCGTTAAACAACGAATATAGCGTTGTTAACGATACTTTTATCATTCTCTTTTACTTTTTCAAATTATTTAACTAGAAGACGGGATAACGAGATAAAGGAAAAGAGGGTAGTCTATTGTAATTTGGTCTCTCAAGAAAGGAACTCGAATGATACACGAGATACAAAAGATAGATGATAAAGTCATTTTTTATAAGTGAAAATTTGGGGTCTTTCGAAAATAATTTAATTAGTGAACGCACCAAGGATTCTCCTACGGCAGACCGGTTAAAAATCAACCCTGAGTCCCGAGCCATGGTGTCTTTTAGAGTTAGTTTTCATGAGAAGATATTTCCAGAAGTTGTGCTATAGGAGACGATTTCCCCGCCCGCTAGGTGGCTGTGGCCGGCAAGCTGTAAACATGTCTGATAGTGTTTACTAAAAAGAGATAAAAAGCAAGCACATCTCACAGGATATTTTTAGTGTGGTAGGTTCAGCCCTTTCTAGGATCCCTGTTTTAGTTTCCCTGCGTTGGACTAAGATAAGTTTACTGAATATTTAATTGACAGTAATTATTTGAGGACGGTTTAAGGCCGGCTCTGATGATGACGTAGAAATTCATAGTTGGAATAACAATGCTATGCATGGGTTCTAAGAAACAGGACTTAAGATAACCCTTTCCGAAATAGGAACTATGATCTGGGACTGAAATGAATTCGGTAATGGCACCTAATCGGAATCCATCATATTCAACATGTGCAATAAGTAATTACTAAGCACTTCAGTTACTTCGATGTGTGGATCAGTTATAACAAATTTTGTAGAGGAAAAAATAAATTGAACATAGAACAGGCTTTGCCAGAGATAGTTTCACCCAACACCACAAATTGCTACGTAACCAAAAGATCAACCTGTGAATTCGTCATGAATTTCATCATCATCCTTCTTCGACCTCCCTATGGTTGGTCGGAACTCCATTGAAAATCCCTTTGCACAATGTTCGGTTCTGCATTACTGTCCTAAATCCCCAATATACAACCTTGAGTGTCTGCGGAAGTCAATTTTCGGGAAAAAGACACTTCCAGAAAGATGCCACAGGAGTAAGAATACAACGATTTCTCTGTCCACTCGTAATAGTTTTGTTTGTGTTTATGAGAGATTGATCTCAATTCTCTGTAAACTGTGTTAAGCGTATGTAGCATGGGATCTCCAACTAATGCTCTGGATTTTTCTATGTAGATCTGTATATCTACCATCCAATCCATCTTTCAATACGAACAGATAATGTCCAAGTTTCGGATTCATACAGTAGAGCTGGTTCAATTAATGCTCGAAAATTTTGGATTTTTAAAAAGGATGGAAGGTTCGGGCGCCAAATCTTGTGAAGTTTGTTACACGTATTCCATGCAAGAGCTTTGCGGATGTTGGAATTTTTTCGGGAATCTATTATGTGAGATCCACGATATTTGAAGTCCTCAAGTCTTTTGATGAAGGGATTATTTGAGTGACTACGTAACCAAAGCATCAACCTGTAAATTCATCATCATTATCATCATCATCTGTCGGCCTCCTTATGGCTGGTCGGATCACCACTGACAATTCCTTTCCAAGCTGTTCGGTCCTGTTTTTCTTTCCCCAGATCCCCAATGTCCAACACTGAGTGCCGTGCTATGGTGCCTGGGAAAGTCAGTTTTCGTGAGAAGACACTCCCAGAAGGATGGCATAAGAATAAGGATACAACGATTTCCCTGTCCGCTCGGAGGCAATGGCCGACAGATTGTAATCATTTTTATTTGATCTTAAGAGAGATTGATCTCAGTTCTCTGTAAATTGTGTTACGCGTTGCATGGGATCTCCAAGAGATGTTCTGGATTTTTCTAAGTAGATTTATATATGTTCCATCCAATTGTCTTTCAAGACGAACAGATAATGTCCAAATTTCTGATTCATACAGTAGGACTTGTTGAATCAATGTTTGAAAGGTTTGGACTTTTAAAGAAGATGGAAGGTTCGAGCGCCAAATCTAGTGCAAAGCTTGGCGGATGTTGAAGCCTTTTTTGGAATCTATTATGTGAGATCCAAGATATTTGAAGTCCTGAACTCTTTTGATGGAGGAATTATTGAGTGACTTCCAATTCGGAAGCTTCAGAGGAGGTTGTGATGTATTCTCTCTTACTCACATGGCAATAGAAACCTACCTGGTTCGCTGGTTGACTAAAATGGTTAGAACATGTAACTCCAAGAGAAAATAATAACACAATCAAGATGTTAACATTCTGTACTAGTTCAAATAGAATGTTAGGTAGGAAATCCCACCATTGATACGGGAAAAGAGCGATAAAGTCTACGGTACTTGAGAAACCTGTTTTCCTAAATAAATGAGTTTGAAGAGAAATATTTTATAAATTTCAACCGAAAACAGTACTGGCAGCTCGGTCAATGTAGGAAGGATAAAAAGATCTGACTTTTTGTTTCAGGGGAGTTTGTTCTTTGGGATTGGTGACGATTATACCAGTGTTCCAGACTAAGAGCGATAGTACTGTTGTTTATGGTGTTTAAGAAACAGATTACCAACTGGAAATTTATTTTTTGTACCACCCAATTTTCATTTAAATCTCACAGCCTGCCAATAATAAATCCTAATATGTTATAAATAAATGCAAAGGTCTGGCCAGTCTACCGGGGAACAGCTAAGCCTAATCAGCCTATTGGCTATCACTGCTTATAACAGCTTTTAAGACTATTGTCCCACAATGGTTTGATAAATGCTAATAGCAGCAATGATTAAAATGGATGGTACATGTAATGTAAAGAGAAATTAATGACATAATCGAGATGTTAACATTACATACCACTTCAAATAAAAGGTTAGTAAGGAAAATACCCATCAATACTGGAAAGAGCTATAACAGATATTGGACTTGAGAAACCTGCTTTCCTAAAAAAAAAAAAAAAAAAGAAAAGAAAAAAAAAAGAAGAGTTTTAAGAGAAATATTTTATAAATTTCATCTGAAAGCAGTACTGGCTGCCCGGTCAATGAATACCATATGTTTCTGTGTAGGGTAACAGATAATTTTACCATTACGAAACAGATGATAGGCAAGCCTATCTACTCCTATTGAGGAGAAAAATAGATAAAAAATAAGTAGTTTGGGTGGTGATGTTACATATAAGAATATAAAGATGAAATATAGAAGAAAAATAAAATAAGATAAAATTAAGGGCAATGAGAGGGTGGTGGGGTTCCAGAAATAGGATTAACTTCAAATATATATATTTTGGTATGGAGCTCAGGAATTAGTGGACTTGAGAAACCTGTTTTCCGAAAAAGGGTTTTAAGAAAAAATTTCTTATAAATTTCAAACGAAAGCAGTACTGGCTGCCTAGTCAGTGAATACCAAATGTTTCCTTATAGGTTAATATCAATACTGGAAAGAGCAATACAATCTACTGGACTTGAGAAACCCGTTTTCCTAAAAAAAAATTATAAATCTCAGACGAAATCATTACTGGTTTTCCGGTCAATAAATGCCAAATGTTTCCTTATAAGGAAACGGCTAATATTATTTGCCTTATTTACATTATTCGGACTGTCATCCTCATCTTCACTACCACATTCCAAACGTTTCGGACGTTGTACGCTCCAGCCGTCTTCGGGTGATTGGAAATTCGAACCGAACCGTTTAATTCGTCCGCCGGAGTAGATTGTTCTAGTTCTCCATGCCATGCCTCTTCCGGATATCTCATTTATTTTCCCTTTAACTCAACTCGCCAAACTTTCGTTCACCACTACTGTTGGCCTGGTATTGAACACACAACTCTTTAGTTCTAGTCATTGGATCTAACCAACGTCTTTATCCGCCGGGCCATGTCTCCTTGAGGTTAATAATAGCATTGTCATTAACTTTAATTTTACAAGTTTCCTTTTAATTTTACGGTTATTCTTGCAATCAAATTCAAAATTTTTTTTTTTTTTTCTCTTAGAAGATTCCAGATTCTTTGTTTCTTTATTACTTCTATTTTAACTGATGGCGTATAATAACGGAAAAAATGCTTTGTGAAAAAAGGTGTAATTAAAATCGGTGATGGTGCCTGATGCGTTCGCCAAGTTGTTTTCTTGTTTGTTGGTTTGTTTGGAACTCTATAATGTACAACACTTCGCTGATTCGCTTGTCAAAACTAACGAAAACCTTAATACAAATACAAGAACTAAGGAAGAAAGACATCTTTTATCTCTTATCAATCGTTCTTGGAAGTAAGGGGCATGGCCGGGAAGTGCCTCTGTGTGTGTGTGTGTTTGAGTTTGTTTGTGATTTTCGGGGTCGCAGGGGGTGTTAAGTATTTAGTTCCCGGTCATAATCTCGCCAGATAATCGTCGAAATGTCTTAACAATGACGCTAACAGATAAGAAACGGATAATTTAAGCAAAGTCTTTTCGGCCTGTGAAGAAAATAATAATTTAAAAAAAGAAAAAAAGATTGGATTATTAAAACAAAAAAAAAGGGCATAATAGGTGAATATACATCAAAGACAAAGAATAAATAATTTTCAAAAAGCCTTCAACAGTATCGTACAGCCCGGGATATCAGTTTACCGAAATATGTTAAACATTTCAAAACCGGACATGAAGATAATAATGCAACGTGGGGGGGGGGAAATAAATGCAGCAGTACACTCCTTGAAGAAGGTCAATATGAAAAGACTAAGGCTCAGTGTCTGCTTTAATTCTTTTTATAAAATCTAGTATAAACATAATTATAATCCTAGTTTAATATTTTAAAATTACTTCATCCCAAACCAAGGCAACAAAGCCACTAAGACGGAAGAGATCACTGAGTGTGAAACAACTGGAGAAAAAAGAAAAGAAAACATTATTAAGGAGAGAAAAAAAATAAAAGAATAGGAACGAAGAAGGCAGAAAATAACGATTGACATTGTATTTAATTTTTTGAAGATCAAGGATAACTGGAAAAGAACAAACAGAAAGAGAGTTCCACAAGCGAGAAGTGCGAGAAAAGTAATTGTTAGCATAGCATTTACAGTTACATATGGGCATTGCAAATACAGAACGATGAGACCTAACTGCCAATCTAGTACTGCTCTTATATTCTTTTAGAATTTCATTTGACTTGTAAATAAGTCATTCTTTTCCCTCTGCACAAATAAGTAATTTATATTCAAATTTTAGCTTTCTCAAATTTAAGGACCAAGTCCCACTGAAAGCAGTGATAAGAATATATGTAATTGGCTGTAATATAATAGTTTGGTAATGTAAGTAAATGTTTAACAAGATCATTTTAACAATATTTCTTTTCGTTTCCATAATCAACCAATACGTTTAAATTCATAAGAGTCTAGGTGCTAAAGAGGAAACCTCATTAGAACAAACATTTCTGAAAATATATATAGAAAAAGTACTGAAACCGAGATGCCAGATCAGAACCAATAACATTGCAGATTCTTCGTTGTATTTTATCAACAATTACTAAATACATAAACTAGATATGAGAGCAACATTCAATGCATGGACAAATTTGTTAGATAATAATATACTAGGCCACAAAAAATCTCCTGAGCCGACCAAGCATAGAAATGAATACAATATGGGACCCAGTAATAGGGAGTGCCAGAGAAAATCAATAATAACAACGAAAATTGCAATATGAGCTCTTGTAAAAAAAAGTGCAATAATAACATCAAAAATTGCAATATGCGCACTGGTAAAAAAAAGGGGCTACTGAAGACATTAAGGTTTATAATACCCAGAAATTCATATACAGATGTCGTCAAGGACACATGGCACAGTGGATAGAGGCGTTAGTTAGATCCAGTGACTGGACCCAAAGAATGTGAGTTCAATACCTGGTTAAGGCAGTGGAGAACTTGGAGAGGGGAATTACCAGGAGATAACTGATAATTGACATCCATTAGACATGGCACGTGAAACTATAACAGTCTACCCCAGCGAGTGAAATAAATGGTTCAGTTCGACATTTCAACTACCTGAAGAAGGCCGGAGCGTACAACGGCCGAAACGTTGTGATGAATATGGCAACAAATGTCCGATCAACGTACATAATAATATCTCATCTCAGAAATATAAACAGTTAATAATTCTTATGGTGATAACAGACCTTTCTATACGGATCAGTTAGCGATATTGTCGGTTGAAATCTATAAAATATTTTTCTTCAGTTTTTTAGGGAAAATTAGTTCAATAAGTCTTTCGTCCTGTGTGTGACAATAAAAGATTGGAGGCTTTGAGGAGCGTGGAACCTCCTCTTAATAGCTGTTGTTCCCAGTTCCAACTGACCTGGGGTGGTAGCACCTGTTTGGGTCCCGGCTATGGACAAATAATGAACTCCCAAGCAAAAACAAAACACCATAAAAGTATAAAAATACATTTTTATACTAAAAATACCAGTAATATATATATATATATATATATATATATATATATATATATATATATATATATATATAATTTATCAAATATATGAATTATCAACAAGATACAAATTATCAAGAATACATATTTATAATAAAATTACCAACATGAAAGAACACTTTCATGACATTTACGGCTATAACCTAGAAACTCCTAAATCAAACTGGATCCCAAAATATGACCCCAACAGTACTACAACATAAAACATACATATTGCCACCTCTAGTAATCATCTCCACACAAACATATATATGCACACAATACATCTACTATATATTCATGTTGCATAGCTTCCTCCTCTTGTGGAGCTCTTGGTCATTGCTCCAAACTGAGCCTGTGTTGCATAGCACATTGGTGGGCGTGCTCTTGAGGCGACGGCGCCAATTCAATAATAAAGTTGCATTTTCCTCTCGCGGTCGATGATCACTAGCTGTTTTGAGTCCAGAGATAAAAGAACCTCAACTTAACTATTTATTAATCACGTGGAGGTTACTATACAGCGGGGTCTCTCCTCACCTCCACTCGAGGAGCCGATGAAGAAACGAAAGAAAACATGTCTACCGAGCTTGATGTGTAAGAACCAACTTACTGAAAAACCTTTTTCTATCTACCTCCTTTCCCAAGCAAGCTCAGCCAATCAAAATCGACTTCCTTATTTTCCAACGTATTCAAGATGATTTTCGCCCTCTCTAACCTTCTAACTTTCTGTCCTGGAGTAACAACATGCCTAAAAGTTTTCACAAACAATTTCACCTATGGGGAAGTCTTGGCGCCGGCATCAATTCGATGATAAAGTTGCATTATTCTCTTGCAGCCGGCGATCGCTAGTTGTTTTGAGTCCAGAGATAATAAATAAAAAATAAACTTCAACACGGAATTTTAAACTTAACTATTTTATTAACACCAATGTATACATCATTTAACTATCCAATGAGTTCGCTAACCCTAATTTCAGACACGAAAGAAAACACGTTTACATTGTTTGACGGTTAAGAAACAACACGCTGAAAAACCTTTCTCTATACCTATGATTCCCACGCTCGTTCAGTCAGCCAAAATCGACTTCCTTATTTTGTCTTCCATCTGAACTCTAAAGTCAACCCCAGGAGGTCCGAGCAGAGATACACTTCCTCTAAAAAAAATAATAGTCTGCTAAACTATTAACATTCTTATAATCCAACAAAATATGGAAATAACCCTCAAAGTTAATAAAAACAAATCAATACATACATACATACATATATATATATATATATATATATATATATATATATATATATATATATATAAGTAAACACTTTCTGGTCTCTGGTCGTCATGTTGCATGAATAGCTTCCTTGTATGGGTGATCTTGGTCATCGGTGCCAATTCGCTAATAAATTCATCAACACTGAGAGTCTTAACTATTTATTAATCAGGTCAAAGTATGCATTATCTAACTATCCAGTGAGTGGTCGCTCTTCCTTCACTGGAGAGATGTTTCGGACATCAAAGAAAACACGTCTACATTGTTTGACGCTTAAGAAACAACACGCTGAAAACCCTTTCTCTGTATCTATCATTCTCGTTCTCATTCAGCCAATCAAAATCGACTTCCTTGTTTTGTCTTCAATCTGGCATCGAAGATCAAACGCAGGATGTCTGAGCAGAGATATCATTCCCCCTAAAAGCAATAGTCAGCTAAACTATTGTTTAACATTCAATTGTGAAACAGAATAACATATACCATATTTGCATTGCTTCAAGGTTCCAAAGAAAATTAAATTTCGGCATTAAATAACTCATAAGGAGTTGATACGCCTCTAAACGCCTCTAAACAAATAGATCAATCATTAACTGTTATCACTCTTTCTATTACTGTAGGGAGTTTCCTTTCTAGACTTTTGTTTAATGTAGTGTAGAAAGTCGGCATCATTATTTTCCTTTCTAGTTACATGTGCTATCCATTTTAGTTGCTGCTGCTGTTGGAAGTCTTTATTTTATTTTATTTATTTATTTATTTTATTTTTTTTTTGGTTTCTGTTATTTGTTTTTTGTAGCGCCATTATATATGATTTGATAAAGATTAATTCGCTTGAAGCTATTTGGAATCATCGCTCTCGGAAAACTGTGTATAGCTGATAGTTTAGGCATATCTAAAAAAAGTTGAACGCCACACATGACATCGATTTAAGATATTTACGAACGTGGTTTCAATTCTTAGGTTAATATTTTGATATTTTAACAACTTGCGATGTTGGAAGAGTTCAAAAATAGGCAATATTCGGTAGGAAGGGTGATCGACTGGAAATCATCCCGACACTTCAATCATATAAGTTAATGATATATTATGAAATGGACAAAGTCCGACTATTATTTTAAGGCATTTTTATGTTTATACATTCTTTTTTATAGATACAAATATTTAAGTAAATGCTCTGTTTATCATAAACAGTATCAAACAACACTTACCGGCCTGAATGTCCGAGAAATTTTCATAGAAAATATTCGCCCTCCGACAGGAATCGAACCTGTATTCTATACGGAACCGTCATATAGCCTGACTTGCTTTTACCGATTTCGCCACAGAGGATGGATCGGTTAGCAGTGTCAAATTTACTGTTTTTAAACTACAATTCTCCATGATTTTCTCTCGTACATGCATATCTGCTAGAGGTGTATCCAAATGTAAACAAATGACGTCACACATTATCAAATGGACAAAGTCCGACAATTATTTTTTAAGACATTTTTTTATGGCTATACTTTCTTTTTATAGATACAAATATTTAAGAAAATGTTCTGTTTATAATAAACATTATTAACAACATTTACCGAGGACGCATAAATGTTTATTATAAACAGAGGATTTACTTAAATATTTGTATCTATAAAAAGAACATATGAAAATAAAAAATATCTTAAAAAATTAATGTATATGTATAAGAATTTTTCTAGAAAAATGAAAAAAGAATTGTCCTTTTACGTTTCAGTCGGATTCGCATCTTAAATAATAAAGGAGAAACTGACTGCGTCAGATTGTGGATTTCGTTTCTATTGATTAAAATTTAAAGAAAAATAAATACGTCTGTAATAAAATTATGGAGAATGAAATGTGAGTGTTGGGCCAGCTGATTTGTGGAACACTTGAAGGATCCGAAAATAAAAAGAAAAAAAAAAGAAAAAAAAGATCGTCGGATCTTATAAGGTGATTTAACTTATAATCCCCACTTCTCATCAAGAGCTCAGCGTATCTTCCTCACACAGAATCTTGTCTTTAATTACAACCTGAAGAAGTAAGCCAGAATTTGCGAGTGTACCCACCTATGGAATCCGTTTCGCGGCAAAAAAGATCGGTTAGAAGGCCTCATCGCACCTACACTGACCAACGTTTACATAACTCTGGATGCCATCTGGAGGACCCGCCAACGGCGATGTCTGATAAGGATGTTTGGAAGGAACGGGTCAGGAATATCCGAAAAGAATTATCGACCTGATGATGAGGAGTTCAATCCCGTGAGCAGATTTATCCTGCAGCCGGTTGAAACTCACTGTTCATAAGATCTCTTGGATGAAGAACTTTCTTTTTGAGATAATAATTTTTTTAGTGATACAAGTATTATTAATTAACCCATAGCTAGAGGGAAAAGAGGTGGATTCATAATGTATTTGCGGATAAGTGAATATAACGAACACAACGGGAATTGAAACTCGGCTCTCCGATTAACAATTCCGATCCATTATCCATTAACCCACCCGCACATCCGAGCTTACAGTACCTGACATTCCGAAACGGTCACCAATTTAAGCACTGACCAAGCTCAACGTTGCTTAACTTCGGTGATCGTACGGAGGCCGGTGTTTTTGAACGGGATGTAGCCACCTACCAAATCTAAAGAATTCGACTGGAATTTGAACTCGGGACTCTAATTTCTAGTTCCGCGCCCATATCCACTACACCACCCGCACATCCAATCCTACATCATCTGGTAGTCCCATGCGTTTACCCATCTATGTTCTGACGAAACTGGACGTACTAGAACTGGTCTTTCAACGTGTTCTAGCCGTAAGCCTCCTCCCCTTTGGGAAAATGTTAGTTGCACATTAAAAGTATTTCATTTTTATTTCATCTACTGTATCAATTTGTTGTGTTCAGTTATTGACTCCTTATCAATAATATTAACTAAATTCTGATTTTGATCGACAATACGATAGTACTCTGTTAAACCAACTTAAAAAAAAAACGATTAAAAATCTGGAAGTCCTTTACAAAAAAAAAAAATTCCAAACTTATGCTACCTCAAATTTACAAAGAAAAACGTTTACTAGGTACACATGTAGAGTACTCAGACATTTAGCCGACGAGCATTGAACCGAATGGACATTTAACTGAAAATATAATGGCGTACTGACATGTATGCCACACTCATTAACGTAATGTGCTACATAGATTTATTTACTGTATTAATTTATAACTTTTTCAGGTTTTTGGGGGGTTTTTTGACAGGTTTTTTAAAAGAAATCTATTCTGTATATATTATATTTTACTTCAAATATTACTGTAAGATGGTAAGTATTGTGAGAAAAAGAACATTTTACTAAAGCAAAAATCTTAAGCTTTTACGATATGAAAGACCTTTCAATTTCGCTTTTAATGATCATTATCTTAAAGGCATGAACTAGATTTTAGCTTACTGTTAAATACGAATTTAAATAATTAGGTGCTATTTTTTACCGAACTACACTCAAATATTTTTAATGATACTAATTTCAATAAACAAATATTAAAATAAGAAAACATTTAATTTTAAATTAAGATTTAGTAATTTAATCACTTGAAATTCCGTGGTAATTATTAATCCCATTCTACTTTATAATACTGCTGATTAAAATAGCTTGATACTATTTTTATTTGTACTTTTTCGGTGAAATGTCCGTTCGGCAAAATATCTCTTGGCCTATTGTCCTTTCGGCCAAATGTACGTTCGGCCAAATGTCCGTGGGCCAAATGTCCGTTCGGCCAAATATCTCTTGGTCAAATGTCCGTCGGCCAAATGTCCGTTCGACCAAATGTCCGTTCGGCCAAATGACCGTCGGCCAAATGTCCGTTCGGCCAAATATCTCTTGGTCAAATATTCGTCGGACAAATGTCCGTTCGACCAAATGTCCGTTCGGCCAAATGTCTCTTGGTCAAATGTCCGTCGGCCAAATGTCCGTTCGACCAAATGTCCGTTCGGCCAAATGTCTCTTGGCCAAATGTCCGTCGGCCAAACGTCCGTTCGACCAAATGTCCGTTCGACCAAATGTCCGTTCGACCAAATGTCCGTTCGGTCAAATGTCTCTTGGTCAAATGTCCGTCGGCCAAATGTCCGTTCGACCAAATGTCTGTTCGGCCAAATACGTCTTGGTCAAATGTCCGTCGGCCAAATGTCCGTTCGACCAAATGTCCGTTCGGCCAAATATCTCTTGGTCAAATGTCCGTCGGCCAAATGTCCGTTCGACCAAATGTCCGTTCGGCCAAATGTCTCTTGGTCAAATGTCCGTCGGCCAA
>OZ010599.1:20829862-20837362 GCA_963932145.1 Acanthosepion lycidas
TCCATTTAAACATATGTCCAAAAGACCATAACTCATAACAAATATTCAAAATATCATCTATTTGCTTCTATACGCGCATGCACCCGTCAGATCATTGACTGGCGGACCCTTTCAAATACTCCCACACGGTGTCGAATGGCTTCGCATGCCCCGATGATACGTTGATGAAGCATCTCTGTATTATATATGCTTGCTGCATAAATCAATTTTTAGGTGGCTCCATTGATATCAATCTAAAGAACTGAGATCGGGGAAACATGAAGGCCATGGAACCGGTCCTCACCTACATATCAATCTTTCATGTCAGATCTTGAACAATGTAACTAAAATATGCTGGAACCACATCATGCATGAGTCATATGCGTCTTCATATTAGCAGGGGTACATCCTCTAGCAGGTTTGGAATTGTAAAGTCCTGGTAGACAGCTCCTGTGCTGGGAGAACATATGGACCTACAAGACAGTCACATACAACTTCACCCTATATATTAATCGTAAACTGATGCTGGTAGCCTGTATTTTATCATGGAGATTCTGATTCGCCCAGAAATAATGGTTGTGTAAATTTGATATTCCAAATATTGCCTTATCTGTAAACAAGACTGAAGTGACAAACAAGAGATCGGCTGTTTGTGCAATAAATCATCGGCAAACGATCTTCCGTGGTGAGTGATCAGAGGGCGAAAGACCCTGCACACGTTGCAAATGATACGGATACAGGAGTAGCTCTTGGAGTACCCTCCATGTTGTACTATGAGATGCACGACATGCTAGGACCACTAGACGTGAGTTGATACCTGGATTGTCTCTGACAGCCTGTAGAATGTGTTCTTTGTGGTAAGGCATACGACGGGGATGTCGGTCTTCCTCGATCCATAGTTTGTGGTCCCACGGATCCTGTCTCAGTAACGCAATGTTAAACAGAAAAGGCTGTATGAATCGGCTGCCTTCAGTCTGTAAACGCAATCTGATAGAGCCGTGCATCCTCATGCCCATTACCATTCTTCTGTAAGAAGTTCTGGAAGAACCTGTGAACCTACCAGACAGCCACCTACAATTCCAACCCACACATTAATCGTAAACTGATGCCGATGTCTATCCTGCACTGTACGATAGTAATTCCGATCCACCCACAAATATTGGGTGTGTAAATTTGTTATTTCGAGTTTTCCAAATGTTGCCTTATCCGTAAACAAGACTGGAGAGACAAAAAAACGGATAAGCAGTTTGTGCAATAAACCATCGCTAAAGTTTTCCTGTGGTGATTGATCAGACGGCGAAAAACCCTGCGCCCGTTTCAAATGATAAATACCTTCCATGGGATACTATCACATGTACGACATGCTAGGTCCCCTTCCTACTATCTGGATCATCTCCGATAGCCTATAGAATGTGTTCGTTTTCAGGCGTACAAGCGGATAAGGTCTTCCTCAATCCATAGTTAATGGTGCCACGGATCCTGTATCAGCAATGCGACGATAAACATCAGCTAAGTTTGGATGACTCGGCTGCCTTCGGTCTGGAAACGCAATCTGATACTGTTGGAATTTTTGGGTACTAGTAAGCCAGCCAAAACGAGCTGACTCATTTTATAGTTCACCAATAGAATGGTTAACCAATCAGAAGACTCAAAATATTCAATGCGATGTGTATAAAGGCGGCCATGTTTCTTTCCGAATACTCATGACCAGCCTTTGATATCGAAGACTGAAGAATTACAGGACAGCTGCTGGTGGTATTGGCGATATAGTCAGATTCAGTAGAGTGTCTGACTCGTGAGTGTTAATCTTTAACGTTGTTTCATTGAACAGATTATGTACTGCGCTGTAATCTATATTCATAGACTATGGTGAATATGATTAACAAAGGTTACGAGCCCAGATTACGTCTGTATTTTGACGGAGACGAGTCAAAATACGAATTGCGGGAAGTGAAATACCTAGGCTACCTTAGAATACAAAAACTTCATGACATCATTCTTTGCCAAGATGACCAGAAAGAAGATGATAACTTTATGGAAAGCAAAGCGACCGTGTTCGCCGAATTAATACAATGTCTGGATGACAGGAGTTTTTGACGACGGCTGCCAAGCTTAAAGAATATTGCGTGAACATTACTTGTCAAAAGGTTATGAGCCCAGCACGCTTCAACTGCGCTGTATTCTATATTCATAGACTATGATGAACATGGTTAACAGATACAGCCGTGCAGCCTCGCGTCTATTACCATTCGCATTGCCGTATGTAAAATCACATCTGCCTGCTCACGATATATCTTGCCATTGTTAAATGGAACACTTAACACAGTTAACTCGCAACTACGTACGTTAAAGGTTGAAGACAAACTGATCACAAATGTACACGAATAATAAATGTAACCTAGTCTACATTACAACACAGCGCCATCTACCATAAAAGAAAGTTTAGTTTGATAATTCAAAAACGAAGGATTTGCGGACATATGGACACTTTTCCTTGTTCTGGCGTGAGGGATCCGGCTCCAAACTTTGTAAAAGTACTTTTGATAGAGCTTGCTCCTGAAGTACTGTCCGTAAGATCTACAACATGTTAGGGCCACTTGACGTGTTGATACTTGGATCGTCCCCGACACCCTGTAGAATGTGTTCATCGGGGTCAGGGGTACGAGCGGATCTCAGTCTTCCTCGATCCATAGTTTGTGGATCATGTCTCATCAACGCGACGATAAACAGCAGCAAATGTTCGACGATCCGGCGGTCATCGGTCTGGAAACGCAATCTGATACAGCCGTGTAGCCTGACGTCCATTTCTATTCGCGCGGTTGGATGCAAAAATCATATCTGTCTGTTCACGATAGGAATATCCTAACATTGGTAAATGGAACATTTCTTAGTTAACTGACTACTTCACACGTAATACGTTCAAGACAGACGAGATACAAATGTATACGAATGACAAATGTAACCTAGTCTACATAGCAACACAGCACCATCTAAAGTAAACTTTCTTTAAACTTAATAACTCAAAAAGGAAGGATTGGCGGACATATATCTATATGGAATTTGTCCTTGTTTTAGTGTGGGGAAGCCGCCTCCAATGTTTGTAAAAGTATTTTTCATACACCCTCTCTGAGTGTATATATATATAAAACCTAGTGAACCCGAAACTGTCTACCTAGTTTTCACCTAAATGGATCTTCTGGGTATATATATATTACTTCAAATGTTATTTTAGTAGATACTAATATATGAAATAGTCTCCCCATTTTTTTAAATTTTTAAACTGTGTGTATTACGTCTCGCGGCCAGTGCCCACCAGAATAATATGCAGGAGAAATCTATGTGTGTGTGTGTGTGTGAGAGTGTGTGTGCGCGCGCGCGCGTGTGTGTGTGTGTGTGAGTGTGTGTGTGAGTGTGTGTGGGTGTGTGTGTGTGTGTGTGTGTGTGCGCGCGCGCGTGTGTGTGTGTGTGTGGTCATCTTTGAAGAATGAAAAGGATAAACCTTTCTGGTAGATATACTATTTAGCTACCTGCACCATACACACAAATATAGTCTTTTCCAAGAATTTTTAACTGAATTTTTCTTGGCGCTATCATCTACATTACCGCCTAGAATTTAACCCAAAACTTTACTCCAATTTCCCTGTTAGGTAACATGAAAGACCCAACCTTTCAAAACTTTTTATTCTACATTCAACACATCACTTGATAAGACACCAGAAGTGTTGAAACAAAATGGCTATTTTTGTAGTGATTTTATAATATGTTTATCTTTAACTTTCGAATAAATTATATATATATATATATATATATATATATATATATATATATATGAAGCATATTCGCTGAATTTTTAGATGCTAGTAGTGTATATTCTCTTTAATTTTATAAATATCAAGAAAAATCGTTAAATTTTTTGTCAACACTTGTAACATTAACCCTAACCATAAAACCAACACTGATCATAAAACTAAATTATATATAGAGTTTTCAATGGCCAAGTTTGCTTTCGTTTGTTTTTTTTAAATACGGTAGTAACAGCAGCAGCTGACGCATGTCAGCGTTACTTGTTACCTCCCTTTATATAAATATTTCACCTCAAGGCAGTAATACGCAGGGGGCTAACTTGATGATGAAAATGAGAAGACGTTAGGTCAGGTGTTCACAACCGTTTTTGCATCATCACCCACTTTCACGTGTATAGTCAATATTCAAAAGCATACCAAAATTGTTTGGTAAAAGTTTGTTACTGGTTCGTAAACTGATTTGATGATGTAGTAAAAACTGCCAAAGTGAGGTAACAAATAAAGCTGAGAAGCGTCGGCTGCTGTTGTTACTAACGTATTTAAAGAAGAAACGAAAGCAAATTTGCCCATTGAAAACTATATATATAATTTAGTTTTATGATGAAGGTTAATTTTATTGTTTATGGTTATTCATAATCATTCTTTCGTAAGATTTATCACTCTCGACTTGTTACTAATTTCACTATTTAAGAAAAAACAAGGATATCAAAAGAATTACGTTTATGCACTAAAAACATAACTATTTACAATATTTACATTATTCGGACTATTGACCTCATCTTTGTCGACATATTTATCACAATGTTTCAGCCTTTCAGTATCTGTCTATATTTCTGAGATGAGATATTATGTACACTATTTACATTATTCGGACTATTGTCCTCATCTTTGTCGCCATATTTATCACAACGTTTCGGCCTTTCAGTATCTGTCTATATTTCTGAGATGAGGTATTATGTACACTATTTACATTATTCGGACTATTGTCCACATCTTTGTCGCCATATTTATCACAACGTTTCGGCCTTTCAGTATCTGTCTATATTTCTGAGATGAGGTATTATGTACACTATTAACATTATTCGGACTATTGTGCTCATATTTGTCGCCATATTTATTAAAACGTTTCGGCCGTTGTACGCTTCGGCCTTCTTCAGGTGGTTGGAATGTCGAACTGAACCCTTTATTATGCTCACTGGGGTAGACTATTCAATTTATTTAAAACAAAATTCCACTTTGTCATTAATTATCCAAATATTGTTCTGATATATAAAAATGTATATATAATATCCACCCAAACTACGTATATACACTTTTGTGCAAATTAATTGAAACAAAACAAATAAGCCCGTTATTATCTATTTTTTTCGTATTTTTCCAATGAAACATGGCCCTGTGCACATGTTAGTACTTCGTATGTCCATTCCACGAAGTCGTTCCTTGTAGATTGACCACAGATTCTCGATTGGATTTAAATCAGGAGAGTTTCCGGGCTAGTCTATAGTACTTTGATTTGCTCTCTGGTAAGGCTTGCTAGTGTGTTCGTGCAGCGTTACAATTTTCGTACGGTTCATTGGAGTAACGTCCATCTCAGACAATGGCTGTAGGATAACTAATCGAAAGTCGAGACAATAGTGTCTGGGCGTGATGAAAATCTGATGCAATCACGGAGGACGCAAAATTATTCAAGGCCAAACAAATTTTATCATACACCCCGAAAATAGATTCTTATTACTACACACCACTGCAAATGATCTAATCTGATGAAAAATAGACTTCGATTACATCCTGTTACTCCAGTGGGTCTAAAACTGACCGTATCGCGAATGAAAGGAAACTAAAGCGGTTGTTTCAATTAATTTGCACAAGGGTGTATATATATATATATATATATATATATATATATATATATATATATATATTAGGTTTCGTTTAAATACACACAGAGACCTACCAAAATCTATTCGTAACATCATTGATAATACAAATAGACTCGTCCACAATTAAAAAAAAGGGCCAGAAATATTATTAATCGAAGCATTATTAAATTAATCAGAGGTAATAAAAAAGAAAAAACCAACACGCAGTAGCTTCAATTAAGAACACGGCCACAATGTGATGACCGTTTTTGTAAAGTAAAAACATTCCTATAAATCTATCGACATAAAAAGCTCGCTACATTCACGTCAAAGTAGCAATAAAATCATCCTTGATAATGGCTAAAAGTATAAACGAAAGCGCTCGGACATACAGAACATTCGGACAATTTCTACATAATTTATTTCCAAAAAAGAAGAAAATTCTAAGAACACAAGAGAAATTAAATTAAAAAAAAAAGTAACCGTACTACTTTGGAAGTCGTTTTTAATGAAACTTGTGTAAAAAAAAGAATTGCTTCCCCAAAACACACACACACGCACGCACATGCACATAGAAACATATATATATATATATATATATATATATATATATATATATAGGCAGCATATTTTCATTCAAATAGGTTTGGTTAAATAAACGTGTTTGAATATATATATTGTCAGGCCTGACAATTGCGTCTAGCATGAAACCGACTGGCGCCTCTAAGTGTTGTCTTAAATGTTCACTTTTATATTTACACACGCTCTATCTCTGATATTATGCACATTATACCATAAATATAGCACATCTTAAGACTATATTTCTTAATCTTTACATATATATATATATATATATATATATATATATATATATATATATATATATATACCAGGTGTAACATGAAAATTGTCTAATTGTTAGAATAAGCTTAGAAATGATTAAAGTTATGTTACTGGATTTATCCGAGATTTTTATAATATTATTGGACTCTACTTTGAACAAGAAGAATGAAATGGTGATCCTTTTTCCTGTTGTGACCTATTGATCCAGTTTTCCTGTTTGCTGTTAACTACTTTTTAAACTTATTCACCATTTTGTTGATGGTTCTTGAATGGATTTGAAGATGGAAGCCAGAAATTGAATGTCGGTACCATTACTGACGGCCTGAATGATCTTTTTCCTCCCACCATTGTTCAGTTGGGAAGACATAGTGGGGCTGACACAAAACGATTTTAACCTGTTCTCTTTCTAGCTGAATAACTGAAAATGTTTTTCAGTGATTCCTACGACAAGAGATGTCAAGATGGCGAAACGTCTTTATCTAAA
This sequence comes from Acanthosepion lycidas, assembly GCA_963932145.1. Taxonomy (NCBI): domain Eukaryota; kingdom Metazoa; phylum Mollusca; class Cephalopoda; order Sepiida; family Sepiidae; genus Acanthosepion; species Acanthosepion lycidas. The sequence continues at coordinate 20,836,831 of OZ010599.1, forward strand.
AGACTGGAAAACAGAATAGTAAAAAAATAGATGTGTGTGTGTGTGTGTGTGTGTGTCGGATTTTAAATCAGCCCACCCCAAATATACCGCATAGTGTTACTATTGTTTTGCAACGATATGTGATATTATGCATTGTCCAAACACTAATAGCACTAATATTTCTGAAGCAGGCATTTATAAAATAAATTGCCAAAACTGTTCCTCCCAATATATTGGAGAAACAAGTAGAAATTTTTAAAAAAACAAAACAACAACAAAAAAAAAAACGCATTTAGGAACACAAAAGAGACCTCACAAAAAACAACTTAGCTAATGCACAAGTCATACATAGAAATAAATTCAACCACAATTTTGATTTTAAAAATGCTACACTCATAAAAAAAAGAAAATAACTCACTCAGAAGGAAAATCCTCGAGAGTGCCGCCATTGAATATTACCGAAATATTAATCTACGCCCAGGCTTTTTCCGTATTTCACCTTTCCTAACAGAACTACTACTCTCCCAAGCAAATGTACACAACAGTATCAAGA
>OZ010599.1:20852362-20854862 GCA_963932145.1 Acanthosepion lycidas
TGTACTAAATGATGAAGAAGACAGAAGTAAATTGCTGTACAGATAGAAGAATATTAACCAAAAGTTAATTAACCTGAGGCAATAATATTTTAAGATACGCGAATAAGCCCAATTTTAAAACACTCGCGTAATATACTGTATATATATATCTGTTCACGTACATCTATCTATCTATCTATCTATCTATCTATCTATCTATCTATCATATGGTAAGTGTATATGGATCTCTCTATCTAGCTACATTCCTCTCTATCACTCTCTGTCACTCTCTCTCTCTCTCTCTCTATTTGCCTTTTCTCTTTATTTATCTCCCTCTCTCTCTATATATATATGTATATATATATATATACATAAGCACACACACATGCATATAAATATATATATATATAGACACAAATATATATATATATATATATATATATATATATATATATATATATATATATATAGAGAGAGAGAGAGAGAGAGAGAGAGAGAGACGGAGATAGAGAGGTATATTATACTCTGGTCTACTTAGTGTATTGAGCACTTTACGTTAATACTTATTTTACTAGATTCATGTTTTTTTAGTTTTTTTATTTATTTATTTTTTTTTTGACTAGAAATTGCGACAGTCGCCATTTTTTTTTCGGTCTACTCGGATGTTTTTTTCCAGATACAAATTTGTTTTAATATATTAATATATATTGAAAATGGATATTGTGGCCAAAAGTAACAGTCAGTTACATGCATAAACGCAATGCTCAAGCATGCGATTTATGCCTTATATCTAATTCATAAATATAGCATACCTTAAAAATATATTTTATCATATATATATATATATATATATATATATATAGAGAGAGAGAGAGAGAGGGAGAGAGAGATAGAGGGAGAGAGAGATTTGTGTGTGTGTATGTATGTTTTGAAGAAAAAAATATTAAAGAATTAAAATCTTCAGACACACTGGGTTGCATATTAATATTTTTTTCGTTTTCATTTAGACTCCTCGACTAGTTTCGGCCAACATGGCCATCATCAGGAGAAAAAAAAATTCTGCTTGTTATGTGTGTCTGTATGTCTCTCTGTCTATTTATCTCTCTCACTCTCTATCTTGTTCTGTCTTTCTCTCTTTCTCTCTCTAGCTCTCTCTCTCTCTCTATATATATATAGAGAGAGATAGATAGATAGATAAATCGATAGATAGATAGATCGATAGATACATAGATACATAGATAGATAGATACACGTACACACGTCACGAATTTGTTATACACATTTTCTTTCATAACTACACTTGACATGTAAAAATATATATAAAATTTATTCATCGTTATCATACATACACACACACACACACACACATATATATATATATATATATATTAGGTTGTTGCAAAAATAATGACGTAGTAATGTCGTTTTTTGACGTATTTTTTAACGTCAAAAAACGACATTATTACGTCATTATTTTTGCACCAACCTAATATATATATATATATATATATATATATGTATGTACGTATTACGAAATGGACAAAGTCCGACAATTTATTTATTAAAGACATATTTATGTTTAACGTTCTTTTTATAAATACAAGTATTTAAGTAAATGCTATGTTTATAATGAACAGTATATATATATATATTTAGATATGAAGAGAATATAGTCTATAGAGAGAGAGAGCGAGAGATAGACAGATAGACAGAGAGTTAGATAGCTAGATTGAGGCAGTGATTTAGCGACTGTCTGTGTCTGTATCTATGTGTATGTGCGTGAGTGCATGCTTGTGTGTATTTCTGTATAACTTAAAAGATAATGTAAAACAAAAACAAAAAAAAGTCGAATGAGAAAAATGGCTGAAATATTTGTCATTTCCACGAAATTGTGGAATATTTTTGAAAAAAAAAACGTCAGAGAATTAAAGGCGCTTACGCTGCATGAGTCAGTATTGGAAGGGACAATGGAAGTCGAAGAAAGAAAGAAAGAAAAAAAGAAAGAGAGAGAGAATGAAAGAAAGAAAGACAGAACGAAAGACAGAAAGAAAGAGAGAGAGAAAGAAAGAAAGAAAGAAAGAAAGAAAGACAGAACGAAAGAAAGACAGAATGAAAGAAAGAAAGAAAGAAAAACAGAATGAAAGAAAGAAAGAATGAAAGAAAGCAAGAAAGAAAGACAGACAGAATGAAAGAAAAAACGAAAGAAAGAAAAAAAGAAAGAAAGAAAAAAGAAAGAAAGAAAGAAAGAAAGACAGAACGAAAGAAAGACAGAATGAAAGAAAGAAAGAAAGAAACAAACAAAAACAGAATGAAAGAAAGAAAGAATGAAAGAAAGCAAGAAAGAAAGACAGACAGAATGAAAGAAAAAATGAAAGAAAGAAAAAAAGAAAGAAAGAAAGAAAGACAGAATAAAAGAAAGAAAGAAATAAAGACAGAAAGATAGAAAGAAAGAAAGAATAAATAAATGAATGAAAGAAAAAAAGCAGTGAAAAAAGGAAAGAATGAAAGAAATGAATAAAGA
>OZ010599.1:20859862-20864862 GCA_963932145.1 Acanthosepion lycidas
TAGTGAAAGAGAGGTATATTGATAGATACAAACAGATACAAATTGAAATAAATTGATAGTTCAATGAAAATTATTAAGATTTATATATATATATATATATATATATATATATTTGTATTTATATTTATATACATATATATATATATAGAGAGAGAGAGAAAGAGCGAGGGAGAGAGAGACAGTGCGATAGAGAATGTGAGACAGCGAAACTGAGAGTGGGAGAGAGAAAAATGCTTTAATACTTCCGTACTTTGTATATATGTAGATAAATAGATATTTATGTAAAATATGAAATCTCAAATTCATTAATTTATTCACATGGATGTGAACACACGTACTTGTAGACGCACATGCACACACATATGTACGCACAAACACACTCATATATGTATATATTTATAGAAGTATCAATATATATATATATATATATATATATATATATATATATATATATATATATATATATATATATATATATATATATAGTATTATAGAAGAAAGTAGAACATTTGTATGAATTGCTATTACACTTTCGTCTGTCCTCTTATCTACACAAGATATAAAAAAATGGTGTCACTCACTTTAAGTACGAATTACTCTTGTAAGCCCTAGTTTTACGTTTTTCCTTTTCAGAAAAGTTAATTTTACCCAACTATAAGAAAATTTATACTTACATGTATTTACTCATTGGAAAGTTATCAAAGCTGAATTTGAAAACAAGATATGAATACTAGCCAAAAATATAGGCAGAGAGACGTATACATATTAACAAAATCTATATATACATAAATATATATGTATGTATAAATATATATATATATATATATATATATTTATGTATACACTTGATAGATATATATTTATATTATTTTATTTTAATATATATTTATTTATTTTATATGTACTTATATTATTAATAATAATACGTGAACATTTCGAGAATTTTAAGTGCTTTTTCAGTCTAGCTGAACTGCTTGCAAAAGGCTCTCAAAAAATTACATGTATAATATTTAATAAATTAAGACAATTTCAAGTGACTTAAACCCAAGTATAATACATATATACTATATATACTTATATAGTACAATATATAAACAATATATACCCAAGTATATATTATAGTATATATTATAGTATATATATATATATATATATATATATATATATATATATATATATATATATATATATATATATATATATATATATATATATATAAGTATAATATAACATATATGTGTGCAATGTGTTTATAAAATTTCAATCGAATCAAAATTAGATATTTTATTTTTTTATTAACTATCACAAACAAACTGAACACGTTCTTGAAAACATTCTGCTCGCCTTAAATACGTTATATTCGTGCAATTTTACATATTTTGAGAGGTGTTATTGACTTGTTTTACTGAAAAAAAATTAAAGATATCTTGATTCAAGCTAGTTTGGTTAAATAAGCTTGGTATATTATGTCTATTTATTTTATTTTAATCCTCTCGAATTCTCTGATTGACTTCTTAATGTTTATATTAACTTCTTTAAGGAAGGAGCTGTACTTTTTTCTTTCAATATATAAGTTTTGAACGATAAAAAGTATTACAGAATTAAAATTTTCAGACACATTGGGTTGTAGATTAATATTTTTTTGATTCATTATTTCGATTAGGCACCTCGAATACCTTCGGCCAGAATGGCCATCGTCAGCAGAAAAAAAACAAAAAAAAAAAAACCCTGCTTGTTAGTAGCAATGAAATACAAGAGTTAATGACTGTTTCTGAAGAAAGTGTATTTATCTGTAGTTTTCATTTGTTTTTTTGTTTTTTTTTTTTGTTTTCTTTAATTTTTGTCATTCCTTGTGTTGGTCAAACGGCCTCTTTGAAGTTGTTTTCAAGATAGTGGATGGGAGACTCATGACTTTAAGAATTGCTTCATTAGTCATTTTGACAGTTTTATTGGTTACTGGGAATGGGATGTATGTGTTAAGTGTATGTTCTTTTAGTTCTTTAGGAGTGTGTATGATTTATGGTGTATGATGTGTGTATGTGTATATATTAGAATGAGTGTTTGTATAATTGTGATATATATATATATATATATATATATATATATATATATATATATATATATATATATATATATATGTGTGTGTGTGTGTGTGTGTGTGTGTGTGTGTGTGTGTGTGTGTGTGTGTGCAAATAATCCAGGAAGCTAATTCGAATAATCTTTAAGTTGGAAGTATTAGATACGAATTAAATTGGAATGTGATTAATAGCGAAATCACTTCACTAAAAGATTAATGAGATATTAACATACTAACATTTCCTTGAATAATAAGATCCTCATATTCGAGTTGTTGTCAGATGGAAGCCAAGAATATTCGACAATTTTAAATTGTCACATTCAGGGCGCAATTTTCTTATATATAAGCAAAAACTGAGAAGAAATATGTGTAGATGAATATAATGATCTTATTATTCAAGGAATTAACAGTAACATAATGACTGATTAAGTTTTGTTAGCGAAGTGATTTCGCCATTAATCATATAAATATTGCTATTTAATTGTTTGTATAACTTATTTCTTAATTATATAATATAACCTACACACTTTAATATACATATATATGTGTGTATGTATGTGTTTATATATAACAAATTGTAAAATATGTTACACCTTTTCGCCAAAACTTTTCTTGATATATACTAAATTTATAGCTAGTTATCCAATATATATATATATATATATATATATATATATATATATATATATATATATATATGTATGTATGTATGTATATATATATATAAATATATATATATATATATATATATATATATATATTTATATATATATATATATATATATATATATATATATATATATATATATATATATATATATATATGAAGAAATATAGTTTTAAGCTGTGCTATATTTATGTGATAAAATGCTTAAAGTGAGATAGAGCGTATGTAAATATAAATATAAAAGTCAACATTGACGGCAACACACAAAAGCGATAGGCTGTTTCATGCTGGACGCAATCGTCAGGCGGTCTGACGATTATATATATATATATATATATATATATATATATATATATATGTGTGTGTGTGTGTGTGAGTATGTGTTTGTATATATATATATATAATGATATAACGATATATATATATATATCTGACGATATATATAAATACATATATATATATATATATAATTACATATATATATATATATATATATATATATATATATATATATATATATATATATGCCTATATATATATGTGTGTATTTATATATATATACATTTAATTGGTTAATCAAGACATAAGTACAAGTCTGTTTTTAATTCAGAACTTATGTCGCCATCCCTTAATTTTCGGAAATGATGTAGCATTTTGTTTTTAAAATTTCTTAAAATAATATAACCAGTTACTTACCATCGCCTGAAGAAAAACAATCATAGTATTGAAACATGAAAGCCTGTGTGTAACGATTTCAAAATATTTTTAATTATAAACTCTTATAATAAACATATAATAAGAATAATATATATATATATATATATATATATATATATATATATATATATATATATATATATATATATATATATATATATATATATATATGTATGTATATATATATAGGACCGATGCTTACTAGCTGCGAGCCTACCAACCGTGTGGTGTAAACCTAATTGAACTCTTGTTACCTTATCATATATATATATATATATATATATATATATATATATATATCATATACCTTATCATATATATACATATATATATATATATATATATATATATATATATATATATATATATATATATATGCGAATTGGAATCAAATACAGTTTAAATATAGATTTGAATCCGACAGAATATGATATTTAGGAGAAATAAGAAACGTTTTATTAGAGTAACATGTTTCAGATTTATTAATTGCTTACTTCTGTGATTAAGTTTTAATAAAATGTAATAAAATGAAACATGTTAGATCGATGTACGTTCCCTATTTGTCTAATAACTCACACATACATATGTATATATATATATATATGTATGGATATATATATATATATATATATATATATATATATATATATATATATATATATATATATATATGTATGTATATATATATATATAGATATATAGATAGATAGATATATACATATATATATATATGTATATATATGTATGTATATATATATATATATATATATCTGGTATTAATACAAATATAAAATTTGTCAGCTGATTGATGTTAGATTCAGCACGTCGATTTCAAAGTTTAATAGACAAACTTTTTTTATAATCGGTCACCTCCATCGTTACGGTATATATATATATATATATATATATATATATATATATATATATATCGTCAATAAGCATCATTTCAAACAGTTATTGTGGTATGTATGTTTACGTACATTTTTTTTCGTGGTGGGCGGTTAATAAATATAGGCATAAATAAACACCAAACAGAATTGTTGAAAACGAACGAAGCATATTCGAAAGTAATCGAAGTAAATTAAAATTTATGTAAATATGAAGTTTGGTAAATCTACCTATTATATAAAACCACTAAATCAGAAATTTGAATAAAAAAGTTTATAAAAAAACTATCTTTAAATTAGTATTGATATAATATGGAAAATTTAATATTACCTAATTATGGACAATAATGGATAATAAATACAATATATGTGAACAATTCAACTAGAAAAATTGAAAATAAATACCATGTTTGTAAATACAAATTCGAGTAATGTAATATCACATAATTATATCAAATAATAGCTCATTCCATCTTAAATCAACACTATTTCATATTTTTCTTGTTAAGAAATTGAATAATTTTTTAAAACGTTTAACATTATGGATAATATGGAATTAATTCTATATAACATTTCATAGAGACTTAGCATTAGCAAAATAAATTCTCGTATTTAGACGAAGAAATGGAGCCAGAATGACGTCAGAATCCGC
>OZ010599.1:20877362-20879862 GCA_963932145.1 Acanthosepion lycidas
TTGCAAAAACGCACGCAAAGTTAAAAAAAAGTGTTTTCGTTTAAAAAATTTCAAGAACAAAAGTAAAACGAATGCGTAAAAAGTTGAGAATGACATTAGAAGAGAAAGAATCCTCATGCAACAACGATTAAAAAATACTCGTTACATTATTTATTTTGCATACGTGGCATACTTAATTTAATGAATTTTCATTAACATTACATAATTTATTTCTTTTTCCTTAAAATCAATTCCGTTATATTTCACTCACCATTAGCTTATTTTGTTTACTATAAAACATTGAAAATAAATGTTAAACCTGATTTCAGTTCTTTTATTTTAATCTAAATGTAACCTCTCATATCCGAACTTTGTAACCAATTCCTCATATCCGAAAGCCCTTTTCAGTCCGATTACCAGGGATTCTAAAGTATATATATATATATATATATATATATATATATATATATATATATAGAGAGAGAGAGAGAGAGAGAGAGAGAGAGAGAGAGAAAGAGAGAAATTGAGAGAGAGAGAGAGAAAGAGAGAGAAAGATAGATAGATATGATAGGATAGGAAAAAGAAGAAAGAGAAGTTTATAACATGTTTCGCCTTTATTAAAGCTTCATCAGAATATGAAATATGGAGAAAAAAGAAAGAAAGTAAACGTTTCCAAATCAACATGTCGATAACCACCAAACATGTACACCCACGCACGCACAGACACACACACACATATATATATATATATTAGGTTGGTGCAAAAATAATGACGTAATAATATAGTTTTTTGACGTTAAAAATACGTCAAAAAACGACATTATTATGTCATTATTTTTGCACCAATCTATTATGTCTGTATGTATATATAAAACATTGGTAAATCTATAAATGACCTTAGTCTAATCATGAAAAGACATTTACTTTAGACAATGTCCATTTTTCCTGGAATTTATTTTCTCCTATCTGAATGTAGCCCAGCAATTTTGCCTCGATCATGTAGATCGATCCTGATTCGACCTGTCTGTTATTGATCATCTTTTGCATGCACATTAAAATGTATGTCATTACTTTACTGTAGTTTCATTTAACATTAACATTTGCCTATTATGCAGTGGCAGAAACTCTCTCTCTCTCTCTCTCACACGCGCATACATACACACATACACACACACACACACACACATATATATATATATGTATATATATATATCAGTGACGACGACTCTAGGTCATCAATGTTTGTCGGGCTCATTACAATCTTTAACAAAATATGCTATTGGTATAACTTAGATGCTACAATGTTTCCTTTATCTAAAATATATTTTTAAAATGTCTAGCTTCATACTTTTTTTTTTATAAAATTACATGTGTATGTATCTCGAGTGTGTGTGTTTGCAGATGTGTCTATGCGTTAGTGTGTTTATGTATCTCTCTGTCTGTGAAACTTAATTTGTTGTACGTTTAGGATCATTACTGCCGAGTGATATCATATTTCCTCCACACTACCCCAGTCACACTCCTCACTCCAACCCTCCAGTCGACGAGTTATGGCTGCCGCTTTCTTTGATTTTCGTTGATTTAAATCGGGCTTGATTTAATTTGCCCTTTTTCAATTCATACTTTGTGCTTATACTGTACAGAATAAATTATTTAAAATGGACATTTGAAAAAAATAAGTTGAAATAAAAATGTGTTCTTTTAAAAACAGAGTATACCCGTATTATAGATTTTTAAAAGATTATTTATAGAAGTAAGGCAGGAAATGCATTGTCTATTAAGTACGTCGCCATCTCAGAGAGGACTCAGCTATACGCAGCCCGACTAGCCACATTAATTTTATTTCATTTTTTTGTACATATATTTTTTCTTTGTTTTTCTTTCTTTCTTTTTTATTATGTACAAATTCAAGGTAATGTATTTCAGTCAATATTTTGTGGCACGGTGTTATAACAATTAATGGATGTCAAGGAGACATGGCACAATGGATAAGGGCGTTAGTTAGATTCAATGACAGGACCCAAAGAGTGTGAGTTCAATACTCGGTTAAGGGAATCGAGAACTTGGAGGGGGGAATTAAAAGGAGATAACTGACAACTGACATCCATTAAACATGACACGTGAAACTAGAAAAGTCTACACCAATGAGCGAAATAAAAGGTTCAGTTCGACATTCCAACCACCTGAAGAAGGCGGCAGCGTACAGCGGCCGAAATGTTGTAATAAATATGGCGACAAAGATGAGGACAATAGTCCGAATCATGTAAATAGCGTACATAATACCTCGTCTCAGAAATATAGACAGATATTGAAAGGCCGAAAAGTTGTAATAAATATGGCAACAAAGATGAGGCCATAGTCCGAATAATGTAAATAGTGTACATAATACCTCATCTGAGAAGTATAGACAGATACTGAAAGGCCAAAACGTTGTGATAAATATGGCGACAACGATGAGGACAATAGTCCGAATAATGTAAATAGTGTACATAATAACCCATCTCAGAAATATAGACAGATA
>OZ010599.1:20884862-20892362 GCA_963932145.1 Acanthosepion lycidas
TACAGGGTGTCCATAAAGTTCGTGTGCACTTTAATAGTATTTGCGATAGAAATAATTTGTAAAAAGGATTAGAAAGAAGTAAATCTATATTTTTTTAAGGCTTTATTGAAATTTTATTTAAGTTTCCACAGGTCCTCCATCATTAGCAATACAAAGGGTAATACGATTTTGCAGTTCACGGAAAACATTTTCCAACTGATTTACAGTAATGACTGAAATCACATCAGTTATTTTAGCTATACTTAAAACTAGGTCCTTTAAACTTTATAATATTATTTACAGATTATTTCTATCGCAAATACAAATAAGGTTATAATTTTTTAAAGTGCACACGAACTTTATGGACACACACTATATATATATATATATATATATATATATATGTATATATATATATATATATATATATATGCAAAAAAAAATGTCGGTGATAGAGCGAATAAATGCGGTTGTATGGATATTAGTTTGTAACTCCGGGTTTCACGCTTTCGCGATCTTCAGATAAACTGGTTTATTTTTTTCAAAAGTCGATCTGCGCCTAACCCAAGATTATGAATATGGGTGTGTATGTACGAACTAAAACGTATATGTCTGTTTGTATGTGTTCTTATGGACATGTGAGTGTAATCCCAAACAGACACAGAGGAAAGCTTTTCCCACCTCCACCACACGCAAATAATCAAAGACAAATAATGTATAAATAGATCCATTTTTGAAAAAAAATCGACAAGTTTGTTTGAAGATTGCGAAAGCGTGGAACCGAATGTTCCAAACTACTCTAATTCACCCTCATATAAAATAAAACTGCTTTTATAGACAAGGATTATTTTTTCCAGGAAACGGCTATATTTTTTTAAAAAGTGCTAAAGCCTAGTGTTTGTAATTTGCAATAGGAACTCGATATGGGAACTAATTATATTCATATTGCGATGTCCTACTTGAAACCAAGATTTACTTATTCATTCATTCATTTCCAATTTTCGCATCCCACACTGTTTCAACACCTATTTAGTAAATATCATTTACTGACAAGGTGAGATAGGAAAATTTTAAAACACATGAAATAGCTTCCAAAATAAACAATATATATATTGTGTATATTTAGGCAGCAATTTTTCATTGATGCATGTTTCATTAAATATTAGGTTGGTGCAAAAATAATGTCGTTTCCTCACATAGTAACATATGTAAGAAAACGACATTATTTTTGCACCAACCTAATAAGATAGACAAGTTTTGCCCATTTATTTGAGTAAGTTCCTTTCGTGTTGTCGGACAAGCTTAATAACATTATCATTGAAAGACGAAAGGAAATCACCATATTGATACATGTTTAAATCCAATCTAAGCTTTCGGCTTACATAAGCGATTATCAAAGACGACAATTACATTTGAATATATCAAACAATACACGGACGAAACAATAATGATAGTCTGTTTTTGTCGCATGAAATCTTTCCAAGAAACGACAAAATCGTGTATACGAGACGCGGAAGCGAAAATCGCATCGCAGCCCGTGACGTAACACATGACCACGCGAGAGTGAAAGCGAGAAGTATTAATTATATATATATATATATATATATATATATATATATATATATGAAATATTGCTCTGACGATCCATTTAGGTGAAACTTAGGTAGGTTGTCCTGGCTCCTTAGGTTAATTTTAGCTTTGCTCTACATCGTGTATTGAGCACTTTACGTAGATGCCTTTTACTTGCGTTGGAGTTTTTTTTTCTTTGGACTCGGAGCTTGAATTCTTGACGATTGTTTTCGCTTCAGTTTGATGTTCTTGGTTCTTTCTTTTTTTCTTCCTCATTTTTCCTTGGGTACCGATTAGTCGAACTATTCAAAGTTTTTTCAAGCAAGTACCACCATTTATATTAGGTTGGTGCAAAAATAATGACGTAATAGTGTCGTTTTTTGACGTTAAAAATACGTCAAAAAACGACATTATTACGTCATTATTTTTGCACCAACCTAATATTATATATATATATATATATATATATATATGAAAATTTCTCCGAATTAATCAGTAGAGAGACAATATTTATGAATAAAAATGACAATAGGAAAACTGGTAATTGCTGACGCGTTTCGTCCAATGTGGACTTTATCAAAGCAAAATACGAAAATTAAATTAAATGAACAAAGTAACTAATAAAAACAAAAACAGAATGTACCTAGCAACTGGAATGTAGAGGAACGCTATTTTCATATTTTTAACTGAAAAATAACGTCAGTAATTGTCACGTGTGGAGAATATTGTCATTATAACTGTGTTTATGTATTCAACCATTTTCTTTTGATTTAATGAATCTGTTGTGTATATTTGTTTGTAAGAGCATTAATTTTGTTAAGAAAGGTGAAATAGGGAAAAAACCTGGGCGTAGATTAATATTTGGGTAATTTACTATGGCGGCACTCTCCAGAATTTTCCTTCTGAGTAAGTTATTTTCTTTTTTTATGAGTGTAGCATTTTTAAAAAAACAAAACAACTTAGTTAATGCACTAGTCATACATAGAAATAAATTCAACCATAATTTTTGACATTATTTTTGTACCAACCAAATTTTTAAGAATCTTTCAAATTTTCTTTTGTATATATATATATATATATATATATATATATACTATGGAAACTTCTTAAATGGAGCGAATAGATAAAGTTAAAAGAAACTTAACTTTAATATACTATATTAATTTTATTGAACGAGCAGTAAAACAAGGCAAAACCTCATATATATATATATATATATATATATATATATATATATATATATATATATATATATATGTATATATATATATATATGTATATATATATATATGAAAGGCAGGATGTGTGTGTGTGTGTGTGTGTGTGTGTAACAAATGCACGGCCGCAATTTTCGACGGATTTACACCAAAATATATATATATATATATATATATATATATATAAGGCAGGATGTGTGTGTGTGTGTGTGTGTGTGTAACAAATGCACGGTCGCAATTTTCGACGGATTTACACCAAAATTTACATGCACATGCTCCAAGTTAATGGCAATGCCAAGACCGACTTTGCATTTCCCGACTCACATCGATAGTGGAAATAATCGATTTTTTCATGCTTCTACGGCAGTTTTCATGTAGTTTGTAGTCATTTTGTACTGGCCAGAGTGAGAGCCTATAGCTGGCTGCCACGAATAGGCAGGAACATTCTATTGGCCAACGTGAGAGCCAACAGCTGACTGATAGGAATGTTAACTAGCATGCTAGCATGAAAAAAGAATTGATAGCTGCATTCGTCACAAGTGGGAAAAATTTAATTCTGCATGGCACTTTACTCCAATTGGCTCATTCGCTTTCTCAACGTTGATTCTGATTCCGCAGAACTGGGCTGGGTGTGAAAAAGTATTTGTTGTTAACATTCTTTTTTCATTCGATTTTTCTAGTCACGAGTCCTTTTTTAGGCTGATCGTTTTGTGTTCATTTTGTTTAGTTCTTTTTTCGTAACAGATTTAATGTTTAGTATAGAGCTTAGAAAAAAATCCGCAGTGTGAGATAGGCAAGAAGTAAGGCATGTAGCAACATCAGTATGGGAAAGGCAAGGAAGGGTAAAACTATTTTTATTTATTTTTATTTTTTGACCCTGCAGCGAACCAGGTCAATAACAAAACACAATTTCGACGTTCTCTCGCGAGAAACGTAATAAAAATTGAATAGACAGAACTTGTCGATATTATTCAATCAAAGATGTTTAACACACACACACACACATACACATATACATACATACATATATATATATATATATATATATATATATATATATATATATATATATATATATGTACAACTAATATAGAAAAAATCACAAGCTGTTGTAAACTGTATTTAGGATTGCATTTCCAACAACAGGATCGGACATACGAATGATCGCATGGCAAATGGACAGATCCCCCAAAAGATTATGAAAAGAAAAAAAAAACGGAGGAATATTGCTGAATATATGGTAGGACAAGTTAAAGGTGTTATCATTATTTTCAACCGTGACACCTGCCCCAAAAATGTACGGGTAAATACTAAGACATTCACGATGTCATATATACCACACACACACACACACACACACACACACACATATATATATATATATATATATATATATATATATATATATATATATATATAAAATGACGGTTAGAGACTGTAACTCCTTAGGATATATGTGTACGTATATATATATATATATATATATATATATATATATATATATATATATATATATGTCTGTGTGTATTTGTGTCTGTGTGTCTAGAGAGAGAGAGAGAGAGAGAGAGAGAATAAACAAAGAAAAAGAGAGAAATTGATAAAGTAACTATCGTCGGACACACGGACAGATACAAATGATAGACAATGAATTACTTATATATATATATATATATATATATATATATATATATATATATATATATTTCGTTGGATAGATGTGAGTTTGTGACCCTGGGTTTTACCCTTTAGCGATCGTCAGACAAACTGATTAATTTAAAAAAAAAAAAAAAAAAAAGTATAACAGAAATAATCAAAAGCCACAACAAAAAAAATGACAACCTACAAAAATGAAACCAAAGATCCAATATGCAACTGCAGAAACAGAACAACATGTCCACTCCAGGGAAATTGCCAACTTACGAACACAATATACAAGGCCAAGGTAAGTGCAAACAACAACATAATGCACTTCATCGGTGCCACCGAAGGTCCATTCAAGATGAAGAATAACAATCACACCCTTTCATTCACCAACGGAAAATATTCGCACAGCACTACACTTCCTACATACATATGGCAGCAAAAAGACAAAAATATCACACCAACAATAAGTTGGGAAATATTGAAAAAAGCCCCTGCCTACAGCAACATTACAAAAAAATGCCTACTTTGCCTACAGAAAAAAGTAGCAATAATATCACACAAACCGCAAAAGAACCTACTAAACAAAAAATCAGAGATAATCTCCAAATGTAGGCATGAGAACAAGTACCTATTATCCGAATTCATACCAAACGGATAAAATAGACAAACCACCGACAATCACAATTTAATTTCAAGATACCATCAAAATAATTGCATCTATCATTATTATCATTGCACCACCATTAGTAATCACTTTTACCACTTTACAATAACTATTAACTAATAATATTATCATTACCACCAACACCCAGCACCATCACTCACACATCACACCTACTATTAACATATAAATCCACTACAATCATTAAAGCATATTACTCCCCCAGCATATTTAATACCTTAAAACAATAAGATCAGATATAATTTCCATATGTAACCATGAGAATAAACACCCACTACCAGGATTCATAATAAATAAAAATAAACAAATAAATATGGAAAATAAAATAAAATAAAACACCAACAACCACTCTTTAGTTCAAGCCAGCACCACAATAATTACATTTATAGGTTTTTATTATTCTCCCACCAACATTACTAATCACTACTAACAATTTACAATAAATATTAACCACTTATATTATTATTGCCACCAACCCCCTTACATATTACTATCACACCATATCTACCATTACCATATAATTCTGCCATAATTATTAACGTAAACTACCCACTCTCCCAGCATATTTAATACCACCATAAAAATAACCAATAAAGATTACAAACTGAAATTTCTACCAATCACATATACACAGTCACAAAAAAACAAGGAAATAACCAGCTTTAATATAATAACAATAATATTTTTGTAAATTAAAAATTATAGCAATCTTCAACTACCATAATTTTACACAGAATACCTATTATCAGGATTTATACCAAAATAAATTAATACATATAACAAAATAAAATAAAACACCAACAACCACTTTTTAGTTTAAGCTACCCTTACTATAACTACATTCATGGTTTCATCATTCTCCCACCACCGTTACTAATCATTTCTACCAATTTACAATTTCTATCAATTTACAATAACTATTAGCTAATTATATTATCATTGTCTCCAATCCCTTCCAACATTACTATCACATCATATCATATATACCCGTTATTAAATCAAACTACCCTCTCACCCAGCATATTAAATATTAAACATCACCATATAAAATAACCAATAAGGATTACAAATTTCTACCTGTTACATATACACAGTCAAAAACAAACAAATAACCAGCTTTAAATATAACAAATAAACCCCCATTTTTTTTTCAAAAATTTAAAAATAACTATAAATAATAATAATTTTTACCTATCACAATTTTACACAAACCCCACCACACGTATATACATACATGCAAGGAAATATTATTCAGCGGAAAAATAAAAATATGACATGTATACATTCACGAGACATTTTCGCCAAACTTCCAATCTTTAAATTTCAACATACATATGCGTATGTATAAACACAACACCACCCGTATACATACACATGTCATATCCGAAACTGCCCACATATGTTTATATATGTATGAGTCCCGACGGACGACCAAGTATGTATATGTGTCTGCATACATCGATGGTTGCGTCAGTACGATGACAATACGACGAAGTTTCCCCCACCACTTCCACAATAACACCAATACACGCAATCTACATAAACCCAAATTTTAAAAAAAATTAATCAGTTTGTCTGACGATCGCTAAAGCGTGAAACCCAGGGTCACAAACTCACATCTATCCAACCAAATATGTTAGCTCTATCTCTGATATTGAGCGCTTTCTAATAAGTACCGCGCATATAATATATAAATAATTATATATATATTTATTTATATTTATATACACTCAATTTTCACACACACACACACACACACACACACACACACACACACACACACACACACACACACATATATATATATGTGAAAAGTGTGTGTATATAAATATAAATAAATATATATATATGTATAATTATTTATATATTATATGCGCGGTACTTATTAGAAAGCGCTCAATATCAGAGGTAGAGCTAACATATATGGTTTCTATCCAACCATATATATATATATATATATATATATATATATATATATATATATATATATACAGAGAAAGAGAGAGAGAGAGACATGAGAAATAAGCAAACAGGAATAAGGAATGACAAAGAGAAATATGCGTGGGATTGTGTGAGTTTATATATATGTTTGCGCGTGTGTTGCTGTAGAAGGGAGTAAGATTGACTGAGAGAGATTTATAGAGACTGTGAAAATTAATTCATATACATATATATATATGTATATATATATATATACGTGGGAAGTTTTGCACAATAAAAAATATTGAAAAATTAAAAAATTAAAATTTTCAGACACACTGGGTTGTATATTAATATTTTTTGCTTTATTATTTCAATTAGGTTCCTCGCCTAGTTTCGGTCAGTACGGCCATCATCAGGAGAAAAAAATAGGCGAAAAAATTTCTGCTTGTTAGTAACATTGAACAGGAGTGATAAAATGATTTTTAA
>OZ010599.1:20897362-20932362 GCA_963932145.1 Acanthosepion lycidas
ACATGACAAAGATGATGGACATAAAAACAAGACTTATCCAAAACAGATAACTGAAAATTTTAAATGATCAGCTTTCCGTTTAAGCATGGTCACGTTGTCGTCAAATAGGCGAGGCTTTCAAAATTTGACGACAACGTGACCATGCTTAAACGGAAAGCTGATCATTTAAAATTTTCAGTTATCTGTTTTGGATAAGTCTTGTTTTTATGTCCATTGTCTTTGTCATGTTGAACTGATTATGTTAATTGTATTTTAATGAATATTGTCCTGAAGAAGGTTTATTAAACCGAAACGTCAGACGTTGACATTTCATTCATATTAAAACAACATAATTGCATTTAAGGATTTTTGTTTGTTTTTTTTTCCAAATATTTTTCTCCATTCTGTCGGATTTATATCCATTTATATTTGCTTACATATATATATATATATATATATATATATATATATATATATATATATATATATATATATATATAATGATAATTTAAGTAATAATTGTAATAATAAATAATATAATATATAATATAATGTAATATATGTATATATAAATAATAATTTATGTAATAATTTCGATAATAAATAACAATGTATATATAATATATATATATAACAATTTATGTAATAATTCTTATAATAAATAATATATATATAATATGATATATATATGAAGAATAATTTATGTAATCATTGTAATAATCATACTTATTATAAAACCCAGGTTGTGTGTGTGTGTCTGTTCGTTTACGTATTGGATCGGATTTCCTACATTTTTCAACCGATTTCAACAAAACTTCAATTTTTTTTTTGGCAGGTAGTGTTTCTTATTGTCTTGCACACTTTTTTCTTTATTTTTACATTCAGAATGCTTTAAAAATTCCATTTACAAGACAATTGTTTCTAATAAAATTCTATTCAATCGGTAGACTCATAACGATTGAAAACAATATTTTTGTTTGAGTTTGGGTTTGACCAATTCGTAAAAAAAACTAAAACAAAACAAAAATACTAATTAAGACATGTGTGTCCGTCAACCTTAAAGAATAATGTTTGTCTATTTTATTTTTCAGTCTTTATGATGGTCGATACTTGATCTATTTCTTACTGTTACATACCCGGGCAACGCCGGGCTCTACTGCTAGTATATAATATAATATATATAATATATGTAATTATAATTTGTGTAATAATTGTAATAATAAATAATGCATATAATAAATAATATATATATATATATATGTACAATAAATAATATATATATATATGACATAATATATATATATATGTAAAATTTATGTAATAATTTTAATAATAAATGATATATACATAGAATATATATATATATAATAATCATTACAGTAATAATTTCTATAATAAATATGATTATATATATATATATATATATATATATATATATATATATATATATATATATATATATAAAGAAAGAACTGTAAGATATACAATCCGGTGTTCTTATAGATATTTTTATTTAAATGAAACTAATGTCTTTAATTTAATTACAAAAGTAAGTTCGAAAAAAGTAAGTTTTTGAAACATGGTTAGAACTGTGTAGTGAAAATACATATTTTAAATCAGTTAATATATATATATATATATATATATATATATATATATATATATATATATATATATAATTTATGTTATAATTGTAATAATAATTTATGTAATAATTTTTAACAGAAAATGTCTCATATCAAGAATTTTTAACACTGAAAAACATAAGGAAAAAATTAATTATTTTTAATAATATGCGGAATTCTCCGCCTTTATCTGAAGACGGTCTCGA
This sequence comes from Acanthosepion lycidas, assembly GCA_963932145.1. Lineage (NCBI taxonomy): Eukaryota > Metazoa > Mollusca > Cephalopoda > Sepiida > Sepiidae > Acanthosepion > Acanthosepion lycidas. The sequence goes on from OZ010599.1 coordinate 20,899,173, forward strand.
GACCAGAAACTCGTGTAGTAAAATTATGGAAAACAAAGCATAATATTTTTTTCTAAATAAATCCACATTACAACCAAAAATGTTTGCAGCACCTCTCTTCTCTTCTTTTTAATATATATATATATATAGCTAAATTCCCAGATCAATAATGTAATTATAACAACAAGAACATTTCGATTTCATTTTTGCCTTGAAAAAGTCGGTAGATGAAACGCGTCGGCAAAATCTAAGATCTTTTTCCAATTGTCATTTTATACCATATATATATATATATATATATATATATATATATATATATGATTTTAAATCAAAATTATGATCCGACGACGTATTACGGTGAGAACAAATGTATTGGATGCATTCCTTTGTAAAAGATTTCTTTTTGTATGGATATAAATTCTCCTTCATATATATATATATATATATATATATATATATATATATATATATATATATCCATGAAAGAGAAAAAGGTAAAACCAACAATGCTTTTCTTAATTTTGACTATAAACGAAAGAATGACAATGTGTAATTTTATAAAGCATGATTTTTTTTTATATTTTGCATATATTCTTATTTTTTCAAGTCTTTCCTTACGATAGAAATGATTGAGTGAACTTAAGCAGAGCGTGACCTGCAAGCCACGTATGCGCGCGCACACACACACACACACACTCATATATATGTATATATGTAAATACTTATGTGTGTCTGCAATGAAATAGACTCTTTACGCGTAAAATAAGGAGCGGTCTATGCATAAATGTTAAAGGGAGGAAAAAACGATTCGGTATACATTTGAGTATCTCTTTAGATATCTAACACTATAAATATATATATATATATATATATATATATGAAAATTTGGATTGCTACAAAGGTTAAACATCGGAGAACATAAGGAAAGTTTAATTCCTTTAAATAATATGTGGAAAAAACACTCATCATCTGATGAAGGCCAAAACACCCGAAACACTTCCAGCAAATATGGAAAATAAAGTATATATAACTAAAATATCCACACTAAATGTAAACAAATGCCGCCACACATTATGAAATGAACAAAGTCCGATAATTATTTTAAGACATTTGGATACGCATCGAGCAGATATGAATGTACGAGAGAAAATCATGGAGAATTGTATTTTAAAAACAGTAAAATTGACCTTGCTAGCCGAAACGCTCCTATGTAGCTAAATCGGTAAAAGCACATCGGGCTATATGACGGTTCCGTATAGGATACAAATTCGATTTCTGTCGGAGGACGCATATTTTCTATGAAAATATTTCGCACATTCAGGTCGGTAAATGTCGTTAATACTGTTTATTGTAAACAGAACATTTACTTAAATATTTGTATCTATAAAAAGAACGTATAAACATAATAAATATCTTTATATATATATATATAGATTTATTTCTGTAGTTTACTGCTACCGGCAAGCAGAAATATTTCTTCTCCCGATGATGGGCATTTTGGCCGAAACTAGTCGAGGAATCTAAATGAAATAATAATAATAAAAACGAAAGAATATTAATCTACAACCCAGTGTGTCTGAAGATTTTAATTTTTTAATATTTTTTTATTGTTCAAAAAAAAAAAAATATATATATATATATATATATATATATATATATATATATATATATATATATATATATACGTTGGACAGGTGATTTCATTATAGAAAACGAGTCAAATTAAGTTTGTAAATAATTAAATAAAAAGTAGTCAAATTGAATTCTAACTAGCCATATGCTTAAAACTGGCAGGCCAGGCTCTGGCTTGTGGTTTCAAAACCTGGAAATTAAGAGAATCGCTTGAAAGGAAAGCCAGAGAAACGGGCCAAGATCAATGCCAGGGATTAGGTTCAAGAGATAGAAAGAGATCAACGTGGATCAGGGCCAAGATAAGTGATATCCATCGAGTGATTAAAAGACTAAAAAGAAAGAAAGAGATATTAAGATGTGGCTGGGGGGGAGACAATTAGCAAAGAGGAAAATATAACGCTTGTAGCAAAGGTTAGTTTATCGGTGCCTAATGGATAGCAAACGAAGTAGAGAATAAACTAGCCAGAAGATGGAGTGAATGATAAAATGATATTTACTCATAAGACATGGTAGAGAAATAGCCCAGTCATTGTAATCCTGGTAGAAACACAGAAGGCATTTGACCTGTTGCAGATTCGCCATCAAAATATATATATATATATATATATATATATATATATATATATATATATATATATATATATATATATTATTATTATTATTATTATCATTATTATTATGATACGTTTTACCAGTTTGTGATTGGAAGGGATAATTCTGAGAAGGATATAAATCCAGGGTGAGCTCATCGCAGACAACAGAGCATTATAAGGATAAGAAGACAGAGGCTTTAATTATCCATTTTGCTTATAATTTTTATTTCATGAACACTGAGCCTCGGTGTTCATGAAATAAAAATTATAAACAAAATGGATAATTAAAGTCTACGTCTTTATATTTGTGTGTGCGTGTGTGTGTGTGTGTGTGTGTGTAGGGATCTTCACAAAAAAAAAAAAAAATACGACACCTAAGATTAAAAATGAATTATTAAAAAATGAACAAATATTTCTTGAATCTTTTCTTTTAGTTTTAATTTCAAGCAAATAGATTAAATTTGATATTTCCAATAATCAAGATAATTTGCTCTATTTAAAAAACTAATTTAAATTGACTGGAAGAAGTTTATTTATTGATTTATTTTTGCTAAAATAGCTGCTAAGTGCCCCCCTTTTTTAGTCGTCATTCGTCGCAATGTAATTCCCTTTATTAAAAAAAAAATCTCCCAAAAATAAAAAATACTTTTCTGCAACTTTATTTGAGGAATATTAGCTGATTTAAAATATAATTCATCTGATTTGAAACAAATATTATTTATTTGAAGTTTAAAATGTCAGAGAAATGTATTTTTAACTCGAAAGTAACTGTACTGACGTATTGACAGCGTGATGACAGATCTAAAGTTGTTCTACGAAGAATTTATCTGTAAAAAATAATTGAAGAAAATGGCATGAGCGCCTTTTTTATTTAATTGTTAGGTACTCAGTTATCCTTTAAATTTACTATAATCACCGATCTTATTTTCTGATAATGTCGTGTAAGGTCACCCATACTTACAAAAATTTGGATGTTTATACACTTGCAAAAGAAATTCAAAATTATTTTTAAAACATTGGTGATTGTTGATTAGAATTAAGCCTTTCCATTGAGGATTAGTAAAAATGGTTTTCACTTTATAATAATATCATCTAAAACTAATGCATAATTTTAAAAGTTTTAAATATTAATAATTTTTTTAATAATATCATTTTTATATATTATATTGTATTGACCGTATATCACAATACTAAAATAAAATACATAATTTAAAAAATTTTAAATATCAATAAATTTTTTAATAATATCATCTAAAAAGCTGAAACTAATACATAATTTTAAAAGTTTTAAATATTAATAATTTTTTTATATCACCTAAAATGCTTAAAATAATACATATTTTTAAAAGTTTTAAATATTAATAGATTTTTAATAATATCATCTAAAAGGCTGAAACAAATATATATAAAGGCTAAAACAAATATATATATATATATATATATATATATATATATATATATATATATATATATATATACACACAACAATAGGTTAATTTTATGATTTTTCTTTTTAATTATTTTTGTAAATACTTTAGAACTAAGGGGGACTTTTGTATGATTAAATCATTTTTATATATTATATTTATATATTATATTATATTTATATATTATATTATATTTATATATTATATTATATTTATATATTATATTATATTTATATATTATATTATATTGATCGTATATTACAATACTAAAATAAAATACTACAAAATAACATTCTGTTTTCAAAAGTAAATCATTTTCATGAAAATTAACCTAACATCGCATGATAATGGAACAAATTTAAAGTTCCGAAACATAGAAATTTCCGTGTCGCGGTGTAAAATATGTTTTAATATATATATATATATATATATATATATATATATATATATATATATATATATATATATATATATATATATATTATTTATTTGAAAAGAACCTAAATATGTAATAAAATCACTACAAAAATAGCCATTTCGTTTCAACACTTCTGGTGTCTTATCAAGTGATGGTGTTGAATGTAGAAATTCTACTTTCAACACTTATCACTTGATAAGACACCAGAAGTGTTGAAACAAAATGGCTATTTTTCTAGTGATTATGTTATTTTCGAATAAATAATTATATTTGCTCTACTCTATATTGAGCCTTCGTTTAAGAATATTATTTGTTGCTTATTGGAATTTATTCTGTATACACCAATCCTATACTTGGATATATATATATATATATATATATATATATATATATATATATATATATATATATATATATATATATATATGTATGTATAAATGTTGCCCAGTGAGTAGACGCCTTGTTTTTAAACAGGGCGATATACGTCAACCGGCCTGAGAGACTTAATAAGCAAAAAGCTTCCCGACAGGGTTAAAAGTTGTGTCCCTCTCTGTATAGGAAACCCCGTCTTATCGTTAGATTAGACTTAATCCACGGCATTAAAAAAATAAATAAATAAAGGAAAACAGTTTTATCCACTAAGAATAATGTCTAGTGTAATAAGAAATAATGTCGGATTAAAAATAAAATTGTCTAACTCCTTATATATATATATATATATATATATATATATATATATATATATATATATATATATATATATATATATATAACTAAAAACAGTGGGGGACATAGAAATCAACACTGATTGGTGACTGGCAGTTTCACAACTTGTATTAGGTTGGTGCAAAAATAATGACGTAATAATGTCGTTTTTTGACGTATTTATGACGTCATTATTTTTGCACCAACCTAATATCTGTATTTGTTTAACGGCATATCAACTGCTTACTAGTCATTCAATGCCGAAATTTAAATTTGGAGAGTTTTGAAGTAATAAAAGTGTTATTCTGCTTTCACAAGTGAGTACATGGTAGATGATACTCAGCTTTCGTGCATATAGATCTTTGTGAAGACGTGATGACTAGAGCGGGTGATTCTTTCATGTCGGTTCTTTGATTTTCTTTAGTAAAATATCAACTTCTGTTTTAATGCCGAAATTTAAATATTTTGAACACAATTTTATCACTTCAATATCCTTGTGCAAATTAATTGAAACAACCACTTTAGTTTCCTTTCTGACAGGGTGTAATCGATTTCTCTTTTTTCTTCAGATTAGGTCATTTGCAGTGGTGTGCAGTAATATGAATCTATTTTCGGGGTGTATGATTAAATTTGTTTGGCCTAAAAAAATATTGCGTCATCCGTGATTGCATCAGATTTTTTTTTATCACACCCAGACACTATTGTCTCGACTGTTGATTAGTTATCCTACAGCGATGGACATTACTGCAAGCAAGCGTACGAAAATTTGTAAACCTGTACGAACACACTGGCAAGGCTTACCAGTAAGCAAATCAAAATACTATCGACTGGCACGGAAACTCTCCTGATTTTAATCCAATCGAATATCTGTGGCCAATCTGCAATGAACGACTTTGTGGAATGGACATACGAAGTACTAATATGGGTACTGGGTCATGTTTGATTGGGAAAATACGAAAAAGATTAAATAATAACGGACTTATTCGTTATTTTTTTTTTAATTAATTTGCAGACGGGTGTATGTAATTGTTTGCCTTCAACTACAGGTAAAATGTATTGCTGGTCATTTTGCTATAAAATTGTATTTTTATGCTTTCATAATATTTTGTTTTTCATTTTCACAATTTGTACATAGCTGGGACCCTAACAGGTGCTATCACCCCTGGGTGGACGAGGGAATAATAGCAATTAACAGTTAGTTTCACGATTCTCAAATAACCCAATCTCCCGATCAGGGGCCTTGCAGTCGGGTGTAGTTTATCGTGTTTTCCGGGACTGAGATTCACAACTTAAGTGATCAGATGATCTAATAATCGCTTAAAACGTGAAACTGCCAGTCGCTATGAATTGAATATTTCTAGGTCGACCACGTTTATATTTACCGATACATTTTCTTCAATACTGATAACTTTCCCTCTAGAGATTTGGTGTGTGTGTGTGTTCGTGTCTGTAAGTGTGTGTGGAAAGTCGGATATATAATTAGATTTACCTACAGATAAGAAGCGCATAGAATACATACATGGATGACGAAGATAGATCGATCGATAGATAGATAAATAGATAGATAGATATGGATGGAGTGACATAGATAGATAGATAGATAGATATGAATGGACAGACATAGCTAGCTAGCTAGATAGATAGATAGATAGATATGAATGGAGTGACATAGATAGATAGATAGATAGATAGATAGATAGATAATGAGAGATAGATGTGAACATAGATAGATAGATAGATAGATAGATAGATAGATAGACGTAATAAGGCTAGATAGATAGATAGATAATGGACAGACAGAGATAGATTAATAGATAATGAATAAACTGGCAGAGATAGATAGATAGATAGATAGATAGATAGATAGATTCTAATATTGTTATCTCTGGACATGATCTTCCCAAATTAAGGAACATTAGTAACGTACGCTTGAATAAATGCCAGGAATCGGCTTAAAATCTTCGTACTTGTATAGACATTCCAAGAAAAGTATTTGGACAGACGTTCTTTCCTTCATGGCGACATTTCTCCAAACAAGATCCAAATGCGTTTCCATGAAAAAGAAAAACAAAAAGAAAAAAAAAAAATGACGGACATATTGCCTCTCTCAGCCATTTTCTACCTGCAAAGCTAAGCAAACATTTTCGCAATGAATGTGGTATTAGATTCCGCTTGCTTATAACTACTTTTTAAAAGATCTTGGTTTGTTACAGTTTTTTTTTATTATCTATCTATCTATCTATCTATCTATCTATCTATCTATGTCCATTATATGTCTGGCTATCTATCTATCTATCTATCTATCTATCTATCTATCTATCTATCTATCTATCTATCCCGTCCTGCGTATGTCAATAAACTACATCCGCGTTCTGGGTAAGATGATAAACAGACTACGTCCAACATCAAGGCCTCCGATAAGGAGGCATTGGGAAGCAGGGAACCACCTCTTAATTGCTGGTGTTCCCAGGTCCACCCTGACCCGGGATGGTAGCACCTGTTGGGGTCCCAGCTATGGTTAAATAGTTAAACTCCAAATTGGGGTCAAAACACCGTGAAACTGTAAAAATAGTTTGTAATACCATTAATACTTTTAAAAATTATAACCAACAATACATTACTAGCAATACATTCTTGAAGAAAATAAATTACAAAGCTATACATTTTGGGGGAAAAAATCTTTCCAGCAATAAAATTTCTGTAGGCATTAAAAAACCCAGTGAGGTTCATATGCTATAAAACAAACCAAATCAAATCAAAGCAAAGCAAACCAAACTATCTATCTATCTCAGTCTGTTCATTATCTATCTATCTATCTCATTCTGTTCATTTGAAATGTTGAATTTCAAATATTGAATGCAACGGGAAAACAATCTATCATCTTTCCGTACAATGTATAACAATTCACGGATGTGTCGCCCGCGACTTCTGAAGTGAAACGGATAGTGTTTCTATCGCTGCTTGCCACGGCCCGAATGGTGATTTGGACGACGCGATTGAAGAAAGTTCTTTCCGGCTGACCGTTATCCTCGTTAGAATAATTCGATTATTCGAGCATCAGCTCAAGATGAACATTAGAACTGATAGTAGGCAAATGGTTTCGACAGATTTTAACGAAAGGTGGGTGTCTGAGGTGAGCCTGGTTCGCTTGAATTTTCTTTTTTAGGTTCACCTAAGTCATATCGGGGTGGTTTCCTGTGTAGTCCTTCCCTGGTTAGGCTAGACCATTTTTTTGCATACCTGATTAATGTAAGTGTCGTTCATCGCCTATTCCCGGCTGCTTCTTTGGTTATGATCCAAGTGAAGATTCCCAACTTTCTCTGTTTTTGGCTCAACTTTTTTTTCATCTCGACTGGGTCAGATTTTTTCTTTCCCCATGACCGTATTTATTTTATCCTTCCATCTCCTTTAGCGAGAGAGATACTTGATTATGGCGAAAGACAGAATACAACAGCTTCTCTTAATTCTTTTGAGGGTTAGACAGGACAAAGTTATCCTGTTATTTTGCATATGCCACATTTAGGCTACACTTAGAATCTGTCGCGAGCCATGACCGCTCACTTGCTGTATGGTGATTTTTCTATTTCTTTTTTTTTTTTTTATCAGTGAATTGTCAAGATTTATTGTATATAAAATACAATTGGGGCACAAAGACGAAAATGGGGCGAGGAATGAGCTAAGGCTGGTCATCACTTACTATTTTATATTAAAATAATCAGATTCGCGACCCATTTGTTGGATCTTCCACAACAAACCAGCCTTACCTCTTTTTAGGAAATGCACTCTTCCTATCTGGTAAGTAACACCCTACTTTCATACAAATATAACAAGTATTCATTGGTCAATCACCTCCAATATAGCTTGTTGATTGGTCAGTTCCGACTAATCAAACCGCCTGCACGCGACCAATCTGTTTTCCCGCTCATATGCTAGGAGCCTCACGACCATTATAAAAACCCAACACGTGTAAACTCCCTCGAGTTTTCTTTTCATTCCTCTCTCTCTCGCACGTCTCATTCCTTGCTACCAAGTGCCAAGATGTAACCTTCAAGAACTCCCGTCTTACCCATTGCGGTGAGACATTAAAGACAATTTACCAACATTCACAAACTCTGAAATCACTTCTAAACTTTTACCAACTTTACAACTCACAATTCCAAACTATATTCTTCTAAATTAAAGTTTAATATTACTTCTTCTTAATATGAACTCAGGTACAACTAATACCTAATCAAAGGGACACGTCCTACCTTTTCAGTTCGCATGCATGTACATAAAACATTAATAAATTCAACTGTTATGTTTTGAAATCAAACCGTTCAGTTTTGTATTTTATACTATGTGCTATTTACGTCAAATATAAATTGCATTGCGTCCACGCATTGTCCTTAATCCCATCTTTCCTAGCCAAAGTTAAATATTGGTAACTCAATGACTACAATAATGATGACCACGACGTTCGTCGTTCGACGTTCCCGACAACAATGGTAATACAACCGCTACATATTTGGTGATCCCGTTGGAAATAAACAATAATGGTAACCCCTATCGCTACACATTCACTCATTACTATTTACACATCCGCCAAAAGAACTTATCCATCATCATTGAATCCTTCAATATACCACAATAGCGCATACTCTCAGGGGACTTACAAAAACACACCATGACATCAAACTTAACAATTATAAAATTCTATATATAAAAATCTTTCGATGATACGTAATGAGAGGGGGGATGAATCCAAAAACAAACTAAAATATCAAAATAAATACACAAAATAAAAGGATAACTGATGTTTTTGTTGTCATAGTTGCATTAAATCTAAAATGACAACTGAAAAAAAAATTCTTAGTTTTTACCAACGCGTTTCGTCTTCCGACATTATCAAGGCAAACAATAAAACCGAAATGTTTTAGTTGTCTAGATTTATTGTATATAAAATATAATTGTGTCCCAAGGCCGTAAATGGTGGGAATTGTGCTGAGGCTGGTCATCACTTACTATTTTATAACTAGCTAATCAGATTCGCGACCCATTCACTCATTACAATTTGCACATCCATTAAAAGAACTTATCGATCATCATTCAATCCGCGATTTATCAGAATACCGTATACTCTCAAGGGAGTTACAAAAACACCAAATGACATAAAAATTGACTATCATAAAAAATTATTAACTATATTTAAAAATCTTTCGATGATACGTCATGAGTGGGGAGGGAATGAACCCCAAAAAACATGCAAAAATATCAAAACAAGTTCACAAAATAAAAGTATAACTGATGTTAATAGGACCCGTCAAACCCGCAAAAGAATTAAGAGAAGTCGTTGTATTCTGTCTTTAGACAAAATTAAGTAGCTCTCTCGCTAAAGGAGATGGAAGGATAAAATAAATATAACCATGAGGAATGAAAAAATCTGACCCAGTCGAGATGAAAAAAAGTGGGGCCAAAAACAAAATGCGGCACGTAGTAAGGACCGAAATCATCACTCAGTCGCAATTGTTCTAGCGAGACAAGCTTGCTAACCCTTACACCACGTTGAGATGTCCTCGCACACTTCCTGTATGGACACTGCATTAAAAAGTCTAATAACTTACCTCATCTCCTTTCGCCTAATTTATGTTGTCTTAGTTCTATTCAGACATTGGCTATATTTAATCTGCTGGACAGTTTCTCAAAGATGAACTAGAGACTTGAAACAACAGAAATGCGATTCTACAGAAGGATTCTGAGGATACCAATGACCGAACACGATGAGGTTTTAGCGAAAATGGAAACAAAAACGAAACTTATATTTATCATCAGGAAGAGAGAGTTGAAATTTCAAGGGTACATAATGAGGAAAGAGGGCTTGGAAAATCTGATACCCACAGGGCAGAATGAGAGCAGAATAGACAGAGAAAAACAGTTCATAACATACTTGATGAGCTGAAGTAAATGGATGGCAGAACAAGGTTTAGAAATAATAAAATGACAGGATCTATTTAGAGCTTCAAGGTACGGGAAATTGTGGAGATCCATGATCGCCTACGTCCTGATGTGACACGGAACATGTTGTTTTCAGTTGTGTCTGCATGGAATTCGTGATCTGCAACATTCCCTGTACATGGGTTTAGATCTAGTGAGTGATGGGGCCAATAATTTTTTTCCGTGAGTGTTCCCGAAACCAGTTTCTTGTCACACGGGGACGAGGAGCGTTTTCGCCCTTTTGCTGAAAATCGAGCGTGACACTCTGGACTTATGAATATATGTTTTCAGTCAGGGTTTTCACAGTCATGAATAGAAGTATCAGACTACTGACTGAGATGATTATTGAGCGGGACTATCCAGTCGAATTAGTGTGTCGATGATTTGGTTTAGGATTTGCTGGACATTAAACCAAGGCGCGCGGTATTTACTCTGCCCCACCCCCCCAACTAGGACGAGATGTGAAACAAGGTCTATTTTTAGGTGGGGACCCGAGCGCGTACGCCCGGGACAGGAATAAAAATTCCCCTCAGCAGCCGCAACCGTCGATTGCGCTGACCTCGGTGCGATCCCTCCCCTCTGGTGCAATGGGAGGGCTCGGCCTTCGGCAGTTGTTCCCCAGGGCTGGAGTTGTCTCTCTGTCCTTTGACAGAGACACGCATACGTTTTTTTAGTTGCTTCACCTTTCTTATAGATATATATTTGTATATTTGCATGGTTACACATATATATATATATATATATATATATATATATATATATATATATATATATATATATATATATATGTATGTATAACTAAAATAAATCCTAAAGAGCCTGGTAAACCTACCTAAATTTCACCTAAACGGATCTTCAGGGTAAACTGACCAGCTTACCCGGAAGATCCGGTTAGGTGAAACATAGGTAGGTTTTCCTGGCTCTTTAGGATTTATTTTAGTTATTCCCGCTCTGCTTAGCGTATTGAGCACTCTACGTTTTAGTCTTACTACTCGCTTGGTTTTTTTTTCTTTGGACTAAAGTCTTAAGGGACTGGTCGATTTATTTCGTCCTGTTCTGATGTTTTTAGTCTTTTTTTCTATTTTATTTCCAACTTTTTCCTCGGTTACCGATTTGTTTTTTGCATATCTACAAGTTGAGTATCTGAGGCTTTTTACCAAACGAGTATTAGTATTAATATATATATATGTGTGTGTGTGTTTCACTTCTGCTATAGTACAGAGCCCCAGGCTCTAATCAAAAGCAGCGCCACCGTGCGGTTGGGGCAGGGGAGACGATCCCAGTCGCGTCACCATCTAATGATGGTGTTTTAATATAGCTAAGTATATGCTACTGACATCATAAAGACGACGCTTTGTGTCTGTTGGCCGAGCTTTACACGAATTTTAAAAGCGTAACTGTCTTGTATGACTCCTCTCGTCTACAAGTGACAGCGGTCACGACACGACAGGCTGGGACACGTTTCGTGAAATAGTGATTTATTTAAAAAAAAAAAAAAAAAAAAAAAGAAAAAAGAAAAAATAGAGGAAAAACAACGAAAATGAAGTTAGACAGCATGAACGATACGTTTTTCTTTCTCTATACATAAAGATATTTTTTTTTAAGATTCTTCCAAAAAAAATACCTTTAAAAAAAAATTGTATTTAAATTTAAAAAAAAAGTAAAAAAAAAAATTCCCGGGAGATGAGTTTGATTTGTTCAAGCATTTCTTTCTTTCTTTCTTTCTTTCTTTCTTTCTTTCTTTCTTTCTTTCTTTTTCCCATATGACTTCTTTTCTTTTCTTTATTATCTCTTTCATTCACTCACTCATTCATTCGTTCTTAGGCACCTCAGCGGGCTAGTAGGGAGGGTAATATTTAGAGAGGCTAGCCTGCTTGGCCATTAGTAGGGAATTCGTTCCTCACTGGGTGGCTCATACAAAATTGAACATTAAATGACCCAACTAGACTCGATAAGCCGTAAAATGAACCAGCATCATCTTTATTTTTATGAATTTACCGTTTTTTTTCTTTATTTAATTTGATTTTCTTTCTTCTTTGTTCGTTTGTTTCTTTCTTTCTTTCCCTTTAAAGCGTTTTCTTTTTTTTCTAATAGGATTTGCTTTCTTTCATTCCTTAGCTCTTTTTATCTTTCTTTCTTTTTAAAGCGTTTTCTTTCTTTTTCTAATATGATTTGCTTTCCTTCTTTCTTTCTTTCTTTCTTTCTTTCGTTCTTTTTTCTTTCCTAATCTCTTTTTCTTTCATTCATTCATTCTTTCTTTCTTTCTTTTTAATGCGTTTTCTTTCTTTTTCTAATATGATTTGCTTTCTTTCTTTCTTTCTTAATCTCTTTTTCTTTCTTTCTTTCTTTCTTTCTTTCTTTCTTTTTAAAGCGTTTACTTTCTTTTTCTAATAAGATTTTGTTTCATTCCTTTTTATCACTTTTCTTTCTTTCTTTCTTTCTTTCTTTCTTTCTTTCTTTCTTTCTTTCTTTCTCTTTGAAGCGTTTACTTTCTTTTTCTAATATGATTTCCATTCATTCCTTTTGCATCTCTCTTTCTCTTTCATTCATTCATTCTTTATTTATTTTTTTATTTTTCTTTCTTTCTTTCTTTCTTTCTTTCTTTCTTTCTTTCTTTACGGTTTTTTTATTTTCTAACAGCATTCCCTTTCTTTCCCGCCTTTATTAGTTGGAAAGAGCATCAACATTATATGCATTAATAGCAGTGTCAAGGGAATAACCGTCCTTTTGACAAACCGTTTTTTCTTTCTGTGGGCACGAATATTAAACAGAGCCTCCTATTCATTTAAATATTAAATGCTATAAAATCCATATTAGCGGCCTGTCTACCTCTAAATGATTTAAACAATGAAAGGTGTAATAAATGCGCAGTGTACTTATTCTTTGAAATCAAATAGGAGGATTATCTATACTCTGTGAAACACTACATAGTGGGAGATGGAGAGAGGCTTTTTTTTCTTGTTGTTGCGAGTGCGAAAGAATACCGAATAGGCATTGTCTAATTTGGTTTTGTTCACCTTTGATAACCTCATACAACCTAAAAAGTCAATCTCAGCTAACATATGTACGAATGGCTATCCTCGTGAGCTGTCATTTCAATGCAGTAAGCTCACGGTCTCTGTCCATTGTTATAGAAATCGATTAATTCGGCGAGGAAGTGCATGTTGTGTTAGTTTATGACCTCTGCTAACAATGAATGTGCTCTCTTGTCAACAACAGATGACCTATGAGGGCTTGCATACAATATAGTGTACCGGGACTTCCCGTTTAGCCGTTACAGACATACAATTGCATACACATTTTGATATTATTAAGAATCCGTTGTTTACCGTGTTTTTTGTGTCTGTAAGTACCTCATTATTCGTACTAAAGACGGATAGTCTACATCATAAGGGTAAATAGTAGCTTCCAAGATACAACATATATATATATATATATATATATATATATATATATATATATATATATATATATATATATAATATTAGTGGTAAATATACACATACATATGCAAAATATATAAATATATATACATACATGCATACACATACATATATAATTTGTATAAAAAAAAATTCCAAGAGGATAGAATCCAGGTAAAACTCAATGCTTTTTTTTTTTTTTGAATTTGTAGGTCTGATGAATTGGATCGTATTTATGATTAAAATGGAAAAAAAATATGACCAAGGAATATTAATGTTTAAGCCTTTTTATTATCTCTCTCTCTCTCTCTCTCTCTCTATCTATCTCTCTCTCTCTCTCTCTCTCTATATATATATATATATATATATATGAAAATTTCTCAGAGTTAATCTGTAGGAAAGACAATATTTATAAATATAAAAGACAATATGAAAACAGTAATAGTTGCTGATGCGTTTCGTCCAATGCGGACTTTCTCAATGCAAAAAACGAAATGAATTTATTTAAACAAAGTAACTAATAATAACAAAAACAAAATGTCTTTAGCAACTGGAAGAATTTAGAGAACGCTATTTTCATATTGTAAACTGAAAATTACGTCAATTACTGTCACGTGTGGAGATATTGTTTTTATTGCTGTGTTGCTGTGATTCAACCATTTTCTTTTGATTTTACGATATTGTTGCGTACGTTTGTTTTGGAGAGTAGTAATTCTGTTAAAGGTGAGATAGGGAAAAAGCCTGGGCGTAGATTAATATTTGGATAATATTCAATGGCGGCACTCTCGAGGATTTTCCTTCTGAGCGAGTTATTTTCTTTTTTTATGAGTGTAGCATTTTTAAAATCAAAATTATGGTTGAATTTATTTTTATGTATGACTAGTTGTTTTTTTGTGAGGTCTCTTTTGTGTTCATAAATGAGTTTTTTTTAAATTTCTACTTGTTTCTCCAATATATTACCCAAATATTAATCCAATATACCATGGTTATAGTTTATTACATTGGAATCGTAATTACGATCCAATTCATCAGACCTACAAATTCAAAACTTGAATTTGTAGGTCTGATGAATTGGATCGTGATTACGATTCCAATGTAATAGATTATAACCATGGAATATTAGTGTTTGAACCTTATATATATATATATATATATATATATGTGTGTGTGTGTGTGTGTGTAAAATAAATGCGCGTGTCACACTTTTTCAATTACAAGGACACAACTCTCTGAAAAACCTCTTACATCTGGACCCATGTTCAATGACTCAGCCTGAAAAACCGACGTGAGAGTTAGAATCACAGCTGGCCTTGAAGGTGGAATTTTCTGCTTTTCTGTTGCAACTTGGCAATGGAGCCATCAAAACGGTCCAAAATCGAAATATCTCACTCCCAAATGGCTGTGGAGTTTCCCTTTCAAATATCCAAGGCTTGATTAACCATATTTATCCAAACATTAAACACCATTTCATGGATTCAAACTGGCTTTGTGAGATCACCATATTAGCTCCCAAGAATCAAACTGTGGCTAGAATCAGCAGGAGAATTCTCCAAGAAATTCCAAAAGAAAGTATGAAATTTTTTTCCATTGGCACTCTGGTTAAACCAGAGCAGGAAGTGAATTATTCTATGGCGTTCCTGGACTCATTGAATCCTCCTGGAATGCCATCACACAAGCTGGAACTAAAAGAAAATGTGCCAGTTATGCTGGTTCAGAAAAGGTGGAAAAAAAAACTTTTAATTCCAAGAATCCCCTTAATTCTTCCAGATCTTACCTTTGAGTTCAAAATAGTTCAGTTTCCAGTGAGAGTGGGCTATGCAATGTCAATCAACACGTCCCAAAGACAATCATTGAAAGTAACTAGACTTCGTCTGATAGAACCCTTATTTTCTCACGGCCAGTTCTATGTTGTTTGTTCAAGGGTTCGGAACAGAAACAAGATATCTGTACTGAGCCCGAATGGCAAAACTAAAAATGTTGTTTATCATGCAGCTTCAGAATAAGTTCCAAATAGACAAATTATATCACTGTCTTTATCAAAACTGTTAATTTTTTGGAAATTATTGTTCAAGTTTAATAAAATTTAATATGTCCTCAATGCATGAAGTGTCTTTGTTGGGGCGAAGACCCAATCAAGAGCCTTCTGAAGGAGCGAGCTATCAGGCGGGATTTAAGCAAGAATATATACAAAACAGATAATATTGTTTGGATTGATTCTCATTGTTCAGTCATGTATCACGTGCATCGTAGATAATTCTATATGTATGTGGGTTTGTAAAAATTTTAATATGAAAATATCAAAGTTTTTTTTTCTATCTGTTTACTCTCAATCTCTGACAAAGCTTTGACAAAAGTGAAACATGTTAGATTGAAAAACATTTACTATTTGATCTTTATCATATCATCCTATCGGATCCATATATGATCTACACACACACACACACATATATATATAGAGAGAGAGAGTGAGAGGAAGCGATTGGTTAACAAGATATGAGCGTTCGAGCAGATGTGAGCATTCGAGAGGGATCATGGGGAATCTGTTGCTTAAAAACAGTGATTTAACAATGCTAATCAAACGCTTCCTCTGTAGCTAAATGGTATAGCACGTCACGCTATGTGGAGATTTATATTTGTCAATATACAATCTTTTGCGTTTAACATTGTTGTATGTAACTCATTATTCATCGCCTATTATGGCATACTTAAGGAACAGTTACTTAGAATTCCGTGTAGGATACACGTTCAATTTTTCTCAGAGGACACATATTTTCTTTTTCAGATTTCTCGGACATTCAGGCCGGTTTATGTTGTTAAAACTGTTTATGTGTAAATATAAAAGTGAACATTGAAGTCAACACTTAGAGACGACAGGCTGTTTCATGCTAGGCATATCACCTCTAAGTGTTGATTTCAATGTTCACTTTGATACATATATATATATATATATGTGTGTGTGTGTGTATGTTTTTGTATGAATGATTGAACAGCACCTATAATCGAAATTAAAATAACTGATCCAACGTGCAACTTTCGGATAATAAGTGTGACATTTCTGTAATTATTGAACAATATAGTTCATGCCACATTGACGGAAAATCTACCAGTAAAAAAGAATTCTCTTATCACTACATTTGTACATAAACGCAGAACCTTAAAATTTAAAATTCAAACTCAGCGTTGCGATCACACGTTCCAAAATAATAAGACATTTCTCATAGCATTTTTTTCGGATTACATCTATATTTTCGTTGTCCTCTTAATACCGAGAAGTAAAAAAAAACGAACAAATCTATTTCCATACCTGAGGATGTCTGTAGGAACAGACGAAAGCTTGTAAAAACTAAAAAAATACCTTATGAAACTGGAATTTATAAACAGGGATCATATCATTCATATACAGGTTCGGGGTTAGTGTAACTTATTGAAATTGTTTGTGAAGATGTATTCTCGCCATTTAAATCATTAACCTCTATATTTGTTTTTTGTATGAAGGATTCATGTAATTATAACTTGAACAGCACCTATAATCGATATATATATATATATATACATATATATATATATATATATATATATATATATATATATATATATATATATATATATATATATATATATGTTGTGGAGACACATGATCACCACTTCCTGAAGGGACACAAAAGAAGACTAAAGAATCATTAAAACCAGATGTGATCCAATTCTTAACTTCTTACTCTGTGTTGTTGGGTAGATCAACTCTTTCATAATATTATTGGCTATAATTACTCCAATCACTCCTGTTTAAATGTCAGACATTTGGTTTATCTTTCAAAAGCAATTCTGACGACCTCTTGGGATTACATTATAATACTCAGAACATTATTATTCCATCTTTATTTATCTCTGTCGGCATACATTACACTTTGAGTATATATATATATATATATATATATATATATATATATATATATATATATATATATATATATATGTATGTATGTATGTATGTATGAGTGCCAAAATGATAAATATCGTAATTTCTAAAAGATGAAAGTTGTTCAGGGGTAATTGATTTGTGTTGCTTCCTACAGAAAGTTACGAATTCAAATCTCAACGGTTACCTTCTCCATCAATTTTAAATATACATACATACACACACACACACATATATATATATATATATATATATATATATATATATATGTGTGTGTGTGTGTATTAGTTTCAGTTATAAGTAATTGTTTTGGGAAACGAACTGTAATGACGAATCCATTATCCCAAGTAACTGTTCCTTAAGTATACCATAATAGGCGATGAATAATGGGTTACATACAACAATGTTAAACGCAAAAGATTGTATATTGACGAATATAAATCTCCACAATACACCCCAAAAGATGAGCTACATGTAAGGAATGCAATGCTCTGCACATGGTATGACACCATTGGGGTATTATTCCATTATAGTTCGCAAAACGCTATATATATATATATGTATATATATATATATATATATATATATATTTCCCTGACGATCTGCTTTGGTGAAACCTAGGTAGGTTTGTCTGGCTCACTAGGTTTATCTAGGGCTGCTCTACGGTTGTATTGAGCTCTTTTTAGTTAGTTGTTTACTCGTGTCGGGTTTTTTTCTTTGGGCTTCAAACCTGCATCTGTGCGATTTTTTCGACAGACTTTCATGTTTCTAGCTCTTTCTTTTTTTTAAAACCTTTTTTTCTCTCGAGATTGATTTGATTATTTGCAAATCAAAAATTCTAAGGTTTTTCGAAACGAGTAAAGTTACCTATATATATATATATATATATATATATATATATATATATATATATAGTGTTCAATGGGTAAATTGTCGCCATTTTATATTTTTATTTCGCGCATGCGCGTTGTTTGTTTTATGCTTGTGTCAAAGTATAGTAGGGTCAGTTAGGCACCGTCTGTAAGTAAAATAGCACCATGACGCAATCCACTCCGCCAGAAAGTTGTAAACGGCGTGCTATACTGCTTGGCATTCGTACCGGAAGCTCCAATACGAATATTTCCGAATGTTTGGCTATTAATGTGAGGACAATGCATAGAATTCAAAAAGATGAGTCTAACGTTGATTACGAACCTACGGTAGCTCGAAAAACTCACTCTGATAAGAAAAGAAATCCCGAATTCGTTGGTTAGTGCCTCAGAGACAACACGGAGGCCTACATTAAGTGCCTTAAGGAGCTGGTGCTGATCTGGGCCAAGAAGGTGGATGTTCGAAAACCCTATCTCTGGCAACAGGGCTCTACATCATACCATACAAGCAGGAGAACTATCATGTCCGTCAGACAATTTCTACGACCACAGCACGCCACCAGACTCTCCAGACTGCAACTTCCTTGATTATTATTGGGGTGGGGGGGCGCTCAACTGAGTGAAAGACCAAGAACATTTCATGTAGTACCAAAGATGAACTAAAAGCAAGAAGTATGGCAGTATTCAACAACTTAAACAAGGAGACTGTCCTGAAGAGTTGCAGGAGCCGCGGTTGAAGCCAATGGCGATTTCATTGAATAAACTTATTCCTTACTATTTCAAGATATTTTTGTGATATTTTTGTGTAATTTTGGTAAATATATCTTTATCCATCTCATCCACATTCTTTCTCACTCTCTGTCTCTCTCTAACTACCTATCCACACACACACACGCACACACACACACACACACAGACATATATATATATATATATATATATATATATATATATATATATATGTGTGTGTGTGTGTGTGTGTGTGTGTGTGTGTGTGTATGAAAATATATAGAAAATAGGAAAGAACTGGTTAGGTAAATAATCCAAAGTTCTTTAGTATTTTTGTTATTATTTTTAAAAAAATAATGTTCGATACAAAAGTAGAGCATAAATATAATTATTTATTTAATTAAACGTGAAGTTTTCGGCTCTTGTTTTGAAACATGAGAACTCTTATGTAGCGTTTTGGAATCATATTTTTAAATAAATATATATATATATATATATATATATATATATATATATATATATATATATATATATGTTATAGAAGACAGTATTTGAAGATCCTGCCAACAGTATATGGGGCTTCCTCTAGCAATGACACAAAACATTCCCAAGACCGAAATCCACGAAATTTTGACGTCGGTTGCAAACAAATGAGCAGACGATCACTTTCAGAACGATGTTTTTTATTTATTCATTTTTTTTTTGTCAAGAATTTCTCGAAATGAATGGCTCTTATCTTACATACGGAAGCAATAATTTTAAAGACGAAAACATTTTTTTAATTATTTCAACAAAACAAAAATTAAGTAAAGAAAGAAAAAAAAATAAAAGATCGGAAGTACAGAAAGAAAAATGGGCCTTCATAATCGCCTAGACAAAGATTCTATCCCCTCCTCTCATTATATATATATATATATATATATATATATATATATATATATATATATATATATATATATATATATATATATATATATATATTAACAGTATCATGTGTTAAAAACGTAAAACTGTTTTATACACGAATTTCTATTTGTCGATTGCTAGCCACACGAAACAGTTTTGAAAGTTCTATTTGGTTATATATATATATATATATATATATATATATATATATATATATATATATATAGATATATAGATATATCAGTATGTTCATATCTATCTATCTATGTAACTAGCTAGGTAGCTATCTCAGTTTGTTCATACCTATCTATCTATCTATCTATCTATCTATCTATCTATCTATCTATCTGAGACTGTTCATTATCTATCTATCTATCTATCTATCTATCTATCTATGTTCACATTTATCTCTTATTATCTATCTATCTATCTATCTATCTATCTATCTATCTATCTATGTTTCTCTGCCTGTTTATATATATATGTATATATGTCTGCCTGTTTGCACACACACACACACATATATATATATATATATATATATATATATATATATATATATATATATATATATATATTAGCACTTTAAAAATTATTTTTAGTTGGTATCTATATTTGAGTAGACGTTTTATTTATTTATTTATAGTGTATTTATTTATTTTCGTCTACCGGCATGAACAATGTAACATTATTCAGACTGATAGACGAAAATAATATATATATATATATATATATATATATATATATATATATATATATATATATATATATATATATATATATTATAAGTTAATAGACTTAAAATATGGTTTTAAGTCTATTAACTTATAATATTAATATGTTTTAATATATATATATATATATATATATATATATATATATATATGTATACTGCGTGCTAAATTATTATCGAGATAAATTTTTTTCTAATATTTCAAAAACCGTCCAATCATTTCACACAAAAATTTCACACAATGTTGGCAACAGGGACCTGCGCAGTCACTGAAATTTACATAATGATCTGCGCAATGTAAACAAACTGGCGCCATATTTGTTTTCAGAACGGTGATTTGATCGTGCCAAATTATTAGAAAAGTGTAAGTATTTAGTGAAAAGATGGGCCGTAAAAGCAGTTTAAGCGATGCTGAAAAGAAAACTATCACCTCAGAACTCTCAAAAGATAAATCTACCCTAGAAATGTTTAAAATGATAGGGAGGTGTCATCATACAGTGAAAAAGTTCACCACCGACCCTACACAAATACGCCAAAGAGCAGATAAAGGTAAACCGAGGATTATTTCACGTCGTCTCATCTCACGACGTAAACGAGAGACCACGAAGAACCCTGGACTTACCACTCAAGAGCTTTTCAGCCGCATGGAGATCCTACTGTGTCTAAAAGTAGTCGGTGTTGGTATCTGAGGGAAATAACAACAACAGTCAAACCTGTATCGAAGCCTCCGTTGACGAGAAATCACATTCAAAATTGGGCCGAGGACAATATGAAGATTGACTTCTCTAAATTTTTTTTCACAGACAAAACTCGAGCAACACTTGATGGGCCAGATAGATGGTGCAAAGGCTGGGTAATGAATGGACAGAATCGCCATCAGCGTTTGAGACGCCAACAAGGCAGTGGAGGCATAATGATCTGGGGTGGTATTATTGGAAAAACAGTGAGCCCATGGAGAGTACCAGATGGCGTCAAAATGACTGCTGATGCATACATAGCGTTTATGAAGGAGCAACTTGAACCGTGGATGAAATAGCAAAGAGTCGCCTTCAGAAAGGCCATTGTTTTTATGCAAGATAATATTTGAAAATAAATATTTGAAACAGTTAGGCTTCGGTGGACCTTGAAAAATGAAGTGGCGAGCAAATTCTTCGGATTTGAACCCAATCGAACACCTTTGAAGCATCATGAAGCGAAGACTGTACGCCAACGGACGACAATTCAGGAGCAACGCTGAGTTGTGGGAAGCAATTCTTGACATCTCGCGGCATTACAGCAGTGACATCCTACAATTAACAAATTCTATGAATCGTCGACTTCTTCAAGTAATTTCAAAGCAGAGAAAGCACATTCCATATTAATTTGTTTCAAACGGTGTCTTTGTGTGTATCTGTTATTATTTGTTTGATTATCTTATTTATTAGCTTCTTTTGATCATAAAAATTCATGTGCAACATTAATAAACGTTTTGTTTGCTCAATTCTGGGAATTTTACTAAACATTTCAAATAATTTGCCACGCTCAAATCACAGTGCTGATAACAAATATGGCGCCAGTTTGTTTACATTGCGCAGATCAGTAAGAAAATTTCAGTGCTTGCGCAGGTAAGTGAATTGATTGGACGGGTTTTGAAATATTAGAAAAAAGTTATCTCGATAATAATTTGGCAAGCAGTATATATATATATATATATATATATATATATATATATATATATATATATATATATATATATATATATATACTAGCAGGAGAGCCCGGAGTTGCCAGGGGATGTAACAGTAAGAGATAGATCAAGTATCGACCATAATAAAGACTGAAAAATAAAATTGACAAAGATTATTGTTTAAGGTTGACGGACACGGATATCTTAATTATTTTTTTTTTTTTACGAATTGGTCAAACTCAAACAAAAACATTGTTTTCAATCGTTATGAGTCTACCGATTGAATAGAATTTTATTATAAACAATTGTCTTGTAAATGGAATTTTTAAAGCATTCTGAATTTAAAAATAAAGAAAAAAGTGTGCAAGACAATAAGAAACACTACCTGCCAAAAAAAAGTGAAGTTTTGTTGAAATCGGGTGAAAAATCTAGGAAATCTGATCCCATATATAAACGAACACACACACATACACACACACAAACAACCTGGGTTTTATAATAAGTATAACTCAATATGAGTTGTCCCCCTTTCATTCTGGCGCCAGAATCGTGTTTTCAAATTGATTTCATGCAAAAACAATTGTGTTTTTCCAATTTTGGGCGCTAGGAAATCCGATCCAATATATAAACGTACAGACACACACACACGCACAATCTGCGTGTTATAATAAGTAAGATGTACATATATATATATATATATATATATATATATATATATATATATATATATATATATATATATATGTATTTTCATCTACAGACAGACTATTTCGCTGTATCACAGCAGCTCATCAGTGTGGTTGGACCTCCGGTTGCGTCTAGCTAGGATCGAAACCCGACTGAATTGGCGTCACTCGGGTATTCTACTACTGGCGAACGCCAAGGATTTATGTGAATTTAAGCGTATTTATTTTTAGATAAACACACATTGACTGAGAGAACTCGATTCAATTTGCCGAAGAGTCTTGCATTATTAGCCGTAATAGTCACTGCTTACAAACCCACAATTCCTCCCCAGAGAACTCAACCGAAATAATTTTTCAATAGCATAGGTTATATATATATATATATATATATATATATATATATATATATATATATATGAGGAGGCACGCTGAAGTAGTGGATAAGATTGAGCAATCGGAGAGCCGAGTTTGAATTCCAGTTGAATCCGTTCCATTCACATACTGGCTAATACCACTGGGAAAAAGTATTAACCCTTTTCTCCTCCCTCCAGCTCCGGGTAAATATTAGGAAAAACTGGTGGTTCTAAGCTTTGGATGTCAACTCCTCTAGAAGGACAACTCTGAATTTAAAACCTGCGGAGGGTCGTTTGGGGACCTTGTGGCACGTAGTGCTCCAGGTCTCTGTATTCAGCTCTTCACAAAGTGTAGATGGTTCTGCACAAAGCCTTCACCACTATAATCAAATCATATGTGCTGGTGTCTGGCTGTCCGTTCCTAGGAACTGAGCTGCTTGACTCTCATACGTCGAATGTGACGGGAGAGTCCACCATATATATATATATATATATATATATATATATATATATATATATATATATATATATATATATATAAGAAATTTGACAAATGGAAAACTGTTTCAGTGAAACTAGATTTGATTACGCGTTTCGTCTTTCTAGGCTTCATCAGATCCATAAATAAAAGAAGCTGATGCGTTTGTGCATTTGTGTGTAGGCTTAAATGATGAGTCGTCGTACATCTTCCTTAAGCTGGCCTTCCTCGTGCTTAAAGAAGAAAGAAAATAAGTAAACATTTCAGGGGGAGATAACCCCGGAAATGCTTCAAAATGTGTTTCGCAACGCTAAGGATAGATTTGAAACTTATAGCGATACAGACGGATAACGTGTCGAACATTTTCAATAAAGTTTTGACGTGAGATTTATAAATCTGTTTGTTTTGCAGCATAATTAATAAACATAAAATTGCGTCAGTTTTATTTTTAAAGTTTGACCGATTTCATTGAAACAGCTAATTAATTCCGGGACACCCTGTATACAGCAGTATAAAAGGAAAAGGCACACTCTTCTTTCTTTCTCTCTTTCTCACTCACACTCCCTCCAAATCTCTCTCTCTCTCTCCTTTCTCTTTTTTTTTCATCAGATCCCAAAACGAAAAAAGGAGATATGTTTGTTTCTATTTGTGTGTAGGCTTAAATAATGAATCATAGTACATCTTTCTTTAAGCTGGCCTTTCTCGTGCTTAAAGAAGAAAGAAAATAAGTGACTTAAAAAAAAGGCTGTAAATATTTATTCTGTATCTTTTCTTTATAATTGTTAGTTCAATTCGAAAATTATTTAAATATCCTCCCCCGGGTTTTTTTTTTTTTTTTTTGAATCGAATTAAAGGTTAAATCCTCATCTCATTTTCAGAATGGCTCGAAAGTTAGGGAGATATAAATCTCCAACAGAAGCAAATAATCCTCTCCAGTAAATAGTTAATACCAATACAGATAACTACTACACTTATATTAACCGAAATATGTGTGTGTTTATGTCTATGTCTGTATGCGTGTGTGTGTTAAAACTCAGACATAGAATTCCGACAAAGTTTTTAGGAGATTGGTTGGACAATTATGCTCTTACATGATTTAGACAATTTTGCTGTTACACTAGGGCTGTATATATATATATATATATATATATATATATATATATATATATATATATATGCATATATATATATATATATATATATATATATATATATATGTGTGTATGTGCGTGTGTGTGTGTGTGTGTGTGCGTGCGTGATTAAAATAGGATATAGAATCCCGACAAAATTTAAAGAAATCTGACAAATTGAAAAACGTTTCATTGAAACTAGATTGCATTACACGTTTCGCCTCTCTAGGCTTCATCAGATCCCAAAACGAAGAAAGGAGATATGTGTGTGTGTGTGTGTGTTATTAAAATAGGATATAGACTCCCCACAAAATTTAAAGAAATTTGACAAATGGAAAAACGTTTCATTGAAACAAGATTGCATTACACGTTTCGCCTCTCTAGGCTTCATCAGATCCCAAAACGAAGAAAGGAGATATGTATGTGTGTGTGGGGGGGTAGTGTGGGTCGGTGGGTTGGTAGTGTGTAGGCTTAAATAATGAATCATAGTACATCTTCCTTAAGCTGGCGTTTCTCGTGCTTAAAGAAGAAATAAAATGAGTGACTTTAAAAAAAAGACGTAAACATTTATTCTGCATTTTTTTCTTCATAAGTCTTAGTTCAATTCGAAAGTTATTTAAATATTCTCCCGGCTTTTTTTTTTTTTTTTTTTTTTTTTTTTGTATAGAATTAAAAGTAAATCCTCATCTCATTTTCAGAATGGCTCGAACGTAAGACATATATAAATCTCCAACTGAAGCAAATAATCCTCTCCAGTAAATAATTAATACCAATACAGATAACTAATATATTTGTTAACCAAAATAAGTGTGTTGTTGGGTGTTTAAAATAGAATATAGAAATTTGACAAATGGAGAAACGTTTCATTGAGACTAGACTTGATTACGTGTTTCGCCTTCCTAGGCTTCATCAGCTCCAAAAATGAAGGAAGCTGATGTGTTTATGTATTTGTGTGCATGCTTAAATAATGAATGATGTTACTTTTTCCCTAAGCTGAAATAGGTCTAAGGCAATGGATGATGCGTCCCAAATAAGGACGAAACGGTCGTCCATTGCTTTTCTGCTTGTGTGTGCATTCAAGATTCCGGTTCCAGAAATGATGAGTTATTATGAAATTATACAAACACCCTTAATTATTAATCTATATTACATAACCTTTGCTTCATCCAGCTTCTAGTTGAGAGGCTTGGTGAAGGAAGTCATTGCTTTCGGAAGCCAGTCCTGTTGGGTTATGAAGGTTTGATGTGTTGCCTATATTGGCTTGGGAGAGTAGTGATTCTTTTAGGAAAGGTGATATTGTGAAAAGAAACCGATTTGATTAATATTTGGATAATATTCAATGGCGGCACTCTCGAGAATTTTTCTTTTGAGTAAATTTCTTTTTTAATGAGTGTAGCTTTTTTTAAAAAATCTAAAATGTGGGTGAATTTATTTCTATATATAACGTGCATTTGCGAAATTATTATTTATGAGTTGCCTTTCGTGTTCATAGAAGCGTTTCTTTTTTAAAATTTCTGCATGTTTCACCAATGTATTGCGTGGAACAGCTTTGGCAGTTTATTTTATATATGCCTACTTCTGAAAAATTATTGTTATGGATGTTTCTAGATCTGATTATATCCATAATTGTTTTGGAAGTGGTTGTGATTATTTGGATGTTGTTTAAATGGGATAAGTTGTTCTGGATATATATATTTCAGCATTTTGTATCAAATTAAAGGCAAATCCTTGACGTGCCTTAACCGATTTGGCTTTCTTTTTTTTCCTTTAAAAAGAATGTATAAACATAAAAATGTCTTAAAAATATTAGGTTGGTGCAAAAATAATGACGTAATAATGTCGTTTTTTGACGTATTTTTAAGGTCAAAAAACGACATTATTACGTCATTATTTTTGCACCAACCTAATAATTGTTGGACTTTGTCCATTTCATAATGTGTGACGTTATTTGTTTACATTTGGATACGCTTTGAGCAGATATAAATGTACGTTAGAGAATCATGGACGATTGAAGTTTAAAGACAGTAAATTCGACCTGGCTCACCGAACGCTCCTCTGTAGCTAAATCGGTTAAAGGCACGTCAAGTTAAATGAAGGTTCCATATAGGATACAGTTTCGAATCCTGTCGGAGGACAAATATTTTCTGTGAAAACGCTCCTCTGTAGCCAAATCGGTTAAGAGCACGTCAGGCTAAATGATATGACGGTTCCGTATATGATGCAGGTTCGAATCCTGTCCAAGGACGAATATTTTCTATGAAAATCTCTCGGACATTCAGGCCGGTAAACGTTATTTAATACTGTTTATTATAAACAGAGCATTTACATAAATATTTGTATCTATAAAAAAAATGTATAAACATAAAAATGTCTTAAAGATATATATATATATCATGATTAATTTATCGAGTCTAGAAGAATCTTTAACTGAATGCAAAAAGCACTGAACGGCTGTTTCATCCTATTTTGGAATAATTATCTAGCACGTCACATTGAATTAACTTTCCTAGCAGCAAACCTAGCAATTTAATTGATGGGTGTAGAAAAAAAAATCAAAGTTAACTTTTGGGAGCACTGTCCTGATTCCACACACTGTTTTCCACTTTCTAGGTAACCTTTTCTCATGGCAAAATCATCAGCTTAAAGCCTTTTAGGAGACAGCAGCACCTACCTTTTCACCAAGCTTGTAGATCAGAATAGGGCAAACTGTGGCCCGCGTGTTGATTTTATGCAGGCCACACAAATACAAACATTTTTTTAAATATTCATTAATAGATTTTAGCATTTTGCTTGTGATATATTGATACATTAATTTCGTTTTATATGACGTATTAACCCTTTGTAGGTTATTTAAAATTTAAACATATTTTGGATTGTAAGTCTTGCTTTTTATCAAATCGTGAAATGAAAGACATCTTGAACGGCCACTCTTCAAGATCATTTTTGCATTTTGCTCTATCCTTGGTTCTTCATTGTTACTAGTTTTCATCAATTACCTTCCTGATGACGTCAAGTTCTCAACTCGCTGTCTATGATAATGACACACTCTGATTTAAGTTTGATCAGTTTGATAAGGGCAAATAGGGAGATGATCTCTAAAAGTGTTCAATAATCTGTTGTTAACTTCGGCAAGGAATGGTATGTTAATCTCAACGCCTCCAAAACGAACTCCTCTGTTAGTCATCTGCATATCATTAGTATGGCTGATACTAACCTTCAGGTGTGTGGCTCGTTGCGCCCTCTCAGGCTAACATTCTCGGTTGGCATGAAGTGGAAAGATTATATTGAATTCATGACTAGGTCTACTGCTAAGAATATTGAGTTACTGAGTTGTGTTAGATAATTTTCTCTCCAGTATCTATCTTACATATTTATAAGTCTACCAGTCGTCCATGCATTGAATATTGCTGCCACATCTGGTCTGGTACTCCTACTATATATTTAGAGAGTCTTGGTAAAATCCAAAGAAGAATCTACCTTACATATTTATAAGTCTACCATTCATCCTTGCTTTGAATATTGCTGCCAAATCTGATCTGGTGCTTCTGCTATATATTTATATATTCTTGATAAAATCGAAAGAAGAATCTATCTTACATATTTATAAGTCTACCATTCATCCTTATTTGAATATTACTGCCACATCTGGTCTGGGGTTCCTGCTATATATTTATATATTCTTGATAAAATCCAAAGAAGAATCTACCTTACATATTTATAAGTCTACCATTAATCCTTGCTTTGAATATTGCTGCCACATCTGGTCTGGGGCTTCTGCTATATATTTATATATTCTTGATAAAATCCAAAGAAGAATCTATCTTACATATTTATAAGTCTACCATTCATCCTTGCTATGAATATTACTGCCACATCTGCTCTGGTTTTCCTGCTATATATTTAGAGATTCTTGATAAAATCCAAAGAAGAATCTATCTTAAATATTTATAAGTCAACCATTCATCCTTGCTTTGAATATTACTGCCACATCTGGTCTGGGGTTCCTGCTATATATTTATATATTCTTGATAAAATCCAAAGAAGAATCTATCTTACATATTTATAAGTCTACCATTCATCTTTGCTTTGAATATTGCTGCCATATCTGGCCTGTTTCTCCTGCTATATATTTAGCGATTCTTGATAAAATCCAAAGAAAATCTATCTTACATATTTATAAGTCTACCATTCATCCTTGCTTTGCATATTACTGCCACATCTGGTCTGGGGTTCCTGCTATATATTTATATATTCTTGATAAAATCCAAAGAAGAATCTATCTTACATATTTATAAGTCTATCATTCATCCTTGCTTTGAATATTACTGCCACATCTGGTCTGGGGTTCCAGCTATATATTTATATATTCTTGATAAAATCCAAAGAAGAATCTATCTTACATATTCATAAGTCTACCATTCATCCTTGCTTTGAATATTGCTGCCACATCAGGTCTGGTGCTTCTGCTATATATATTTAGAGATTCTTGATAAAATCGAAAGAAGAATCTATCTTACATATTTATAAGTCTACCATTCATCCTTGCTTTGAATATTACTGCCACGTCTGGTCTGGGGTTCCAGCTATATATTTATATATTCTTGATAAAATCCAAAGAAGAATCTATCTTACATATTCATAAGTCTACCATTCATCCTTGCTTTGAATATTGCTGCCACATCAGGTCTGGTGCTTCTGCTATATATATTTAGAGATTCTTGATAAAATCGAAAGAAGAATATATCTTACATATTTATAAGTCTACCATTCATCCTTGCTTTGAATATTGCTGCCACATCTGGTTTGGTGCTCCTGCTATATATTTAGAGATTCTTGATAAAATTGAAAGAAGAATTGGCAATATTATTAATCCTGACCTGATTTCTCGGCTTCGGTCATTTTCGACCGACGTCATGTATCTTCTCTCTGCCTTTTCTCTAAATACTTTCATGGTAACTGTTCTGATGAAATTTCTGGCTGCCTGATGATCAGTAGTTAGGTAACTGGAGCTGGCTTCATGCTCAGCTCTTAGCTGTTGTTGAACTCGGAGAGGTAGCCGGACGAGGCTATGCTGAAAGAGTAAATCTCGTCCGGAGTGACAAACAGGCCCGATCCTGTTTATGTGGGGTCTACGGGGAATTTTTGGCCGAGCATACGGGATTGCCCCACATTTAATTCGGCCTTGAACCTCGTGGGGAGAACGGTAAATATTACTTTCCGCTATGATACCTACATATTATCAATTTCAGCGCTGTATTTGATTGGCAGGAGGTACAGTGCAGTAATGGATAGCGACTCGGATTAAGGAATCGTAGAGCCAAGTTCGAATTCCAGTCGAATCCATTGCATTCACTTATGTGCTATTACTCTCGGGAAAGTTATGAATCTTCTTCTTCTCCCCTAGTTATCGGTAAATAGCAGGACAGACCGGGTTCTATAGCCTTGGATGGCAACTAGTCTACCGCAAAAAGAAATGGAAACCTCCTGCGGAAAAATATCTGCTTCGTCAGTCATGTATCAAAAGATACATGATCGCCTAAGCGTGTATCGGGCTTGGCACATAATTGATTTGGAAAGGTATTAATCCTCTTCTTCTCCCCCGCCCCAGCTATGGGTAAATAGCAGGAGAGATCGAATTCTGTAGCCTTGGATGTCAACTGGTCTGCCGCAGTAAGAAATGGCAACCTACGTCCTACGTTAGTCATGTATCGAAAGATACATGATCGTTTAAGCGTGTATCACACATGGCACATAACTGACTGACCCTTCTTCTCCAATACAGTTATGGGTAAATAGCAGGACAGACCGGCTTCTGTAGCCTTGGATGGTAACTGATCTACTGCAGAAAGAAATGGCAACCTCCTGCGGAAAAATATATCTGCCTCGTCAGTCATGTATCAAAAGATACATGATCGCCTAAACGTGTATCACACATGGCACATCACTGTCTGTTCCTTGGGAAAGGTATGAATCCTCTTCTTCCCCCCGTTATCTATACGTAAATAGTAGAACAGACCGGGTTCTATAGCCTTGATAGCAACTGGTCTACTGCAGAAAGAAATGACAACATACTGCGGGAAAATATCATCCTCGTCAGTCCTGTATCGAAAGATACATGATCGCCTAATTGTGTATCACGCATAGCACATAACGGTCTGACTCTTTTCTCCACCCCAGCTATGGGTAAATAGCAGGACAGACCGGCTTCTATAACCTTGGGTGGCAACTGGTCTACCTCAGAAATGATTGCCTAAGCGTGTATCACGCAGGGCATATAACTGACTGAGCCTTTTTCTCTACTACAGCTATGAATAAATAGCAGGACAGACCGGATTCTATAGCCTTGGATTGTAACTGGTCTACCTTAGAAATGATCGCCTAAGCGTGTATCTCGCAGGGCATATAACTAACTGACCCTTTTTCACCACCCCAGCTATGGGTAAATAGCAGGACAGACCGGCTTCTATAACCTTGGGTGGCAACTGGTCTACCTCAGAAATGATCGCCTAAGCGTGTATACGCAGGGCATATAACTGACTGATTTGATTGGCAAAAATGTCTTATCAGTTAATAGTTGAATTGGCTAGATGGAATTGTAAGTTCTATGTAACAGTGTCTTTTCTTACATTTTTCGGTTGTGGAACTCACTTGCTACTCCAGCAACCTTTGACCTTCAAAGATTTTAAATGCAATGTTAATCGTTATCTACTTTCTGCGGCTTACCCGTTCTTATATTGTTCTCTCTCGCAACAAAAATCTACGACGCAAGTAATCGCGATTTTTTGGCAGGAATTTGAGACCGCTATGCCACTTGCCCGTTTCTCTACCAATGAACAACAACGAACTACGCAAGGCTCGCTGACGAGTGAGCATGAGGAACCATGTGAGAGGTCGAGTTTATGTATGGACCTAACCGCACCCCTACCTCACGTAACATCCACACAAACAAAACGAATCCCTGCGTGTAAGTGTTAAACTCTAGCCAGAACGCCACCTTGAACCGGTTGTTTCCCGCCACCTGCAGCCGCCGCAAGGCAACAACACCTCCCTACCCGCCTCCAGCCCCGCTTAGCAGTCAGTTCATCTATAAATGTCAGCTGACAATTCTGACTGGATACCCTTGCGACATCAGTTCAGCATTACTGTCGCCCTTCGAGCCAAAATATGCCGGCCCAAACTTAACGCTGAAGCAGCTGCTTAGCCAACCCATCAACCCCACCCGGCAGGGACACACACATACACACCCACCCACAGAACGTTTTTTTTTTCTTGTTCCGAAGCTCACAGTGGGTGGGCCCCCTAAAAAAAAAAATAAAAATAAATAAATTGAAATAAATTTTACATTGGTACAACAGTTATGAAAGCGAACCGGTGCGCACTTGAGCTGTTCATATCAACTCATACCCTGCCCCTGACGCACACATAACATACCCCACGATTATTTAAATATATTCTCAAGTGTATGCATTGAGGGAATCTTTCTCTCTAACACGCGTGCTCTCTCTCTCTCCCTCACTCTCTCTCTCTCTCCCTCACGCACATAAACTTATACAGATATTTTTTTTTAAATTCATT
>OZ010599.1:20934862-20949862 GCA_963932145.1 Acanthosepion lycidas
CCAATAATATTGCTGATTCTTCGTTGGATTTTATCAAGAATCTCTAAATATATAACAAGAGAAGCGATATTCAAAGCATAAACGAATGGTATACTAATAAATATGTAAGATAGATTCTGGAGATAAAAATTGTCTAACACGACAAATTTCTAAACCTCAAACCTAGCAATTGATTTAATATAATCTTTTCACTTCATGTTAATCGAGAATGTTCGTCTGTTAGTATCAGCTATACTGATGGGAGGCACACAGCGATCTCTCAAATCATTTATAGAGATGTTTCGTTTTGGAGGTTTTAAAATTAACAAGCCATTGCTTGCCAACAGACTGTAAGTCGTTTTTGAGATCAGCTGTCTATTTGAACTTATCGAACTGAAAGCAAAAGTAAATGTAACGTAAAGAAATGCAAAAGCCTCTTCATAGTCATTAATCTGCCCTTACCAAACATGTTGATGTAGACAAACCGCGTACTCATCTGTGGTTAAAAGCTGAAACCGGAGTTTTTTTTTTATTCATGCTGCACAAGACGACTGCTTGCTAAGCTCACATACTGAAAAATTGTGTTAACCCTAAATGCAGATTGTGTGATAAATATCCAGAAACATTTGACCATCTTGCATCAGGTTGCGTGGTACTGGCACCCGCTGAATATAAAACTGGGCCAATAGATTGGCCAATATCTGAGTGTGGAAAGTAAGCAAATTTTAAGGGAAGAACACTGCAAGAAGCTGCTATGAACATCACCCAGACCCGATTAGAGACATAGGACCTGTTACAATTTTATGGGACTTTACAATACACAGAGACAAAACAATCAAAGCTAATCGCCCAGACATAATGACACAAAATTACAAAAAACAGAATGTGCTTTTTATTGACATGGTAGTCCCTACAGGTTGGTTTGTATCTTTGCAGATCTTCAAAAAAAAAAAAAAAAAAAATCTATCCAAGTATCTTGGAAAGAAAATTCAAAAATGTGCTACATGAGGATTCAATAATTCCAGTTGTAGTTGGAGTCCTCAGATTGACTGGAAAAGATTCCGATAGACTCATTGAAGGGTTTCCTGGTAAACAAAGCCTTAAAAAAACGTTCTCACCAGTACAGCTCCCATATTATGAAGAGCTTTATTTATGAGTGTAATCTTTATTTTTTGTTGCTTTTTTTTATTATGAAAATGATCGGTCAATAGTAAACGTCATGGAACCAGTTCTGACCTTACATCTCTGGTTGGGACCCGGAAGGAACTAAGTATACAACAGAAATCCAAGGAAATAACAACAAAAACAACAACAACAATAGTAATAATAATGAATTTGTTCTGCCAATATTATTTTATATTGCATTTTCTAAATATTTTTGCTGCAATATTTATTACTTACTAAAATTAATTTACTAATTAAATATAATTAAAACAAGAGTAAAATCACACATTAGAACTCATTAACATAATATAAAGGAAAAATAATAAAATAAAGTCAACGAATATAATGCATTTATTAGGGAAAAATCACCATATATATATATATATATATATATATATATATATATATATATATATATATATATATATATATATATATATATATATATATATTGTGTCTGTGTGTGTTTCCGTAATTATAATTACTGTAGATAACCTTCCGATCAAGGCATTCTCGAGACATTTACGTCGTAGTAAATTATTGTCTCTTTTGATCAGAGTAGCAATTTTTACGTTAAAATTGTGTTCAGTCTCGATACGATGGCCAACCAACGTATTTGATGAATTGTTTTGTAAAATATCACTTTTGTGTTTAGCCAGCGATCTGCTTCGGTTTCAAAATTGTCACTGGAATCCGCAAAGGCAACATTGCAGAAAGTATAGAAAAAAATTTTAAGCAAGAGGAGTCCGAATTCACCAAAGGTTTCACACACACACACACACACGCGCGCGCGCACACACACACAAATACACATACGCACAGACACACAAACACACAAACACACACACACACAAATACACATACGCACAGACACACAAACACACAAACACACACACACATATATATATATATTTATATTACAGGTTGAGTATTTTATAACATCAATGGTAAAAAATATAAATTAAGTTATCTCCCTTGTGTATTCTTAACGTTAATTTTTAAATTGTCTATAATGAAGAGCTTTTCATGCGCATTTACAAAATAATTCCGAACCATCAATTACATTAATTTTTTGTCTTAGCAATGCACCTCTGAAGTATTGAAACATGAATGCTTTTTTGTAGCGATTTCAATATATTTTGTTATAACCATGTATAGTAAAATAATATATATATATATATATATATATATATATGTATGTATGTATGTATTTATGTGTGTGTGTGTGTGTGTGTGTGAAAAAGAAAGTCTTAGAAAGTCCTGTTCAAATCTAGCTATATAGGGAAAATAATAATAAAATTTAAAATACACCTCATATTTTATATATTTATATGCAATATTACTTCATATTTGGTGAAATTCCCTACCGAAAAAAAATATATATATAAATAAATCAAATCAAATCAGGAAAGGCCATGGAGACAATGGTTCTACCAACATATGCCAACCTCGTCATAAGATAACTAAAACTAAAAATCTATGAAAGTACCGCAGAATCAAAATAATTATATTTTTTCTGAAAACCTACATTTATCATAAATATTGCATATTAATATATAAAACGTCAGGTTTATTTTCAAATCTATATATGCATATGCATTTTCAAACATATTTTTCAGATGTATATATGCATACAAACTGCGATCAGATAGAGATCAAATATGGATTAGAATCCGTCGGAAAGAAGGTAAGGATCAAATAAAAAACGTGTCCTTTCTAAGACGATAAACTACATCCGGTGCTCTGGGTAAGACGATAAACTACATCCGGCATCTTAGGTAAGACGATGAACTACATACGACAGCAAGGCCTCTTTTGAGGAGCATTTGAGGTGTGTGAAACCACTTTAATTGTTGGTGTTCCCAAGTCCACACTGACCCGGGGTGATAGCACCTGGGAAGGTCTCTACTATAGCCAAATAGTTAACCCACTAAATGGTGCCAGAACATTATGAAAGTGTAAGCCTGACGATTGCATATAGCATGAAACAGACTGTCGCCTCTAAGTGTTGACTTCTATGTCCACTTTTATATTTACACACGTTCTATCTCTGATATTGAGCACTTTATCCCATAAATATAGCAGACCTTAAGACTATATTTCTTTATATATATATATATATATATATATATATATATATATATATATATATCCATGCAGCGTCTGATGATTTTATTACTTGCATACATACATATTATATATATAACAATAAAATATATGAAAATAATTGTTGAATTTATATATATATAAATTCGACAAATATTTTAATATATTGAATTTTTATACGATATTTATGTATACCCAAATATTTAAGTAAATGCCCTGTTTATAATAAACAGTATTAACAAAATTTATAGAAAATATGCGTCGTCCAACAGGAATCGAACAAGTATCCTACACGGAACCGTCATATAGCCAGGCGTGATTTACGAGTTTATCTACGAAGGAGCGTCTGATTAGCAAGGTCGATTTTACTGCTTTTAAATTACAAACTTCAAAAAGGAAAAAAGAAAAGAAAGCAGTAGAGTCGATCTTGCTAGCCAGACGCTCCTTCGTAGCTAAACAGGTATAGCACGTCATGCTATATGACGTTTCCGTATAGGATACAGGTTCAATTCCTGTCGGAGGACGCATATTTTCTATGAAGTTTCTCGGATGTTCAGCCCGGTAAATGCTATTAACATTGTTTATTATAAACAGAGCATTTACTTAAATATTTGTATATAGATAAATAACGTATAACTATAAAATATATTAAAAGATATATGTATGTAATGTCTGGCCCCACCGCCTGCGTGTATGCTTATCTTCTATGGCGCTTAGACAATCTCTGTTGCAGAGGCCTGCTCGGGAACATATATGTTTGTTCAATACCCATATGGTCCAACTATAACTATGCTGAGGTGACTTTATTTACAGTTTCTGGGAGAAAGTGCCTCCTCTGGCGTGATAAACAATTTGAACGAGGCGATTATGTCCAAAGCCTCGTTCACCGTTGCAATATTTCCGAAAACCATATCACGGATTTTACATTTATTAGTGAAATCGGGATGACAGAACTGGTCTAAAACAGTCCTGTTTTTTTTTTTTTTTTTTTGCTAACACGTAGACACAAGTCATCATGACCGAGGCTTTGAGCGTACTGGCCTGGTTCAAAAACTGTAGATCACGCCAAATGACGCGCACTCTGCAAGCTGCAATATAAACCACAGGTGGGCACTATGGACATTGGATAAAACAATGTGCCTGAGCAGGCGTCTGTAACAGGGATTTCTCGTTGTCCGAACATACGGTTGCGTTCGGGAAACGGCTTTTTATTCATTTTTTATTTATTATTTGTATCTGTGTGTATATAGAGAAATAGCTAAAGCGGATTTAGGGATTAGTGTGTAGCATCTTTTTGGGGGTCATCTTTCTCTTTATGTGCCGTGTCCTTTCAGAACGTAGGCGATCATGGCTCTCCACTTCTCCCTATCTCATGTAGCACTCAATAAGTTTCATGCTTCTGCCAACTCCCCCAGTTCACGTTCTGCCATCCACTTGCTTAAACCCGCCATATGTCATGCGTTGCTTTCCCTTGGCTCGACCTGTGAGTATCAGATTCTCCAGACCTTTTTTCTCATTAAGTGTCCCAGAAATTTCATCTACCTATTCCTCATGCTAAGTGATATTTCCCGGAAAGGGATATATTTGATCGAAGTAGCTAAATGGTTTGGGCTTCTGTAACCAAGTAGTACATGTTAGCAGTAATCGACTGGTAGTCGTCGTAGTCGCAGGTAATAGGTGTAGACCAATAGGATAGCCAGTGGCTTAGTCCAATGGGCGTCGTCATAGACTTAAACTCTGTCGTACCTACACGTCCGTCTGTATATATGACGGACACCAGCCAATCATATTCCAGTGAGGGGGAACTCAGGTGTATGCATATTCCATTATATCATTAAGTAAATCTTCCTCCTTGTTTGCATCCTCTTCAAGACCGCATATATTATCCAAAAAGGTGACGTTAGATTCACACCGAATTTACAGAATCCCAAGCAAAATCTTAACGAACAGAATAAAGAAAAGGGCACTGAGCTCTTATGTGATATCAATCCTTTTATATCGTATTTAATGGTGGACGATCTCCTCCATGGTGAAGAAGTGGCTTGAAGCAAGAGAAATGTGGCTCTACAGAAGGATACTGAGAATACCATGGACTGATCATGTGAGTAATGATGAAGTTTTAGAGAAAATGGAGAAAAAAGAACACATATACTTAGTATCAGGAAGAGAATTGAACATTCTAAGTCACATAATGAGGAAAGAGAGCTTGGGAAATTTGATACTCATACGACAGATTGGTGGCAAGATGAACAGAGTTAAGCAGCGCTTAATCTATCTAGCAAGATTGAGTAAATGGATGGTGGACGGGA
Organism: Acanthosepion lycidas; assembly: GCA_963932145.1. Lineage (NCBI taxonomy): Eukaryota > Metazoa > Mollusca > Cephalopoda > Sepiida > Sepiidae > Acanthosepion > Acanthosepion lycidas. The sequence goes on from OZ010599.1 coordinate 20,940,421, forward strand.
GATAACAACATTTATTAAGAACTACAAAGGATATGAAATAGTGGCAGGACATGATCGCCAACGTCCTGATTGAACACGACACATAAAGAAGAAGAAGAAGAAGAAGAAGAAGAAGAAGAAGAAGAATCCCTCTCAAATAATGATTACGAATACGTACATCCATATATTGTGAATGACACCGTTGATTGGTTAACGTTGTGCCTCGTTCTGATTTCGCTTGTAATCAAATTATTTCACTTGTGTTCACTGTCTGCCATATTTGATTTTGATTTATTTATTTGCAATTCATCTCCCTACGCCATTACGTCACAGACATATCTGTCTTGTTCGGTTTCTCAGTTACAGCCCTGTTGTCTGTTTATTTTTATTGAATCTGGGTTTTTTTTTTCTTCTTCCTTTATGTTTTAATTTAAGGTTTTTTTTTTTAATTTCTTTCTTGGCTGTTTAATACTTTTCCTTTTCTTGTCATCATTCCTGAAATATCCCTGATAGGACCGAATTACGTCATGTCTTAATTAAAGATAAACAAGAAGTGTAGAAGAAGAAGAAGAAGAAGAAGAAGAAGAAGAAGAAGAAGCAGAAGAAGAAGAAGAAGAAGAAGAAGAAGAGCAAGATGGCCAACAACTAAATGAGCAACAGTTATAGAAATGATACCGATATATTTAATGCATTGATGAAAGAGAAAAAGAGTAACAAAAACAATGAGGGGGAGGGGGAGGAGGTAACAGGAGGAGGAGGAAGACAAAGAGGGGGAGAGCGGAAAAAATAAGATGTGGAAGAGAATGAAAAGAATAAGCAAATGAAAAAAATACAAGAAGAAGAAGAAAAAGAGGAGGAGGAAGAGTACAAAGGGGGGGGACAGAAGAAAACAGTACGAGAAAGAGGAAATGTAGATGAAAATGAAAGGCACTAGAGGGGAAAGTGGAAAAGAACAAAAATAGGACGAAAAGAAGAAAGTAATGAAAATGAAGAGGAAGACGAAGAAGAGCAAGACGAAGAAGAGGAAGACGAAGAAGAGGAAGAAGATAAAGACGAAGACAAGGAAGCAGAAGGTAAAAAAGAAAAGAAAGAAGAAGACGAAGAAGATAGAAAAGGAGGAGGAAGAAAAAGACAGACGTGAAGTTATTTCTTCATCTCTGTCTTCTTCTTCCTCCTCCTTTTCTATCAAGGAGTAGGAGAAGGCTTAGAAGAAGAAAACAAGTCTTTATTAGGTGGGTACTAATAATAACAAGAAGAGAGTGAGAAACAAAGTTACTAAAAATGAAAATAAAAAAAGATAGAAAGAATGGCTGAAAAGAAAGAAAGAATTGATGAAAAGAAAAAGAAGAAAGAAAGAATGAATGAAAAGGAAGATAGAAAGAGTGGATGAAAAGAAAGAAAGAATTAATGAAAAGAAAAAAGACAGAAAGAATGGACGAAAAGAAAGAAAGAAAGAAAGAAAGAAAGAATGGCTGAAAAGAAAGAAAGAAAGAATTGATGAAAAGAAAGAAAGATAGAAAGAATGACTGAAAAGAAAGAAAGAAAGAAAGAAAGAAAGAATGGAAGAACAGAAACAGATAAAGTTAAGAAATAAAAGAGATCGAAGATGCCACAGACAAAGGTGAGGACGAAATAATACAATAAACTAATTATGCATACAATACCTTTATTCTGTTATTATGGCTTTATTCTGTTATTATGGCTTTATTCTGTTATTATGGTTTTATATTGTTATTATGGTTTTTATTGTTTTTATGTTTTTATTCTGTTATTAACGATTATATTATTCTGAGCATTGATGTTCTCCCGTTGCTGATTTTCAATTAATTTCTATTTTGAAACAACTGCAAACGACTTTACGCTCAACAATTAAATTTAATTTTTTGTTTTCCGCTGTATTTAGGTGTTAAGCTTAGAAAAAACTTATTCTACTTTTTATTGCATATATTTTAATAATTTTGAATTATCCTCCATTATATTAGATGTAATGTTGTGAGGGAAGGCGACATGTTTGAACCTTCCTGGAAGCAAATTTAATAGAGAAGAATTCGACATTCGTGAATATTCGATGCATGTTTAGTTTTCATGAATGTCTGCCTCTTTTAATCAAAACCGCATTTTTACATAATGCTACGACCAGAGTTCATTTTTCATCATTTATCTTAAATCATGTTCAAGAATCCTTTAGGAACAGACATGTATAAAATAGTGTATACTGCACGAATTTCAAAAGGGTTCTTCAGCAACGAAACTAGCAAGGAATATTTAGTTCTGTGGAAACGAAGCTTCGATTCTCCTGACATGCCGACTATTGTCTAACACAAGGGTCGGCAACCCCCGGCCCCCGGACCACATCCGGTCCCCGCGAAATGATTTTATTCGGTCTGTGAAGGTTTTTTTTTTTTTTGTCAAGGCCAGACAAATTTCATCCATTCTTTCTGTCTTTTTTTTTTAATATCTAGACACTAATTATCTAATTAATTTATGAAGCAAGTAGCATAAAATTATCAGTCAATTGGAGTTAATCGACGAATTTTTAAATCAAAATTTAATTCCGAACCAACTGCTGACTTCTACAAGAAATATATTTTGCCAAGCGGAAAATTTAAAAGCCTATTGTATAATGCGAAAATGATGTTATCCTTATTTGGAAGTGCATATGCATGGGAACAATTGCGTCTTTAATAATTTCGTTTGTAGTAAAAGAATTTGCATTTTTTGTTGTTTGTGGTGTTAATCTGTTATTCCTGCAGTAAAATAAGGAACGTTGTTTAAATAATATAACATCAACCTGGTTGTTTTTCTCTTTAAATCTCCAGATCAAGGCAGCTTTCTGGCTAGAGCGGTCAGAAGCCGAGACAGTTTACTACAGTTTATATCATAGCCCTCCTCCAAGACGAAGAATAGGTTTATGGCCCTCCCCCTCCAAAAGGTTGCCGAACCCTGGTCTAACCAGTTTCGATCGGGAAAAGTGTACATCCCTGTGTACGTGTGTACGTTGCAGCAGTCAGAAACTGCTAGGGTGCAAGTAAAATGAAACAAGCAGATACTCTGTCTTATTAATTTCATATAATGAAAACAACTCTTTTCTAGTTATTACAGAGCCTTAAGACAGTTGGCAGCTTCAGCAAGTTGTTAGGAAAAAAAGAAAGATGAAGATAATCGTTTATTGTAGCCCGTGTTCCTCAAAAATTAGCATGTGAAATTAATTTAATGAAATATGCGACTAACTCGTCAGCGAATCATTTTCCTGGGGTCTTCAACTTGCTTGTTTACAAAAAAAGAAAAGAAAGAAGCAAAAATTTAAACCATGATTTTTAGCTGGTTTTGAACATATATATCTAGAACGACTGCTGTTAGTGGTCAATATGACTGCTACTAAATTTGATGCCATGAGCCCGCAAGAGCCACCTTGGCCCTCCAGATCCTACGGCCTTTGCAGAGCGCCGGAACTTCCTCCAACGCCAAGATTAGCTCGCTGGAGGTCCTGTCGGACGACATCTTTCCAGCGGTCTACCGTGCGGTCGTCTCTAGTTTGCAGATTGCCGATCGATATTGCGTGGGATGCTCAGCTGAACAGTCCTCTGGCGGAGATCCTTACTGGATGCAAGATCGGACCGGTGCACACGCTCGATGGTCTTGAGGACGCGGGATTCGAAACCATGAGAGGTGCTAACCATTACACCACCTCGAGGTGCCCATAGTGATTTTCCAAGCGTAGCTTAGATGTGGTACAAGGCCGAAAGTATGTGGAACCCAGTGAGGATCGAACTCACTACCCATTTGTAACTGTTCTAGCGAGACAAGCTTGCTAACCATTACACCTTGAGGTGCCCAACAAGGCCTCTGATAAGGAGGTTTTGAGAAGCTTGGCACCACCTCTTAATTGCTGTTGTCTCCAGGTCTACCCTGATCCAGAGTGGTAGAAAATTAGAAAATTATTACCAGCAATGAATTTTTGAAGGAAAAATATTACCAGCAATACATTCTTGGAAAATAAAATATTAGTAGGGATACATTTTTGAACAAAATTAAAATGCATGCAGTTTTGAAAAAAATTATTACAAGCAATAAAGATCTTGTCGGCATTAAATAACCCATTGAGGTTGATATACCGTAAAACAAAACAAAGCAAAGCAAACTCATATATACTTTAGATAGATAGATAGATAGATAGATAGATAGATAGATAGATAGATAGATAGGAAGAGACTGGGATAGATAGATAGATAGATAGATAGATAGATAGATAGATAAAAATATTACCAGCAATAAAAATCTTGTCGGCATTAAATAACACAATGAGGTTGATATACCGTAAAACAAACCAAACCAAACCTTCTGGACGCATACATTTCTTCTGGCCTTCTCAAACTCCAGCCAGTCATTGAATAAATTCAATCACAAATCTTTGTCTTAGTCGAAACGTATATTCATACAAAAAAGAATAATTAAAAAAAAAACTGATGAACAGTATAGGCCATATATTGTTTAAAAGTCGATAACATTTAAGTTAGAACATCGTTCATCTCATTTTTTTAATACTGTTCAACTAATACAAGGCCCGAGGACCACTCAATGTAGAGGGTTACTCTGTGGAGTTGTATTAGCGTAAGAAAGAGCTAGGTAACAAGACAGATAGTTAATTCACGACTTGTAGAGGTCAAGATTTAAGTAGCTAATGAAATTTAAGAGTTCGGACGGAGATGTTAGAAGTATAGTGCGGAAGTAGATTAACATTGTGAATATGGTAATGAAGATGAGGATAACATTCCGAATAATGCAAATAATCACAATACGTCATCTCAGAGATATAGACAGATAGAGAGATGGATATGAACATAAATAGAGAGAGAAACAGACTGATCGATATGAATAGAATACTTAAAATGGAATAAAGGGTTCGATTCGAAATTTCAATCACCTGAAGAAGGCCGGACAGTGCAATGGCTGAAACGTTGCGAATATGGAAATGAAGATGAGGATAACAGTCAGAATAATGTAAATATAGTGCGGAAGTAGACTTTTGAAGGAACAAGAGATAAAACTCCACTCCTGTTTAAAGACCGTGGAGGAGTATGAACCGGACGATAGGTGAACCTATCTACTCCTAAATTCAGTACGCAAAGAAAGAGAGATGAGACGTGTATAAACTATAATTTTTAATTTCAGTTGGATTCATGCCTTTCCCAAGGGTATTAGCGCGTAAGTGAATGTAATGAAGCGGACTTGAAATCGAACACGGATGTCCGATTTACGAGTCTCTGTGGGTTACACCATCTGCACATTCATTATAATGTCATAGAGCCTTTTTTTTTTAAATTAATAATAGCTAAAGCTACAGTAATACAGATCACTTCCTGTCTAACTTGTAATTTTTTTTCTAAACATAAGAAATAATACAGCGATAAGAGCAATAAAATAAAATGAATAAGTAATTTGTAAATAATATTTCAGAGTTCAGGCGGAGACGTTAGAAGTATATCTATGAAGTAGACTTTAGAAGGGACCAGAAACTCAATCCTAAACTGGGAACAAAGGATGTATCTCTATTCTTATTTAAGAGACCAAGAAGAAGTCCGAACCGGACAATAGGCAAATCTGTCTACTCCTATTCATAGAGGAAAAAAATAATTGCAGAATAAAATTTCAGATTTCAGACGGAGACGTCAGAAGTACAGAGATGAATGAACCGGAAACCTAATCCTAAACAGGAAACAAGGGATAAACCGTTACTCCTTTTCAAAAAATCAGGGAGGGTATGAACTGGACGGATAGGTGAGCCTATCAACTGCAACTGGGGGAAGATAAAAACATCCTAGGATTATGAACATTATTATTGACGATGGACAAACATTTGCATAATGGACATTTGCGTCCCGGAAATTTGCGTTCTAAAATATTACGTCCCTAGACAAAATTTAAATGAAAAAAGTCAGCAACATCAAAAAGTCCATTCGAATAATTATGATAAAGGTATTTCTAGAGAAGGCACAGAGAAACTACATTACGGTTGTGAGAAAGTAACTGAAAGCGAGATGCCAGGTCAGGATCAATAACATTGCAGATTCTTCTTTGGATTTTATCAAGAATATCTAAATATATAACAGGAGATCCAGAAAGGTACAAAGCTACCCGCAGATGGTCTGGAAAAAACATTTACTATATAGTTAATAAGTGTTTATTAAAACTATTTTCTTCAGTGTATCGTAAATCTAGCAAAATGCCATATGATAGAGTGCCTCCGTTGTTCATCTCGAGGTTCTTGACAAAATGCAAAGACGGGTATGCATTGTGATAGGTCCTGATCTGGCATCTCGTCTACAGTCACTTGCTCATAGACGTGCTGTGGCTTCTCTCTGTATTTTCTGCATATATTTTCGTGGCAACTGCTCTGACGAGTTACTTTCACTGGTACCCCACCTGCATGAATTTAAGCATGCTACTAGGTTGGCATATCGGTCCCACCTTTTCATCGTCAAAACAGTTAAATGTAACACCCGCTTCTACTCCAACACTTTCTTCTCTCAAACTTCCCGACAGCGGGACGCCCTTCCCCTTACTTGCTTCAACGATAACTATAATTTTCAAATATTCAAATATAATGTCAATCGATATCTTGTGATGCCTTGATCTTGTTCCCCGTCCTTCTCTTTGCTCTTCCTCCCACTCTCTGTAACCCCTTGCGTGCTAGTGGAACTTCCGCATTGCTTTGGGTGAAATGCTTAAAAATATATATATATATATACGAACAGTGGGGATGTTTTTATGATGCTCTTCAATTTTGTTGATTCCTATTGATAATATTACTGTATACCAGTGGTCCCCAACCGATTTGGGTGTCATGCCTCACTTTGGTATTTCTAAAATTATGGTACCCCACTGTAATATTTAATTCTTACATATTCAAAATTTTACTGCAATTCATGTGAAGGAATCATAAAAGGCCATTTGTACATTTCCCATTTTAAACTATGATAGTTTTCCCATCTTTCTTCTTTGACGAATATTCAATCATCTCCGGGACATGCAATGTTTATGATGATGCATGTTCCTTCTAATTTATCTAGCATAGTGGTTCCTAACTGATTTTGGTCCATGTCCCACTTTGGTATTTCTAAAATTATGGTACCCCACTGTAATATTTAATTCTTACATATTCAAAATTTTACTGCAATTCAAAAATTTATGACTGGTAATATTTTTTTCTCCAAAAATGTATTGCTAGCAATATTTTTCTTTTTCAAAAATGTACTGCTGGTAATAATTTTTCCAACAAAGTATTGCTGGTATTAAAACCTATTTTTATACTTTCATAGTGTTTTGACCACTTTTGGGGGTTAGCTATTTGCTGGGACCTTGACAGGTGCGACCACACCAGATCAGGGTAGACTTGGTAACACCAGTAATTAAGAGGGGGTCCCATGCTCCTCAAACCCTCCTGATCAAAGGCCTTGCTGTCAGATGTATTTATAGTCTTTCCCAGGACGCTTTACGTTTTGCTTCTAATAAGTTAGATAAACGTATCTTAGATTCATTAATAATGGATTTAATAAACTTTGGTTATGTAATATAAAGTTTTATATGTGTGCTTATAGTTAGAAATATTCTAATTAGTAGTCTCTCAAAGTACTTTATACTTAAAGAATTATAGTTTTAAAGTATAAAACACTTTGGTGACTTAATCGAGACGATATACAACATAAATATGAAAAACAAACTTACATGTCAAATCACTCTTCACCAGTGGTTATCAATTAATTTTGGGCCATGTCACACTTTGGTATTTCTAAAATTCTGGTGCTACCTCCTGTAATATTTAATTCATACATATTCAAAATTTTACTGCAATTCACATGACGGAAGTAAACTGAATGCTCACACTCGCTGATAGGCCGACAAAAACATGCGCTCTTTCAGCGACATCTATCACGCCCTGTCCTCACGATCTAATTGGCCGTCAAAAAAATTGGCTCTTCCACCGACATGCATCACGCCCTCTCCTCACGCTCTGATTGGCCGACAAAAAATTGGCTCTTCCAGCGACATGCATCGCGCCATCTCCTCACGCTCCGATTGGCCGACAAATGAATGGATTCTTCCAGCGACATGCATCACGGCCTCTCCTCACGCTCTGATTGGCCAATAAAAAAATGGGGTCTTCCAGCGACATGCATCACGCCTTCTCCTCACGCATTGATTGGCCGACAAAAAAAAGGGCTCTTCCAGCGGCATGCATCACGCCCTCTCCTCTCGCTCTGATTGTCCGGCAAAAATATAGGCTCTTCCAGCGACATGCATCACGCCGTCTCATTTGTTGACCGAGACACGCAAGAGTTGGGGTATGTATTAAAATGCATTAACTTTGACACTCTCACTCAGACTCACTAGAAAACAATTCACTGTTAAAAACTCATTCTCGAATTGCCCCCTTATTCTGTTGGTATAGTAAACCGAAGGGTTCACATCCTACGCATGCCCACCAAAATATTACCATGTCCCACCGGAGTGTGTGATCATTGCTGTAGACTATAAATTAAGTTAGTAGAATTAAAATTCATTTGATACTTATCCCTGTTCAAACATCATTTAACTTACATTGCAGTTTATCTTGTAAAATTATTTAAAAAATATATAAAGGATAATTATAAGATAAAATAACGCCGGTAAATTTGAAAGAGTCTAATAAATAAATACAAGCAAGCAGAGGAAAACGGAATAAGTAATACAGCTGAAATATATACGGTACAGATATATATCATTCAAAAGGGGGTGACCTTGGAAAAGTAACACCTCAGTGATGGAAACACGTGTGAAGCTAGATGAACGGAAAATTGTATTTGTAGATTTTAAGAGGCGCGTATGGTAACTCGTTCTGCTATTGATGGAGCAAAACAGAATACCGATACGGGAGACAGGTTGAAGGAACTTACCCGTACCCGTGAAGGTTAGCCAAATGTAGCGTGAGAATGTAGGCCTTACCAAGTAGATAACGGTCATCGGAAATGCATGGATTTTAACCCCCAACCCAGAAAACATTGCGTGTGAATCGTGCAATCGATCAGCAAGAATACATGGTTATTTCTATTATAACAACTAGCAGTTTATATATATATATATATATATATATATATATATATATATATATATATATATATATATATTAAAGAAAAACAGACCAGTTTAAGGTTCCATAATAATAATTTATTTCACCAGAACCATGAAACGAAAAATGAAACATTGATTTTTTTGATTTTTGATTTTTTGTTTCATGTTTAGGAAGTGCTACCTGATGACCCGACGTCCTTTAAAAGGGCTCTGGTGAAATAAATTATTATAATGGAACCTTAAAGTGGTCTGTTTTTCTTTAAAATATTAACTCTGGATTTACATTGAGCTCTCAGGATTTCATACTCCCAATACTTGGGAGTACCCATATGGATTATCAAGTTTTATATAACTT
>OZ010599.1:20952362-20974862 GCA_963932145.1 Acanthosepion lycidas
TTTCTGTTTATACATTCTTTTTATAGACACAAATGTTTAAGTAAATGCTATGTGGCCCAATCTGCTAACGCACGTCAGGCTATGACAGATTCGATTCCTGTCGGAGGACGAGTAATTTTTTATGACAATTTCTCGGACATTCAGGCCGGTAAATGTTGTTTGATACTGTTTATTATAAACAGAGCATTTACTTACATATTCCTATCTATAAAAAGGAATGTATATATATAAAAAAAAAAGTATGTATTAGTTTGGTGCTAAAATAATGTCGTTTTCTAACATATGTTACTATGTGAGAAAACGACATTATTTTTGCACCAACCTAATATAAACATAAAAAATGTCTTAAAATAATTGTCGGTCTTTGACCATTACATAATTAATATATATATATATATATATATATATATATATATATATATATATATATATATATATATATAAATTCTTTCGTCGTTTTATTTAACTTGAGTCTGTTATTTTTCTTTTTCTGTCTTTTTTTTTTCTCCGTTTCAGAATTTCGCTCCAACTTTTTTGTCTAACATACTGGTACCCTTAAATTTATACCTGCTTCCTCACCCTTACTACTACTACTACTACTATTACTCCTGCAACCACTACTACTGCTACTATTTCAACTACTAATGCTACTACAACTACTACTGCTAATAGTACTGCTACTCTCGCCGTCCCTACACCCAGTCCTATCAACCCTTAAAGTTCCCACAGCTCACACCTGCAATTCGCCACACATCCACCCCAGACTTTCCACCCCCACATTTACCTCTCCATCATTAGCTATCTCAAGTTAATTTTACAATCTTCAATCACTGCCAAGTGAATACCCCCATCACCTCGACATCTACATATCCAGCATACCCTGATCAGCCACCCCAACGCCAATGACGTCTCGCACATCTTAACTCAACTTTCTCTTGTAGTGCCCTTCCTTTCCCAACGTGCTCCTGACTCGTAGTAGCGGGCTTAGAGGTGTTTGGAGGGGAGCCATTAATTAATATTTAGTCTTCAAAAAGACTAATCACTCCAAACCCTGCCCTCAACTCGGCTGACCACTTGACTAATGTCGATACCTCAATCTCAGCTCAGCACTTCACCTTACAACAAACACTTTTATCTTCTTAATCAGCGACTTACCAGCACCTAATCTCTCATGTTGCTAACCACCGATCGTCGTAACGATTTTATAGACCCGGGGTCATTTTCTTAATCTATTTATCCCTTTAACGCTTGGTCGAATGTTTTAACCATAGTCTCTTGGTATGTATGTATGTATGTATGTATGTATGTATGTAACTATCGATCGATTGATCGATCGGTCGATCGAACTCTGTCTATCTATTTATCCATCTCAATCAGTGAAACTATCTATATACCTATCTATTGGCTGATCAGTCTCTATCAATTGATCGATATCTATCTATCTATTTCTCTATCTACCTCAGTCACTCTATCTATCTATCTATCTATCTATCTATCTATCTATCCCAGTGTATTAATTTTTTATCTAGCTATCTATCTATCTATCTATCTAATACTGTTCTTTCTCCCTCCCTCTATCTCACCCTCTCTCTCTCTCTCTCTCTCTATCTATCTATCTATCTATCTATCTAATACTGTTCTTTCTCTCTCCCTCTATCTCACCCTATCTATCTATCTATCTATCTATCTATCTATCTATCTAGTTAGATAGATGGACCTGTTTCTGTATCTATATATCTTTCTCTCTCTACTCTTTATAGGTTTGTTCCACCTTCACTCTTCCTTCATCTTAATTTCTATGTTTCGATGATTTTGATCACATTTCTTCCCTGCCTCTCTCTCTCCCTCTTTCTCTCTCTCTCTCTATATATATATATATATATATATATCACGCATACACACACATACATTTATACATAGATACATATAATATATAATGGAGCTATGATCAGATAGGTGTAACGTAAGCCGTCTAGATAAGCATGTGGTTGTGTAACCGATGTAATTATTTTTGAGTCTCGTTTGATCAGGAACACAGTTTCTTTTAGGGGCATTTGAACTCATAAATAATGTTCGTTCTTTTGTAATTTTGACTTGGTGTGTTGTTATTTTTTAGGATAAAGTTGGCTGTCTTAAACTTGTGTGTTGACTATCGTTATTACTTACTTTGAGGAGAAATAGTCTAATTGGTGGTCTATAAGGTGGTTAGGGTAGACGTTATTGATTACTGTTTGTTTAACATTATTAAGATCTTTGAGGAAGATATATATATATATATATATATATATATATATATATATATATATATATATATATATATATATTTGTGTGTGTGTGTGTGTGTGTGTGTGTATGGGAAGACTATATATAGAGAAAGTTTTATGTAAAAAAACTATTTTGGGGAAATCTTTCTCAAAGTAGAATTATTTTGCAACTGATGCTACTACACATGTACTCAAAGAAGAGAACACGCTGAGAATTTTAAATTTGAATTCAGATTTTTTTAAAATCCAGTCATACCTTACTCTACATCGTTAATTTGTTCCAGTGGTCATGATTTAGATCGAAAAACGACTTAAGTCGAAATAACCACACTACAAACCGAGAATAAGCACACGCCACTACCTATTACAGTATTTATGAGATGTACGTACAATATTCTGAATAAAATAATTCATTTCCACCTTATCTTCCTGCGAACTTTTCTTTGGAGCCATGGGCAAAATATATTCTAAATCACAACTGAAGTGCATTTAAAAGAACCTCAACGGCAGAGCACAGATGTAGATATGTCTGAATTTAAAATTGATGTTGGAGCATGAAACAACGCACAAACGCCGCCTCTCGGTAGGAATTTGAGATCTGAATTTATTATTATGCTATTTTTTGTTTTTGATGATTTTATGATCAATATATATATATATATATATATATATATATATATATATATATATATATATATATATATATATATATATATATACCACTGTGCCTTCTTTTACAGATTATATAATGAGAAAGACACGACATATATTGAGAAAGATTGTGAATAAATGAACCAGGAGACATGTTGAAGGACACCTGATTTTACAAGTTCTTTTTTTTTTTTTTAGCTTTCAATAAATAGGTCACTCTCTATCATTGACCTGTATATTTATCGTTTCGATTACTTTTGAAAAGAAATCTTTTCAAGCTTTAGATGACAGTGCCAGTTAAACAAATATAGGCGATCAGACACGCAAGAGTACACCTCCCTCAGATAGGTACACAAAGTGTCTCTACTACGAGAACACGCAAAAATGTCCCTCGAGATATTTCAAAAACGGATTAAAATCAACTTATGAGTGTGTATATATATATATATATATATATATATATATATATATATATATATATATGATCTAACAAATTTTATTCTTTGAATAGCCTTTTTGTAAACTTTTACAATTTTTTACAGTTTTACTTATCGAATACAGTAAAAACATTGCATATTTTGTTTGTGGTGATTCATAATTAGAAATCTGATTTGAATATATTTTCCATTCAATGTTTTTAATACAAAAGATATTAACTTTCTTTAGATTTATTCTTGACATAGAAACATTTAGAAGTCGGTTTGTAAGCAAAAACCTGCGGAAACGAGTTATTGCTATACATTTCTATGTTCTCCTAAGTGGTGATTGTGTAATTAGAATTTTGATTTGAATATATTTTCCGTTCAATGTATCTAATACAAAAGATAAAAGAAAAAATAATGGTCATTTGCTAAATACTCACGAAATAATTTATAACCGAAATAAATCTTTAAGTTTTCCTTCTTTATTATTAATATCATTACTAATATATATATATATATATATATATATATATATATATATATATATATAGAGAGAGAGAGAGAGATAGATAGATAGATAGATATAGATATATTGATATATAATAGTATATTATGGCAGCAATTCCTTTTTAATATATATTTCATTGAAAACCACTGGTAAAGCAACGTTTTTATTAATAGTAATTTGTATTAATTTTTATTAATAATGAATTTGTCTTGCATTCGTACAAGGGATTTGTTTTGTAGATACAGATGAACTGAACCATTTTATTTCGCTCGCTGGGGTAGACTGTTCTAGTTCCACGTGCCATTTTTAATGGATGTGAGTGGATAAAGGCGTTGGTTAGATCCAGTGACAGGACCCAAAGATTGTGAGTTCAATACCCAGTTAAGACAATGGAGAACTTAAATACTTCTATCTATAACGTTAAACATATATATATATATATATATATATATATATATATATATATATATATATATATATATATATATATATATATTGGGTGTCTCGTAAATTATTTGTCTGTGATTAGTAGTTAAGATGATACATTCGTCACTGCAACTAGTTCCAAGAAACGGAAATTACTTGTAATTTAATTTGATATATATATATATATATATATATATATATATATATATATATATATATATATATATATATATATATGTATGAAGACGTATGGTTTTAAGATGTGCTATATTTATCAGAGATAGAGCGTACGTAAATATAAATATAAATATAAAAGTGAACATTGAAGTTAACACTCAGAGGCGACAGGCTTTTTCATGCTGGACGCAATCGTCAGGCCGATATATATATATATATATATATATATATATATATATATATATATATGTTTGTATGTATTTCGACATGTCTGTGTACTGCGACTTACAAATTAGAACCGAACAGTCTGACTACTCGCACATATGCTTTGATTATTTTGATAAAGTCTTATGCAGAATAAACCCTTCTTCATATATATTCACATACGCACACACACACGTGTGCATGTGTGTTTTTTTGTGAAGGTTCGACATGTATGTATGTATGTATGTATGTATGTATGTATGTAAACTTAAAAATAGTCTTATCCTGACTTTCGACAAACACCTGAAGTGTATCGGTATTATGTTTCGATTGCGCAATGATATCAACCCTACTTGAAGAGTGATGAGAAGGCTATCACGAAAAAGCTGTGATTCGGTTTTTAATTACAAGTTTTTACTTCCGTGCAGAGATATAGGGCTCTACTGAACATTCCTGGGGTGTTTTGGATATCTGAACAACGATCGTATCGTGACAAGAAGAAAGAGAAGAAAAAAAATCAAGAGATGGTATAAAAAAATGAAACAGACTGAAAAGATGAAAAGCCGGAGGAGGAAAACAGAGAGGGTGTGTAGAAGGGTAAAAGGACAAAAGAGAGAAACATAGTATGAAAGTTAAGAGTTGCTGGGAAAGAAAGAGAGAAAGAAAAAGAGATGGTATGAAAATAGCAGGCTTAAAGGAAGTGGAAAAAAAGGAGGAGGAGGAAATAAGAGAGCACCCAAAGAAAGAGTTAAGCAAGGAAAAGATGAAATGATGGAGGGAGGTAACAGAGAATGAGATTTAAGAGGTAATGAGAAAAAAGGAGGAGGAGGAATAGAAGAAGAAGAAGAAGAAGAAGAAGAAGAAGAAGAAGAAGAAGAAGAAGAAAGAAAGAATAGAAGATGATGATGATGATGATGATGATGATGATGATGATGATGATGATGATGATGATGATGATGAAGGAATAGAAGAAGAAAAAGAAGAAGAAGAAATAATGAAGAAGAAGCTGATGATGATGAAGGAATAGAAGAAGGAAGAATATAAGAAGAGGAAGAAGAAGAAGAAGGAATAAAAAAAAGAAGGAATAGAAATTGAAGAAGAAGAAGCTGCTGCTGATGATGATGAAGAAGAAGAAGATGAAGAAGAAGAAGAAGAAGAAGAACAACAACAAGGAGGGGGAAACGGCAAAGAAGGAGGAGAAAAAG
The DNA here is from genome assembly GCA_963932145.1 of Acanthosepion lycidas. NCBI lineage: Eukaryota > Metazoa > Mollusca > Cephalopoda > Sepiida > Sepiidae > Acanthosepion > Acanthosepion lycidas. The sequence goes on from OZ010599.1 coordinate 20,958,220, forward strand.
AAGATGAGGAAAATAAAAAGAAGAGGAAAAGGAAGAGGGGAAAGCGGCAAATAAGGAGGTGGTGGAAGAAAAGAAGATATGGAAATGAAGAAGAAGAAGAAGAAGAAGAAGAAGACTGATTTGTTTTTGTTTTTTACAGCTTACAGAGGAAGCCAACAAGTTCAAAATAGAGTTTCAAAAGGGTGTAGAAATACAATTAAAGCACAATACACCAAATGAAGCTGCAAAATTCCTAAAAAAAACAAAAACAAAGCAAAAGCAGTTGCAACTGACCAGATACAGAAACGATTGCAAAACAAAAGGGTCACTAATCTGCTCGTACCAAACAAACTGATATAGACAAGCCCCGTACCAATCAGTGGCTACGTAGTGCAGGGTTGAAAGCTGAAACCGAAGGTTTTATCCTTGCTGCGCAGGACTAATCAGTGGTAAGTGTAAACTTTTGCAGGTTATGTAAAGCCAGCAAACATTTTAGATTGTAAGATATTTTTTGAATTGATAATGATTTACCTCATCTCATTTAACTCATAGTTGGGGAGAACAAGAAGACTCCTACATTTCACAAGGTTATCTGCCTGCAAGTGAATATATCGAACCTGACTGGAATTTGAACACAGCATTCCCATTCCGAGTTTCGAACCGTTATCCATTGCACTACTGGCACATTCAAGTTTATACCACCTGGTATTCTCAAGCTTTCACCCATCTAGAGGTTGATCATGTTGAAGGTTGCTTAACTTCGGCGATCGGACGAGAATCGTTGTTTCAATAAACCAATAAAACGATCACGACGACAACGATGATGATAATGATGATGACGGCGATGATGATGACGACGACGATGATGACGATGATGATAATGATGATGATGATGACGATGTTGATGATGATAATGATGATGACGTTGATGATAATGTTGATGATGATAACGATGTTGATGATGATAATGATGATGACGTTGATGATGATGACGATGATGACGATGATGACGATGACGATGATGACGATGACGATGATGATGATGATGAAAAAGTAGAAGAGGAAAAGGACGAAAAGAAATTGAGAGAAAGGGAATGTGAAAGTAATGAAGAAGAAGAGAAAAAGATGAAAGAAATACAGGAATAAAAAGACGTAGAGGGGGGACACTAAGGACAGTACAGTTGGGAAAGAAAGAAAGAAAGAAAGAAAGAAAAGGAAAGGAAAGGAAAGGCCCGAGAGAAGAGTTGCAAACTAATAGTGAGAGTGGGGAGAAAAGTATATGGTGATGGTGAGACGAAAAATGAAAGATGAAACCAAAAGAAATAATAATAATAATAATAATAATAATAATAATAATAATATTGGCTTTCCCTGTGGTGCAATACAGTTTTAACATCCTTAACAGGATCATAGTTGACATTAAGCGAATGTACGCCAAAACAAGGAAGCTTTTCACTTGCTACCGCATGCATCATCTCAAAGCTGATATTGATCGTCTGTATGCGCCCAGATCCGAAGGAGGCAGAGGATTAGTTCAACTAGAACTGTCTTACAAAACTACAACAATTGGCTTTCAAAAATACCTGCAAACTACAGAAGACAGGATGACGATATGTTTCAAAGAAGATGAAAGTAGTAAGCGACATTATTCCGTAAAAAAGAAAGCCAAAAAATTCAAAATAGAGTTTCAAAGCGGTGTAGAAATACAAGTAAAGCACAATTCACCGTATGAAGCTGCAAATTTCTTAAAAAAGAAATCAAAAACAATTTCAACCGACCAGATACAGAAACGATTGCAAAACAAAAGGGTCACTAATCTGCTCGTACCAAACAAACTGATGTAGACAAACCCCGTACCTATCAGTGGCTACGTAGTGCAGGGTTGAAAGCTGAAACCGAAGGTTTTATCCTTGCTGCGCAGAACCAATCAATGGTAAGTGTAAACGTCAGACGCCTACAGATAAGGCAATAACATTAGGTGACGCTGGTTAAGTGAACTACGTAATGTCGTCTATAAAAATTGGACGCTGAAAAGTTATCGGTCCAACCAAGTTCCCAAAATCAGGGATCATTATTTCAGTCATCAAACACCAGAGAAACTGACTTTCGGAAGTTCGCAGAGCGTGTAACTAATGTCGTAATTATTCAACGAGAAACACGCTCTTTCAAAATAATGAAAGAAAAGGGAATCTGGTGGTTGCCATCTTTATATTTACGGCCATATCACGTTGAAACACCGGTTCTCTTTCGATCAGTGGTGTACATTTGGATGTGTGGGTGTGTAATGGGTGACATCTTAGTATGAGAAATCGAAAGTCTCGTTTTCATTCATTTTCGCGCCAAAAACCCTTGGTAAAAAATATAAATCAATGTTTTCACCGTCCGAGTTATGGGTAAATAGCAGGACAGATTGGGCATTATAGACTTTGTTAGCAACTTGTTTAGCAGAAGGAAAAGTGGATCCAAATCAGCCTAGAAAGTGTTGACAGCCATTCCTATATGAGCCAATAAACAGCATGCACCACGGATATGGAAAACTAAAAGCCTGCAATTGTAGCACGATCTAACATGTGGTATAACATGTGGCAAACGGTGGCATAACATGTGGCATACGGTGATATAACATGTGGCGTAACATGTGGCACACTGTGGCATAACATGTGGCATACGGTGCACTAGTAAAAGATATGGTGTTATGATGGAGAGAAGAGAATGTGCATTGCAGGGCAAAAGAATCTGAAAACTTCAAACAATTCCCTTGTACATATTGTTTCAGGTTTCCTCCTGTAAACTTTGTCTTTTAGAAACCCCCACAAAAAAGTAATCCGAGGGTGTCAAATCTGGTGATCGAGGTGGGTATTCAACTGTTCTTCTTCTTCCAATCCATCTGTTTTGAATATATTCATCCATATAAGTTCTCACTTCAAAGTAATGTATTATTAACTATTAATATTTAAAGAGTGTATATATTATTTTGGGACTCCCTGTATATATATGATTTTATAAACAGTGGCTACTCCTGCTAATGCAATGTTCTTCAACTAAAATCGAGCTCTCCTATCCACTAACGTGTTTCGTATAGTAAAAACGTTAAAATTTCCTTTATTCTCTGCTGTGCGAAGATAGCTTAGGGGTAGATTCTCTGACTGATGCTGAATCGGTCGGGTTTCGTATTTGAGTAACTATCCCTCTTTTATACTTGAAAACGACTGACAAGGTTCCGTGATAAATAATAATAATATCAACTATGAACACGGCCATAATGTCCTGGCCGTTTTGGAAAATAAGACATCACTATAACGCTTGATAAATGCATAAAATTATCCATATATTCAATTAAATGTAAAATGAAATTCATCCTTGATCATGATCTTTCTTTTTATCCATTCTTAAAGAATTCAACTTATATCTTATGCATGAATACATTCCTAAGGAAGCGAGCCATAAAATCAGAAGACTACGACTTTCCGCTACAAGTGTTGGTCGCACAAAGATAAAAAAAAAATAACCCTACTAGACAGACAAACGCACACAATTACAAATGCATATTGCCATTCGTTGCCCACTTAAACATGCAAGAATCTTCACATACATACATACCCAGAATATTCTACGGTTTTAATGTACGTGAAACGTGTCTGACCAATGAAAACTGTCTTAAAGATAAGTGAAAATACCAATGTTTTTATCTTTCTGTATGTTTTCTCTCAATATATATATATATATATATATATATATATATATATTTCAAAAATACATATAGTGATTTTCGGCCTCTCGCGTGGTATGACGTCATAGAAACGCATCTTGAACTTACGACATGCGTCTGCTATTCTGCGACCGTTATCGTCGCACAGCAATCTTCTATGTCAACATAACAAAATATCATCTTCGATCCTGAATATCTTTGTTAAAATGTCCGAATAACCATTCTGAAGATGGCTCACGTGAGCCGAAAGCTGAGATCATGTACCAACTTAAAAAAAAAAAATATCCACATGTCGGACAATTTTTGTCTTTATTTTCACCCGAAATTAAAGCAGGTATACGAATTTTTAGAACGGCTGATGATCAGACATAATAGACATTCATTGTCTATTTTATTTAACAACATATATAGATTTCATGATCTGATTCATATATATATATATATATATATATATATATATATATATATATATATATAGTTACTTTCCAAGCATTGCTTAGATGTGGCACAAGAGCGAAAGTATGGGGCACCCAGTGAGGATCGAACTCACTACTCAATCGTAATTGTTCTAGCACGACAAGCTTGCTAACCATTACACCGCCCCGAGGCGTCCCGGTCTGAATATATATATTAAAAAAAGATAGAGACACATACACACACACACACACACATATATATATATATATAGATATATATATATATATATATGAATCTATGTTTGTATGCATGTGTGCGTATGTATGCGTAGCAACAATCTGATTTCAATATGTATTATATATATGTGTGTATGACTGTGTGTCTAGAAACAAGTTAATTTCTCATATTTTATATATATATATATATATATGAGTGTCTGTATGTGTGTGTGTGTGTGTGTGTCTAACAACAATTTAATTTCAATATCGTATTCTTGTACCGGGTTTGACTTTAAATATGACTATCTCCTTGACGAGAGTACGTAAGAATTCTGCGCTGAAATTTTAATGAAGAATATTGCCGCTTACTATAAAAAGAAAAGAGAAAAAAAAAAGAATTAGAAATTTCAAATTGCTGTCTACAAATATCTAATAAAACGATGCTTTGAAATTAATAACTTAGAACTTTCATATAATTAATTCCCCAGCAAAGAAAAAAAAATATGTCAGTCAAATCAAATAAATAATTCCACGAGATTATATTTTCGGTCACAGACAAGCTTTGAGTAAATACCACACATGATATATATATATATATATATATATATATATATATATATATATATATATATATTAGAGTGTGTAGCTTTTATATTATATCATAAAAAAGTAATTTATCCAAAGAATTGATAGGCAATGTTAATAAGATTAATTTACTATCAATTTCTTGAATAATACGGTCCTTATATTTGAGTTGTATATTTTGAGTTGTTGTCTGATGGAAATTCGTGGATTTATCACATTACAAAATTCAAATAAAATTCTCACTTTATTGATTTGAAAAAAACTTCTGCGTCGCAGCATCGTACGCTCCAAAATATTAAAAAAAAACCAACAAACTTTCTGTCTACACATATTTCTTCAGTGTTTTCCCTGTATATGGAAAAATTACGCCCCGAAGATGACAACTTGAAATTGTCGAAAGTACTTGGCTCGTCAATTCTATCTGTCAACAACTCATATATACAATGACTCAAATATAAGTATCGTATTATTCAAGGTATTGATAGTAAGTTAATGTTTCATTAATTATTGTTAGTGAAGTGATTTCGTCATTAATCTCATTAACATTTCTAATTAATTCTTTGTATAAATTACTTCTTTATGATATATATATATATATATATATGTGTGTGTGTGTGTGTGTGTGTGTGTGTGTGTGTGTATATGTGTATGTGTACAAATGTGTTTACTAATTCCTCGTAATAAGACAGTGTGTATCTATGGAGTGGGAATATACATATATACATGCATGCTGACAAAAACACAAGAAAATCGAAATATTTCTAAGAACACACAGGATTCATTAAAAGATAAGAATGCCGATAACTCCTTCACCATTTCTCGGATCAATCTTAATTGTTTTATAACCCTTCACGCAGAACTTTTCACTGCCAGTTCAAGAAGGACATTTGGGTCATTAACACACAAAAAAGAGAATGTCTCAGATCCAGAATATTTAACATCGAAAAACATGAGAAAAAAAATTATTATTTTTAATAATATATGGAAATGTCCACGCTTTGCCTGATGACAGTTGCGACCGGAAACACGTGTAGCAAAATTATGGAAAATAAAGCATAATATTTAAAAAAAAAAAAAACGAAAACATTTGCAGTTTCTCTTTTGTTTTTGATATATATATATATATATATATATATATATATATATATATATATATATATATATATCAAGAAAAAGCACAGTCAGATTTAGAATCCACAGTTCTTTAGCATTTATTATTTTATAAAAATGATCGATACTACGTAGAGCATAATATTTTAATGATATTAATCTATGGATTAACAGTATTTTAATGCATATATTATGTCTCTAGTGACGGATGTCACCATTAATCGCATTAATATTTCTGATTGATTCTATGTGTGATTATTTCTTTGTATGTAAATTATATGCTGCCTAATGTTTTATGTTTATAAAAAACTATTGATCCGCAGTACAAGAAAATTCCTATAAAAAAACTACTACTAAGACATTGCACTGCATTATTGAACTATATGCTTAGTTCATGCCATATAAACTGAATACACTTGTAAAATAGAATTCGTGGATTTAACACATCACAAGAAATATTTAAATAAAATTCTCTCTTAAAATTTTGAAAAACTTAGCGTTGCGTCTTTGCACGTTCCGAGATTGTTCCTAACCCGTCATTAATAACAGATATTCAAAAAACATCTTTCGGTCGACAAACAAGTATTTCGTCTTCAAGTTTTTGATTTTATAAGGAAAAAAAAACACATGCCTGATGATGAATAGAGGACTATTCGTAAGTACTAGCATTTTAACATCAAATAAACTGAAAACTACAGACATCAATGGTTTCGAGGAGGATCACTTCACTCTATGGATTAACAGTATTTTAATGCATATATTATGTTTTTAGTGACGGATGTCACCATTAATCGCATTAATATTTCTGATTGATTCTATGTGTGATTATTTCTTTGTATATATATATATATATGTTTCAATAAAGGTGCAATTAATTTACAAATTCATGAATCATTCATACAAAAAACAAATACAAAGGTTAATTATTTAATTAGCAAAAATAATATCGTTTTTTGACGTATTTTTTAATATATATATGTCGGGATTTTAAATGTATTAGTCGCACTAATCGAACGATTCATATATATATATATATATATATATATATATATATATATGAATCATATATATATATGAATCATATATATATATATATATATATATATGAATCATATATATGTATATATTAATCATATATATATATATATGAATCATATACACACACACACACACATATATATATATATATATATATATATATATATATATATATATATATATATATATATATATATGAATATATATATATATAGTTATGAATCATTCGATTAGGGCGACTAACATATATATATATATATATATATATATATGAAAAACATTTAAATGAAATAATAAAAAAAACGAAAGAATATTAATCTACAACCCAGTATATCTGAATTTTTTAAATATTTTATATTTTTTTAATATTTTTTTATTGTTCCAAATATATGTATAATAGCATTAATATTGCTGATTTATTCTATGTGTGATTATTTCTTTGTATATATATATATATATATATATATATATATATATATATATATATATATATATATATAACATTGAAGTCAACACTCAGAGGCGACAGGCTGTTTCATGCTAGGCACAACCGGGTAAAGAGGATCCCCAGTCAAAGCAATGTCGATGGGAAGTCTCGTCTCGGGAAACAGCTACCCGACCCCGTTTTATACGGGGCCTACGAGGAATTTTTGACTTTTATAGTATTCTTCCACCACATTATTTTTCGAACTCTTCCCCTTATAGTAATATATTTCCGCTTAATGGTTTAATTAAATCGGGGGCGATTGTTTTTCCTTGTTGTCTTTCGTCCATAAAGGAATTCCTCAATTAGTTCGCCTAATGTCTACATAGCTAACAATTTTCAATTATTATGGTTAAACTAAAGTATGTTTTATCAAACTAATCAAGTATTACGTATTCACTAATCGAATTTTGGTATCGGGAAATTTTTAGCACACTAGTCATTAACATTACTGAATATGAATTAACCATGGGATGCCTAGAAACTCTGACTGACACCAAATCGGTTGGGTTACAATCCTACCTTGAAGCATTCGGATGTCTAGTCGCACTGAGGAACTGTGATACAGCGAAACAGTGCTGTCTGCGAACAGCACACACACACACACACACACACACACACACACACACACACACACACACACACATATATATATATGTTGTGTCGTGGCACAATAGTAAAAATAAGAAAATCAAGTCGAGGTTGGTTTAAGGAACAAGTGTATTTAACATCACAGATACAAAGGTAGGAAACGGGTACTACTCAGCTAGGCAGTTGTAGTACTGTCGCTGCTTACACACCGAGTAGGTATTACTGACACTATATATAGTGAGAACCGGTGTAATTCCCTTGTGTTAGAAGGCCGGTGTAACAATATATATATACATATTAGTGTTTAAGTCTTATTATATTTTTACTCTGTCCTGGACATTGAGTTCTACCTGGATTCTATCCTCTTGGAAATTTTATATATAGATATTTATGTCTATGTATATATATTTTATATATACATATATATATATATATATATATATATATATATGTGTGTGTGTGTGTGTGTGTGTATGTATAATAACCACTAATATTATCTCTCTCTATATATATATATGCGTGTGTGTGTGCGCGTGTAATAGAATCCGAGAAAAGTGAAAAAAATGAGACAAAGTGGACAAAGTTATAAGCGACGCGTTTCGCCGAGAACATCTGCTGCTGCCTTCGGTTTCTTCATTCTTCAATAAACCGAAAGCAGCAGACGTCGTTTATAGCTTTGTCCACGTTGTCTTGTTGTATACAGGCATAGAAATTGGCGTTTTAATGAAATGAGTTTATGACTTGCGCATTGAAAAAAAGTGATGGTTAACTCGATTATTTTGATTGATTCTAAATCAATTCGTAGCCACTGAAACAAATCCAGAAATTCTTTTTCATTCTTTCATCCCAAGCACAACAATCTGCTCACTAAGACACAAGTGCTTAATGGCTGTGAAAGCATATGAAAAAATGTAAAACACTAAGAGAGAATCTGTGTATATTTCTGAAATGAGGTAGTATATACACTATTTACATTGTTTGGACTATCATCCTTATCTTTGTTGCCATATTCATCACAGCGTTTCGGCCGTTGTACGCTCCGACCTTCTTCGGATAGTTGGAATGTCGAACCCAACCTTTTATTTAATAAAAATTCTTACAATATGAAAATATTGTCTGGTTTTAAATAACCTGGAAAGTGTTGATAATCCGTAAAAAATCCCAATCAATTAATCAAATACTGATTAGCTGCAGAGGCATGTCGTTTACATTTATTTACATTTGGTGGAATATAAATGTGTAGAAACTAATGTGGTCACAAAGTGAGGGATCAGTTTATATATTGATTGTAAAATAGGATTTATCCCTCACTTTATATCCAGATAATTTCTTGCAAACAAACAATTCTTACAATAATTACATCGATCCTTAAAGTGAAAGCGACAGCAAAGATCCTTTAAATGAACATTACATACTAAAATAATCCTTAAAAGGAACACAAAAACAGAAACTACCCTTAAATCAACACAGCTGGATATAAAGATCCTTAATTTGAATACAACAGACAGCAACGGCCCTTAACATGAACACTGTACGCTGCAATGAACTTTAAACTGAGCATAGTTTACAGCAACGATCCTTAAAATGAATAGAGCATCTTACATCCATCCTCACGGCAGACTGGAATGATCCCTAACGTCGTTGAAGAACAGTAGAAACACTCAGTAGGATTTGGGCATATTCTTTTGCAATTCCTCTATATTTAAGCTTGATATATGCCAGTAAAACTCGGACCACGTCCGTGAAATCCGAGCTCGTCCTCTTTATCAAATAACCCAATGTCCCTTCACCGAAATACAAGGATCTAAAAATTGTAGGGTTTTTTTTATTTTATTTTATTTTTTTTTAATGATTTCTCATCTCGTAAGAATAGGATGTCAAGCTGACAACAACAACAAAAAAAAATAAAAAAATAAAAAAAAGTGATTTCGTCGCACGTGAAATTCCCCACGGCAGGGACCCCGTATCGGTGTCAACTCCTAAATCAGCATTATAGCCAAATAAATAAGAGCCCCTGACCCTATTCTATGGCAGATCCCGATTTAAAAGAGGGCACCCACAAGCCACATCCTACAAATATGTACGATGTAGCTTGTCGATATCTCTTTCAGTCGTGCGATAACTAACAAACACATCCTGCATCTTGTATTTTCACCAGGTGCACTGATATTCCACTGACTGAGACTAAAGTAAATTTAGTAAATAATTTCAAATATATATTTATTAAGTTTATGTTAGCATGATACTGGACAACAAAGGAAATATATAATATATATAAAGATATAAATAAACCTCAATAAAACCAATGTAGTGTATAGGTTTACTTGCCCGTTTCGAGAGTGTTTCTCACATGATAACCCTAACACATATATCGGACACACAACAACAACTCTATCTCGTAGGCTCACATGACACCTAAATGAGACCAGTTCCATAAATAATCATCTTATAACAAATCACTGTACCATTAGCAACACATTCAAATCACCAGAAATAAGAAAAATCTTAATTAATAACACCAAAATCCTCTAAAAAAACAATTGCAAAAAGCGATTACAAATTCTTGAAGTCATCCTAATTAAAAACCTAAAAACCCAACATAAATAAAATAGTATTTAATACTGGCAGAAACATCTTAAAGATTTAATAACTCATCCTCCAAATTATAAACACCCACCCACTCCTTATTAATAATGAACTAATCCAACCACATTGTCTAAATACCCAAAATATTGTCTATAAAAATAAAATAATAAACAACATATTTCAAACAAAAACATACAGCCATGATGACGGTTGACGATAACCGAAAGTGCTCGGCAAAAAAAACAACAAAAAAACATGGATTAGGGTCTTATTTCAACAATTGCAAAAAGCGATTACAAATTCTTGAAGTCATCCTAATTAAAAACCTAAGGAAAAAAAAAGTGCGATAAAGGAAGAAAAATCAGACAAAAAGAATATTAACCGGAAAAATTCCGTAGTCTTTAAGAAGACATGCCATAATATATATATATATATATATATATATATATATATATATATATATATATATAGCGCACAAAAGATGTACTATTTTTTTTGTTTTGCTGTAAATTACTTAATTTTTCTTTTTTCAGATTTATTGCATTTAATTAAAACTGAATATTTAATATAAAACGCTAATCTTTCTTTTTATAAGTTAATAAATATTAACATTTCTTAATTTTAACCATTAATTTTGTTTGCAAGTCAATAAAAGATGAACTCATTTAGAGAGTGAGTACATAATGCTGGTTGACGATAACCGAAAGCTTTTGGCAAAACACTATGGACTAGGGTCTTATTTCAACTCCTAATATTAAAAAAAAAAAAAAACGTGGGAGAAAGCAAGAAAAAGATTATTAAAGGGAAAAGTCCAGTAGTTTTTGACAACTCTTTCCTTAATATATATATATATATATATATATATATATATATATATATATATATATATACATTATATATATATACATAATATATATAATGTATATATATATAATATATATATATACATATATAATGCGTATATATATATATATATATATATATATATATATATATATATATATATATATATATATATATATATATATAATGTGTATGTGTATATAATAATAAATATGCATATGAACTCACACCGTTTGCACTGGTCAGAGTTCCATGCTAAACGCAATCTTCAGGTGCTGAGTGTATAATGAAGATTGTGTCTGGACTAAAACGCCGTGTAGTGAAAACGGTGTGGGATAATATATATATATATATAAATATATATATATATATATATATATGCGATAGTGATGTATGAATTTTTATATATGAAGAAAGATATTAGCGAAAAGATGTACGATAAAGTGGAAAAAGTTTTCGTGTGACGAATTTCTTCCCTCACGACAACATCGGAAGGCCTCAGTTTCGAAACACGTCAGGCAAAATCTTTTTTCACTTGGTCACTTATATATATATATATATATATATATATATATATATATATATATATATATATATATGTATGTGTGTGTGTGTGTGTCAGTGTCTATGTGTGTCTGTGTGTGTGTCTGTCTCTTTGTGCGTGTGGGCATAGAAGTCAACACCCAGAGGTGCCAGCCGGCTTCATGCTTACACGAAGTTTACTTCAGTGTACACTTTTATATTTATATGTCTATCCCTCTTATTGAGCACTTGAACCCATAAATATAGCATACAGTAAAGCTGTATATGATCATTTATAACCCACACACACAGACACACACACACACATATATATATATATATATATATATATATATAAATATATACTATAGGCGAGAGTCTGTTTCATGCCAGAGGCCTGAGGATTGCGTCTAGGATGTAACAGACTGTTGTCTCTAAGTGTTGACTTCAATGTTCACTTATATATATATATATATATATATATATATATATATATATATATATATATATATATATATATATATATATATCTTTGTATGTAAATCGGTAATTTCTTACATTAATACTTAAACAATTATTCCTGTTTTCAACAAGTTTCCTTCCGACTTTTGCCAAATCAGCCGGGTTTCGATTCCGGCTTGAAGCAATCGGACGTTTCGCCACACTGAAAAGCTGTGATACAGCGAAACAGTCTGTCTGTGGATGACAATATATATATATATATATATATATATATATATATATATATATTATGAAATGGACAAATCCGACGATTTTATGACGTTTTTTTATGTTTATACGTTCTTTTTATAGATACAAATATTTAAGTAAAGGCTCTGTTTATAATAAACAGTATTAACGACATTTACCGGGCTTGCTAACCGAAACACTTCTCTGTGCCTCAATTGGTAACAACACGTCAGGCTATATGAAGGTTCCGTATAGGATACAGGTTCGAGTACTGTCGGAGGACGGATATTTTCTATTTTTTTCATTCAGGCCGGTAAATGTCGTTAATACAGTTTATTATAAACAGAGCATTGACTTAAATATTTGTATCTATAAAAAGAACGTATACACATGAAAAAAGGTCTTATATATATATATATATATATATATATATATATATATATATATATATATATATATATATATAATGATCTATTTGGTCATTACGTTTAAGCTTCCAATTGAAATTTTCTTGCATTCATACAAGTCTTTTTTTCTGGATATAGTTTGTGTAAAACTGTCCAAATGATCTGTAGATCCAATCCTTTCTACCAATCCATTACTCATTAACAAGGAAGTTTTTGTTTAACTAAATATGTATATTTCTTTTCATTAACATATACGGATGGGAATTTTTTAATTTGAAAACATGTTGGCCGTGTACAGAAATTAAAACCATTCGCGCCTGAAATGTTGTAGCTGCGGTGTTTTGTTAATTGGGTAACCTAGGTGTGTAATTGTACATGGCGAAGTGTTAATCTCGAAGGCCCAGACGTAAGTCATGGGCAGAACATTCATTTTTAATTTTACGAACAGAATAAACAGAGTTCTCGCATTGCATAATATTTCTCGTTTTCGACGAGAACTCCGTAATGAGAAGATTAATGTTAAATAGACACAAATCTGTAAACAGCAATTTCTTTTTTACGAGATCCAAACAGGAATGCTAGGCATCTCCCATCTGAACGCATTGTACACGCGGTACTTGATGTTTAAGACACCTTGAAAATGGAAACATCTTGTATTCAGTTCTCTGGCAGGCCAGATGTATAGCAGCGGCTATGGCTACTTTGAGAGGCTTACTGATTTTTCAAGCAATCTAATGTAGGACTATGTACTGGTCTCCAGGATTAAGTTACAGCGAAAACTAACGCGTGTAAAACTAGTTGCAGTTAAGGCAAATCGTTTTACCTTTTGAAAATCGGCCTTTGTTTCTTTTCGACTCTCCAAAGCTATATAGTCTTTTTCCATCTTGTTTTTTTTTTCAAATAAAAAGGCAATGAGACGAAAATAATTTATTTTCTTTTGTTTATTAATCCATTCACGTTTTTCAGTTCTATAATTTTCAATTTCTCCTCCATACAGAGATTACAATTTTTAGCGCCACTCCTTTTCATCGTATATTAATGGCAAAGATCCTCGGACTGTAGTCATCCCTCAGCTGTGTCTCTGACTGCAGAGAGAGAGAGAGCAACATATTGAGAGGTGTTCGGTCCCGGGGAACAGCTATCTGGATCCGGGGAACAACTGCCCGGTCCCGGGTAATAACTGGCAGGTACCGGGGAACAGCTACCCGCTCCTTGGAAACAACTGTCCGGTCCCATGGAACAGTTGCTCGGTCCCGGGGAACAGCTACCCGCCCCCGGGGAACGTTTTTCATTTCTATAATTTTCAATTTCTCCTCCATACAGAGATGATGATTTTTAGCGCCACTCCCTTTCATGGTTGGTTAGGGCTAGCACAAATTAACGCATTTGTACGAGTAGGCGTTGTGTATAGTCGTTGCTACGTAAGGCAGTGGCAATGGTCCTCGGATGTTATCATCCCTTAGTTGTGTCTGTGACTGCGGAAAGAGCGCAACTGTAAAACATATTGAGAGGTGTCTAGCCCTGAGGAACAGCAACCCTCTCCCAGGAAACAACTGTCCGATCCCGGGAAACAGCTACCAGCTCTCGAGGAACAGCTGCCCGGTTCCATGGAACAGCTGCCCTGTGCCAGGGAACAACTACCATGCCGCAGGGAACAACTGCCCGGACTCGAGGAACAAGTGCCTGGTCCCTGGTAACAACTTCCCGGTCCCGGTGACCAGCTGTCCGGCCGCGGGAAACAACTGCCCGGTCCCAGGAAAAAAACTGCCCGGTCCCATGGAACAGCTGCCCGGTCCGGAGAACAGCTACTTGGCCGCGGGGAACAACAGCCTAGTCCGAGAGAGAAACTGCCCGGACACATGGAACAGTAACCCGGTTACAGGGAACTGTTGCCCGGTCCCGGAGAACAGCTACCCGGCCGCGGGGAACAACTGTCCAATCTCAGGGAACAACTACCCGGTACCATGGAACAACTGCCCGCTCCCGGGGAACAATTGCCTGGTCCCATGGAGCAGCTACCCGGTCCCGGAAACCAATACCCAGTCCCGGGGAACAGCTACACAGCCCCGGAGATCAACTGTCCGGCCCCTGGGAACAACTGCCCTGTCCCAGGGAAAATCTGCCGGAGACCGTACCCAGTCATTCCACTTAAGAGGTGGGATCGGTAATAATACCCCTGCAGACGTAACCAACGGTTGCAGATGCTGGACATGTTTTAGCCCTGACCTGGGTGTACGCGCTTGGTCGCCACACATTAAATCGATCTTGTATTACATCCCTTCAACGAGGTGGGGGGGCGTGTAAATATCAGGGTACTTGGACTGTTCTCATTGGTACGAGCAATATCTCGTCTGGGTGACCGAGAAGCGAACTCCTCTGCCAGTAGTATTAGCTCCAGCCCCAGGAGACCATATTCTCAGAGAGTACCTCGCCTTCAAGATCTGGCTAGGTTTATTGTCCGGCGCCTGAGGCGTCCCCGAAATGAAAATTTACTAACATGGCTTGGGATTTTTTCCACGGTACCACCGATAAACTCACATTAAACCCGGCCTTATATTACATTTCTTTGCGGTGTGGGCACATAGCTAAATACTATGATAATCGGGTTGTAGAACTAATACTTACTGCATACAACTGCTATACCTTTTGTAATATCATAACACTTCGTTTCTGTTATATATTATTCCACTACTTCTGTCTTCCTTTTCATGTTTAGTTCCTATATGTGTTTTGTAAACATGTTGATATTTTTCTATCATTCATATTTGAATAATAGCAAATGGTTTGCATATATTTCTTTAAAATCCTTTCCACTTGCTCCTATGTAAATCTCGGACTCCACTGGGATTTCTTCTGTTGCCACTTTCGTCTTATATATTTTCCTCTCTCAATTTGTGTTAATGGTCTTGTATTATCGTTATTTATTATTTTGTTGCTATGTTTTATTTTTAAATTTCTAACCATGGTGCCATGCCCACTGTAAGCGCTTAGGTTCTTGCAAAGAAGAATAAACGTTATCATTTTGTTCACCCGGCCATTCGCCAGATTCAGCAAAGCAACGTCATTTAGATACGTCTTAAATAGAGTTGCCTTTCCGTCGCCGACATCTTAATTGGCGACTGAGACGGCGGGCTCGACAGAACAATTATTCGGAAGAAACGACGACCATTTGCGCCGACGTCACTGTCTCGCTTGTCTTTTAACACAACGGCACCGCCCTTAAAACGAGACAAACGCCGAGTTAGATCGAAGTTTCTTTTGAAGAGGATTCGAGAATTATTTATAACTTGTCCCTTACATATCTATGTTGATGTAACTTCGATTTTCTTATCTCTTTGTTCCCATATTACTTCTGCTGTGTGTCGTAGTTCTATATTTAAGCAGTATGGGTAGTGGTTAACAAGCTAATCTTGTAGGGACATAATTACAGTACATCTTCCCGATCCTTGTGCCAGCTGAACCTA
>OZ010599.1:20979862-20982362 GCA_963932145.1 Acanthosepion lycidas
AAAAGACAGAAAGAAAGAATGAAAAAAAAAGAAGTGTTTAAACTATCTTGACATTACCTTATAAATAATGGGCTATTCCGTTTTAATCGAATGGAAAAAAGGAAAGACATATCAGAGATGTTACTATACTTGGGGTTTGGTAAGAAAGAAAGAAAGAAAGAAAGGAAAGATAGAAGAGTTTAACGTCTTTTTCAGGGAAAACAAAAAAATGTCAATTTGAAATCTTTTCATTTGTACCCCCTTACTTCTTAAATAACCACCAGCCTTCATATTTATAATTGTTTTGGTGACATTTTGTTAAAGTTGTTGAGCTCAAATATTTAACGATGTGATACAAGGAAATTCTAAGGATATTTTATTGCCGCAGATTTTGCTACGAGCTTATTGATTCCTTAAGTTAAGAATTAAGGTTCATCAGAAAATTAAAATAGGAAATCCGTGAAATTTCGCTCGCAGGGGTAGACTTGTTCTAGTTCTAGTTCCAGGTGCCATGTTTAATGGATGTCAGTTATCAGGACACATGGCGCAGTGGATAAAGGCGTTGGTTAGATCCAGTGACAAAACCCAAAGAGTGTGAGTTCAATACACAGTTAAGGCAGTGGATAATTTGAAGAGGAGAATTAACAGGAGATAACTGATAACTGACATCCATTAGACATGGCGCATGGAAACGATAACAGTCTACCCCAGTGAGCGAAATAAAGGGTTCAGTTCAACATTCCAACCACCGAAGAAGGCCGGATCGTACAACGGCCGAAACGTAATAAATATGGCAACAAAGATGAGGACAATAGCCCGAATAATGTAAATAGTGTACATATTACCTCATCTCAGAAATATAGACAGATATTGAAATGCCGAAACGTTGTGATAAATATGGCAACAAAGATGAGGACAATAGTCCGAATAATGTAAATAGTGTACATAATACCTCATCTCAGAAATATATACAGATACTGAAAGGCCGAAATGTTGTAATAAATATGGCAACAAAGACGAGGACAATAGTCCGAATAATTTAAATAGTGTACATAATACCTCATCTCAGAAATATAGACAGATACTGAAGGGCCGAAACTTTGTGATAAATATGTCAACACAGATGAGGTCAATAGTCCGAATAATGTAAATAGTGTATATAATACCTTATCTCAGAAATATAGACAGATATTGAAAGGCCGAAACGTTGTGATAAATATGGCAACAAAGATGAGGACAATAGTCCGAATAATGTAAATAGTGTATATAATACCTCATCTCAGAAATATAGACAGGAACTTCCCAGATATTTAAATTTTCGCATGTACTTGTTTCTAGTGTCCCCCTCTAAATCGCATTTCGAGCTCATCCTTTCACTGATGACCATGAATTCTGTTTTCTTGTAGCTTATGCGTATTTACTCCTGTTTAATACTAAGTCTGATCGATTCGATGAATTAAAAATGGCAACTGATCTCAAAAATAACTTTTAATCGGATGTTCACCGGCGTTTGTATCGGGTAGTTTAGAATAGGAAAAAGAAATCAAGCCGATTTGGTGTTCGTCATTTATTCGCTCGTAAAAGGGGGGGAAAAAAATGACTTCGAACAAGGACACCGTTTCGATATTTCTATTGGGTTGGTGCAAAAATAATGACGTAATAATGTCGTTTTTTGACGTATTTTTTAACGTCAAAAAACGACATTATTACGTCATTATTTTTGCACCAACCTAATAATTGTTTGTGTCGAACTATGAACGGGGTTTCCTTATTTGAAATCGTCAGTTGTACAACGACAGTCGAAGCCTCCGCCCCGTGCCGAAATACGAAAGGCAGCGGGGGCGAGGAGAACCTAAGCGTGAATGCACCCCTCTGCTACCCCGACTGCTTTCAGTTACGAATTCTTACAGGTTGCTTTATTTATACAATCCTCGACGTGTACTTAATTGGTCATGGGATTAATGACATGTCGCGTCTTCATTGAATCGCGTCATGTTACTGACTGTGAGAGATATGTCCTTTGATAGCAGCCAGCCAGGAGACACTTACATCAAACCGCGCCTCTGAAACCGGGTATATACATAGGGAGAGACCGTGTTAGGTAGACAGAAGTTGAAATATGGTGATTATATATATGGTGTTTATATATATATATATATATAATGGTTGGTTTACAAAACTCCAGATAGAGGTGCTGACTATAACATCAATCAGCTAAGTGACAAATTTTATATTTGTATTAATTATATATATATATATATATATATATATATATATATATATATATATATTTGTATTAATTCTATATATATGTATATATATATATACATACACATACACACACAGACACACACACACATATATATATATATATATATATATATATATATATATATATATATATATGGGTGTGTGGGGGTGCGTGTGTGCCTTCATGTTATATTCAGCACCTCTACTCTGGAGTTTCGTAATCGAAATTTTTCATACATATATATATATATATATATATATATATATATAT
>OZ010599.1:20987362-21002362 GCA_963932145.1 Acanthosepion lycidas
TATCACAGTAAACCCCAGCTTTTCTATCGATAGTAGGATAAAAAAAAAATAATCTAAATTTAAAACATTTTGTCTTATAATTTGTGCTCAGTAGTATTCTGGTGTTATATACATTATTTCTGTTTTTTTTTTGTTTTTTTTTATTAATGATTTAACAAATTCTATTCATTGAATAGCTTTTTATGTAATCTTTTATATTTTTTCACAGTTTTTTCTTATCGAATACAGTAAAAAAAAACAAGTATATTTTGTCTGTGGTGATTCATAATTAGAAATCTGATTTGAAAATATTTTCCTTTCAATGTATCTAATACAAAACATATCAACTTTATTTGGATTTATTCTTAAAAAAGTAAAATTTTGAAGTCAGTTTGTAAGCAAAAACCTGCGGAAATTAGGTGCTGATGTACTTTTTTTTAAAAATGATATTTAAAACTAAATACTCAAACATTGGTAAAAGCTATAAATCTAAGTTTTGGTGTCAGTACTTATCACATCAAATCCCGGCTTTCACATCGAGTGTCATGTTGATGTTCTAAAAAAAAAAAAACAAAAAAAAAAAACTATGAAATCTACTTGCCCTAATACGCATATATATATATATTACATAGCATTTTGCTCTTGAATCTCTGAAACTGTAGCAGGGTGGGCAATTGACGATTCCCCCGACGATCAAATGATCAGTTTGGATCTCTGCGTCGACTTCATATCTTAATGTATTTATTTTAATATTTCTTCCCATGCTCCCCGCACATGAGATATTACATGTCCTGTTTTGATCCGCCCCTTAAAAAAAATCAAAAAAAAAAAACAAAGAGAAAATTAAAAAAAAAATATATAAAAAAAAAATGTATGTAAATTTTTACTGCAGGTATACCTCACTCTACGTCGTTTGTTGGTTCCAATGGTCGACTTAAATAGAGATAACCGCACTATAAACCACAAATAAGAACTCTCCATTGCCTATTACAGTATTTATGAGATATGCGTACAGTATTCTGAATAAAATAATTAATTCCTACCTTATCTTCCATCGTATTATCACTTTCATGGGAACTTTCTTCGGAGCCATGCGCAAAAATGTATTCAAAATCACAACTCATATTGAAATTGCAAGAACGTCAACGGCAGAGCACAGATGTAGAGAAGTCTGAATTCAAAATCGGCGTTGGAGCAGAAAACAACGCATGAGTGCCGCCTGTCGGCAGAAATTTGAAATAGGAACATCTGCTGAGAAGACTTCATTATGCTAAATATTTTTGATTTTGAAGATTTTATGATATATATATATATATATATATATATATATATATATATTTATACATATGCATATATATACATATACATATATATGTACATATATACATATACATATATGCATATATATATACATATACATATATATATATATAAATATATATGTGTGTGTGTGGTGGGGGGAGAGGGTTTCTAGGGTAAGTCATTACCCACAAGGCAGCATAGACGATTTTGAAATAATCAGTGGCTATATAAAGTTAAAAAATATAAAATATGCAGTCACTTGATAATTTTAATCTGAAATCTGTTTGGGATCTGATTGACTGTTTCGTTTTTTTACGGCTTATCAACCCTTTGCAGGTTATTTAAAGCCAGAAAATATTTGCAGATTGTAAGAATTTTTAGGGCAGATATTAATGGTTCACTGACACAAATTCGACTATTGATTGATTGATTCGTTTTCTACGGCTTATCAACACTTTATAGTTTTA
Organism: Acanthosepion lycidas; assembly: GCA_963932145.1. Lineage (NCBI taxonomy): Eukaryota > Metazoa > Mollusca > Cephalopoda > Sepiida > Sepiidae > Acanthosepion > Acanthosepion lycidas. The sequence goes on from OZ010599.1 coordinate 20,989,111, forward strand.
GATTGTAAGAACCTTTTTTTAGATAATAATTATTTAGTAATACAACTCTTACTATTTAACCCATAGCTGGGAGGAGATTCATACCTCTATCAAAGCTATTTGCGCGTAAATGAATATAACGAACCCAGCGGGAATAGGAAATCGCTTCCCCGATGAATCTTTCCGGGCCATTGTCTATTACACCACCCACTAGCCCAAACTTAGATGTTACGACCGGGATCGACGTTGCTTAATTTTGGTGGCAGCAAGCCCAGCATAATCTCCGCACGTTCAAACTTATAGCGCCTGGTAAGCAATCAGCTATCTAGGTTCTGACCAAGTTCAACTTTGCTTAACTTCCGTGGAATCTATGATTAGGTTTTTTTTATACCACATTAAAAGCTGAACAACGTATCAAGAAACAGAAAACCTTCCTTAGAAGCAAAGAACAGTGTTAAATTTCTCTATGTTATCAATCCTCTTGTATGCTAATAAATTTTGAACAAGCGCTCTGGGTATGACGATAAACTACGTCCGGCATCCTGGGTAAGACGATAAACTACGTCCAGCAGCAAGGCCTCTGAATGGGAGGTTTTGAGGAGCGTGGAACCACCTCTTAATTGCTGCTGTTCCCAGGTCCATCCTGACCTAAGTTAGTAGCACCTGTTAAGGTCCCCATGTATGGGACAATAGTTAACCCCAAACTGGGATCAAAACGCCAAGAAAGTGTAAAAATAGGTTTTGATACCAGCAATAAAGTTTTGGACAAAACATTATTACCTGCAATACATTTTTGAGGGAAAAATATTACCAGCAATAAAAATCCTGTCGGAATTAAATAACCCATTGAGGTGTTGATATGACGTAAAACAAAACAAACCAAACCAAATCAATGTTGCACCATCTCACCACTGATAAAGAAGTATCTGATAGAAGCAGAAATTGTTCTATAGAAGGATACTGAGAATTCCATGGGCGGTGCAGATAAGCAACGATTAAATCGTTAAGGAAATGGTAACAAAAAGAGCACTCATGATCTTAAATATCCTCGTTAGATAGAGACTTTCATCCGGATGTCAGTGAGAACTGGACAGCCTCAGTCCATATATGACAGCAAAACTCCATCATTAGTCTGATATGACTCTTGGAAAGATAGAGCAATGGCAGAAGGAGTTAGGTATTTTTCAGGAGTGATTCAATGAACCGACTTTTCTTCCTGCATCTTTGGCCATGGCACGAATGCATTCATACTATTTGAGATCTGATGTGAACTTTTGAACTCTGCCGTGACTGGACAGTGAAGATTAGGCAGCCCCAGCCCACATATGACATCAATTTCTCCATTCTTGGACTAATCTGACTCTTGGAAATAACCACAGGAATCTTCACTGGCACTGGAGTAAAAATCAATCTGTCCACAAGAGAAGAATATTTATATATTTCTTTTATCTCTGCGCACCTTACGACAGACCCCGGTTCAACCGCGGACCTGATCAAAGTACCTGTCGAAAATATAGCGGCACAAGTCGCATCCCAATCAACAACTTTTTATCGTCGCAATGATTGTGTTATTATTAACTTCAATGTTCACTTTTATATTGCTATTGTGCACTTTATGACATACATATAGGACACCAAAAACTTTATTTCTTCATATATATATATGAAAATATATAGAAAATAAGAAAGAACTCGTTAGGTAAATAATCCAAAGTTCTTTAGTATTTTTGTTATTATTTTTTAAAAATAGTGCTCGATACAAAAGTAGAGCATGAAAAAATTTCGCTTGAAGATGGAACAGAGCTTACTTTAATTCAAATAATTATATTGAAGTTATCGGCTCTTGTTTTGAAACATGAGCACTCTTATGTAGCGTGTTGGAATCATATTTTTAAATAAATAATTATATATATATTTATTAAAGACATTTTTATGTTTAACGTTCTTTTTATAGATACAAGTATTTAAGTAAATGCTCTGTTTATAATAAACAGTATTAAATAACATTTACCGGCCTGAATGTCCGAGAAATTTTCATAGAAAATATTCGTTCTTTGACAGGATTCGAACCTGCATCCTATACGGAACCGTCATTTACGCTGACGTGCCTTACCGTTAGGCAAGAAACGTTAGGCTTACTAACGGTTAAATTAAATAAATTGCAGACGTTATTATTATGTCTGCTTATTTTTAATATTAGGTTGGTGCAAAAATAATGACGTAATAATGTCGTTTTTTGACGTATTTTTAAACTTCAAAAAACGACATTATTACGTCATTATTTTTGCACCAACCTAATACAATCCGTTCATACTCACGGATAACCTTCTATGTATTACAATTAAATGATGTGAGAATTACAACTCAGAAGAAAAATTCCATAGTGGCATATATATATATATATATATATATATATATATATATATATATATGTGTATATATATATATATATATATATATATATATATATATATATATATATATATATATATATATATATGATTTACTAAATGAGAGACATTATGTCTGCGTATTTTAATAAAATCCGTTCATATAATAACTATTTTTGATGTCCATTAATGGAATTTTTCATTTTACAGTAATCGACATCAAAATGCAGTTTTGTATTACTATGTACACACCTGAAGATGATCACGGAAGAAAATCGAAAATACTTGGGAAATGGAAAATAAAACAGTTATAGCACATTTCTCACATTATTTAATTGTAATACACTGAAGGTTATACGTAAGTACGAACGGACTTTATTAAAAATAAGCAGACATAATGACTGTACTTTATTTAATCAGACATATGTATAATTTGTACTTGGCAGCATTCCATTTTTATACAAGTTTTATTTTTAAAAACTGACAAGGTACTGCGCTTAAGTTTTTCATTATATATATATATATATATATATATATATATATATATATATATATATATATATATTAGGTTGATGCAAAAATAATCACTATTTTTGCACCAACCTAATAATATATATACAGTGTAACCCGGATATAAGAGAGTTGTCGGGACCGGAGAAGAAGTCTCTTATATCCGGGTTTCTCTTGTATCCGGGTCTGGTCTATTTTGTTTACATTAACACAGGCTCTAATTTGGGACCAGATAAAATCTCTCTTATATCCGGGTTTCTCTTATATCCGGGTTACACTATATATATATATATATATATATATGCACGAGTGTATGAGGATGTTTTGATTATTAAATTATAATTTTTCATCCCTTTAGAACGTTCGAAACTTTGGTTAAAAATCTTGTTTTTTGCGTCAGCTCGGTTCCCAAAGATTAATATATGAAAATTTAGCTTCCTTTTTTATTTTTTGCAATGAAAAATACATTGATTTAGAAATTCTTGCAAAAATCAAATTGTTGTCGAAGTTTAATGACATTTTCAGAACTTATTCAGAAATAAATGAAATTATTTTAGAAATATTATATATTATATCTGTTACTCCTCACTAGTTTAATTATATAAAATTTCGAGAAATTAAATTTTGTATCACTTAATAAAAAAAGGACCCTCATTTACCGAAAATCTGCTATGAATCGTAAAATAAAAAATGGGATAAAACTATAATATTATTTAATTAGAAAATACTTTAATCGCTTTTATGAATAAGATGTATTATGGACAATATTGTCTTAAGAAAAACAATTTTTTCAATGAATTGTTTTCATGTTTAAACATTTTAATTAGAATATTTTACAAAGTTTTAAATATTTTAAATTTCTGTACCGGTTAGGTGATATTCATTAAAAACTATATTTACTAATCATAAATGGCAAAATTAGTATAGTTCATCGAATAATAGTATATTTAAAAAGAGTTTTGAATTTTTTTTGTGTATAAATGTGCCAATTTTTGTAAATACGGACGTCCATACCCGACATTATCAGAAAATAAAAGATAAATAAATTTAAAGCCAAAGTACTTAAAATTCAATAATTTTTTTAAAGATATCTTGATAGTTAAAAATTATATAAACAAAGCGCTCACGTTATATTCCACAAGTAAACTTTTTCAGATATATCCACCGTAGAAAAAAACATTGGATATATTCTGTTTTTTGTTCAAACTGTCAAACTGTGAGCACCTAAACGAAACAGGTAGAGTCGTATTAAAAAAATGGAAAATTCTGCAATATTTAAAACTTGAAGTAATATTTGTTTCAGATCAACTCATTGTCGATGTCAGTGATGATGCCAAATTAAAGCCATCCTGAGGTCTATCACTTCATAGGACAATCTACAGATACACCAAAGTTGCTTGGGATAGTGATAGGTCTTCAAATAACTACCATCATTTCTGAATGGATTCTTTCCGCTATGAAATGCTTTATCCCCACCACAGAAAAGGCCAAGCAGCCATGTTTGTTTTAATCCTGCTTAGGAATCCTTCTAGTCGGTTTTTCGTTGAATGTTATAATTTGGAATGTCGAGATTCCATACATTAACAAAATATCGTAACAGGGTCGCTCGTAATTTGACCGTCTAGAATAATCACACGATTTTCATTGAAGGAATAAAATTCAGCAAAAAAGACAACGTAGTTTCAACAAATAAACATTAATTTAATATAGCTACAAGAATACAAGCAGTTGATGATAGATTGGAAAGTAATGTCTTTTTGTTTGGGTTAATAAAGTTCTGAAATAAAATATAAACTCCCTTTGTGTACGTATGTGAGAAACAATAAAATGTTGTGATATGTGTGTTTGTATGAAAAAGTCAACATGTGTGTGCGTGATTCATACTAAAAGCGGATACGAGAGATAGGAATTGTTTCTTAGCGGTGTTGCCGTAGTCTGAAGTTTGTCAACGCTGTCGCTTTTATCATGAGGTCATGAAGATCATAAGCGAGAGGTGTGTGTAGAGTTTGGTGACAGCCGCGTGTATCCCTGTTTGGGAACGGATTTCGTATGCTTTTGTACACTTTTTCGTCACAAAATCGGCTCCAGAATTAAATTATTTATTTATTCCTAATTGGCCCTAAAAGGACACGTGGTATGTCTTCTACTACGTCCGTAAGATATTTGGTCGGTATATTCCTAAAAAATAATGATGACTAATACAACAAACATTCTGATTTGTAATCTATGATTTTATTGGTGTGTTTTAAGATGTAAGTGTTATCTTCTTGAGTATGATTGGTTTATAAATATTGTATTTGATATTTAAGTGGACACGACACATTATTCAATCATTTCGCCCTAATAAAACGCAAGGATTCATTGTATGTTAGAGCAGCGTTCGCCAACATTTTGAACTTCATGGACCACTAAATGTTGAATTTTAAATTTGGCGGACCACTAATATGAATTTAAAAAAAAAAAGGTAAATACATTTATATAATATTAATCGGAAAACTTTTAGTGTATTAATATGGAATATACCTATCAAAAGATAACAAATTTATAGTGTAATTATTTAAATAAAACAAATTGAAAATTTGAAATTAGCAAGTTAAGTTAGGTTATACTATGGCTGGATGTCACATTTGTGTACGTGTGTACGTGTGTACGTGTGTACTCGTCTTTATTACGAGATTACATAAGGTCCTAAACATATATGCCAGCCATAATACGTTTATTTGTTAGTCATTTTTGAATCTGAAGCTACATAAAAATTGAAATAATGTCCCAATTTTTCTGTGCACCATCAGAAATTTTGCACGGACCACCAGTGATCTGTGGACCACCGGTTGGCGACCACTGTGTCAGATAATATGATAAAAAGAATTCATTATAAAGCAGGGGGAACTATAGATGAGCAGGAATTACGGAGACAGAAGATAATGATTAAAAGAAAAATATGGAATTAGAAAAAAAAATTAATGATTTCACCTTAACCAAGGCAATAAAGCCACTGAGACACACGGGGGATACTCAGTGCAAATGCCAAATTAAAGTCATCCTACGATGCATCACTTCACAATAACAAAGTTGATTAGGATAGTGATAGATCTTCATCATTTCTGAATAGATTTTTTCGGCTATATAATGTTTTCTCCCCGCCACAGAAAAATAACTACCAGCGAAGGTCAAACAGCCATGTTTGTTTCACATCTGAATATACACTTTTTCGAATCCTTTCACCCCAAGCAAGGCGATAAGACGCAACGGTTTATTGTGTGCTAGGGAATATGAAAAGAAACAATATTAAGAAAGTGGGGGCAATAAACGAACAGGAATTAAGAAGACAGATGATAACGATTAACAAAAAAAAAAAAAAAAATACATGGATTTAAAAAAAAAACAACCATTTTTAATAATTTCACCATAAGCAAGGCAATAAACCACTAAGACACAAGAGGTTACTGAGTGTGAGAGAATATTAGAAAAAGATGTTATTAAAGACAGAGAAAAATAAAGGAATACGTATTAAGGAATTAGACGATAACGATTGATATTGGATTTAAATTTTTTATTTTTTTAAATACAAGAAGTCGGAAGAGATTTTAACAAGCGGGAAGTGAGAGAGAAGGAACTATTAGCAGAGAACTTGCGGTTACGTCTAGCAATTTCAATTATAAAATGATTAAATATTACTGCCAATCTAGTATTTCATTATAATATGGTAAATGATGAATATTGCATTGTACATCGTTCACATATTTTTATAAACTTTTGAATTATTCTTGTAATTAATTATTTTTTTGTATAAATGGGACGATTTTTGTAAATATGGACGTCCATACACGACATTATCAGAAAATAAAAGTGGTAACGATAATAAATTTAAAGCCAAAATATTGTATTAATAGGAAATGCACATATATATATATATATATATATATATATATATATATATATATATATATATATATATATATATATACAATACTTAGCTGCTCCTCACGATCATTAGCTGGGTCAAGGAAGTATATACAACTGAAGAAATTTGGGGGGATTTTATATATATATATATATATATATATATATATACTCTTTACAATTGGAATTAAGATATCTTTAATGAAAATAAACACTGGACGCTCTTATTTCAAATTTTATGTTGCGCTACTAAGACTCGCCTGGATTATACCAAAGTATTACCAACTGTATATATATATATATATATATATATATATATATATATATATATATATATATATATATATATATATATATATATCACCTTTCACCTATCTTGGTAGCAAAGTCAATTACAGTGGAACTTTAGATGATGAAATCATGCATCGGATTGCTAAGGCTACCAGTGCTTTCGGCAAACTTCGCCATCGCTTGTAGAATGAGAGGGGTATTCGACTGGATACGAAAATTCGGGTTTACAGACCTGTTGTACTTGCCATCCTTTTGTATGGCTCAGAGTCGTGGACTCCATACAGGTACCATATACGCCAGATGGATGTTTTCCATAAAAGCTGTCTGCGTGCAATCTGTGACAGAAGCGAAAGCAAGATCTAAAAGGTCAGCCAATCTAACAGTGATCTCATTTCACAATCTTTACAGTTGCTCTGTATGTGGTCTCCTTTCTAAATCAGTAGCGGGTCCTAAATGCCACTTAAGATTATCGCACAAACTGTCATAACTGAATCAATAAGCTTTCAGATCCTCATACGTCGAAACCGACGGGAGAGTCCATTATTATTATTATTATTATTATTATTATTATTATTATTATTATTATTATTATTATTATACTTAGCTGCTCCTCACGATCATTATATATATACGATTGCGTCTAGCATGAAACAGGCTGGCGCCTCCGAGTGTTGAATTTAATGTTTACATATATATATATATATATATATATATATATATATATATATATATATATATATGTATGTATGAATGAGAGAAAAGACAGATGAGCTAAAATACACATTTCGTAGTATTTTTTTTTAGAAAAGTGCTCAATTTCAAAGTAGAGCAAAATGTTATTATAATATTTTTATTATAATAAATCACAATAAAAACATAATCAACACAAAATCTTTGAGGGTTCGATACTAAGGTCGTACTTCTTCAGACGATGGTAGATAACAGACCAAGCATCCGATTAAGTCCGACTTTCAAGGCCAGATGTCGCGTTTTTCAATTTCCCTTTGAGCCGCGAGGGAGGCACTTCTGGCCAAGTGTGGGGCTTCTGCATCGCGCAGCGTTGTCTAACAAAATCAAATTCACGAGAATGGCCTCTTCAAATGTTTTTGCCTAATCCAGAGGGAAGAAAGGAGAGAGGATTACGATCCCGATGACCAGATGCAACGGGTGCTGACTAATAATTATATAACACTAATAATACTAATACATTTAATTAAGTTAGATTTATAATGAAAGAATAACAAAAACAGGAAAAGACAGAAGGATTTGAGCCTTCGTCCCCACACCTGCGCAGGGGTGGGGGGAACCGTCGTTAGATCCGACGTACCTTAACCAACTCGGCCAGGAAGAAGCTTTGGCTGGCAAACAAGACCTGAACAGCGCATTTAAGACAAATCCTCCTCGTCATAGACAACTCGAAATTGTCAAATCTGCCCAGTTTCGTATCCAAACGTAAACAAAGTAATTTCTAAAGAAAAAATGGATTTTAAAAAAAAATGCGGCATCACATTAAATGTTATTTTTAGTGGATACACATTTGGGTATACTCCCTGTTCAGTTATTAAACAATATATTTATTTGTTTTCATCTACCGGCCTGAATATTCGAAAAATTGTATTAAAGAAAAATATACGCTCTCCGGCAGGATTCGAACCAGTGTCCCGCTGAGCAGAGGGCCATAGCCGATTCGGCAACGAAGATGCGATTGATAGATAGATAGATAGATAGATAGATAGATAGATAGATATGATGCAGACTGAGATAGATAGATAGATAGATAGATAGATAGATAGATAGATAGATAGATAGATATGATGCAGACTGAGATAGATAGATAGATAAGGAACTACTAGTAAAACCTTTGTAATTTTGACATGTTTCACTATTAATTTAGCTTCATCGGAAATATAAATATATGTGTAAGGGAATAAATATACGGATTTGTCTTTGTGTCTGGTCGCCTGACAATCGCGGGAGCGTGAAACTTAAGTATCGATCAGAATTTTGAAACTTTTGAAGTGAGACTTTGTGAAGCATTCTTGTTCCGTCCTAATAGCTTATGTTTTTGGTTACTATTTAAGGTGGGGGTCTGCATCCTGGTCTTTTTTTGTTTTGTTTCTGGTTTTCTGCACATAGTAATTTTTTTCTTTCTTTATAGGACTTTCATTTCGTCACTTAACAGGTTTTCTGTTGGCTGGACTTCTCTCTCTGTCTGTCTGTCTGTCTGTCTCTGTCTCCCTCTCTCCGTCACTCTCTGTCCCTCTGTCTGTCTCTGTCAGTCTATCTTTATCTCCCCATATATATATATATATATCCCTATATATATATATATATATATATATATATATACATGGCCTTAGGCACGTTAGATCTAATGACGGTTTCACCTAGTGTTATGGTCCAGATTAGGACCAAGGAAGACGAAGGTATATTACACGAAATAATAATACAAGATGTGGAAAGTGTTAGTATTACTGTCAGTCTGATTTGGAGTGAACTACTATCGGCTTGACTCGATTAGATATTTACTTGCTCCCCCACCCACGAGGGAAAGATGTTGCACAAGGCCGCGAGTTTAACGTGGGTTTCCAGAGCCCGTAGTCTCGGCCAAAATTGCCCGTAGAACCCGTATAAACGGGATTGGGTTGGTCAACCTCCCCGAACGAGAGACTGCCCTTCGGCGAAGCCTCATCCGGGTTCCTCTCTGCTCAGAGACAGAGAGTTCGACCGTCAAGCCGAGAAGCTCGGCTTGATTCGACCCTCTCTCTTGAGAGGCGTAGTATACATAGTGTTATAGGTAAGGACCCATGTCACCTAGGGAACGCAAGTTCAAACAGCTAAATAAATGGATAAAAACAGAGCATCCACTCAAATACACGCACCATTTACAAAACAAATAAATTTATATATATATATATATATATATATATATATATATATAGTAAAGGTAACAATCCATCGGCATATAATCCAAGTGGATCCTAGTAATATTAAAACTAAACCATAAAAAGAGATCAATATATTTATTAGTGCAGAGCCATATAGTTAATAAACAATAAAATTCAAAATCTCTATCTATAAAAGGCAGGGTGTGTGTGTGTGTGTGTGTGTGTGTGTATGTAGAATGCACGGCCGCAGTTTTCGACGGAGTTGCACCAAAATTTACATGCACATGCTCCAAGTTAGCTCGAAGCCCAAGACCGACTTTGCATTTCCCAACTTCCATCGATAGTGGAAATAATCGATTTTTTCATGCTTCTACGGCAGTTTTCATGTAGTTTGCGGCCATTTTCTACTGGCCAGAGTGAGAGCATATAGCTGGCTGCCACGAATAAGCAGGAAGATTCTATTGGCCAGCGTAAGAGCCAACAGCTGACTGACACGAATGTTAACTAGCATGCTAGCATGCAAAAAGAATTGATAGCTGCATTCGTCACAAGTGGGAAAAATTTAAATCTGCATAGCACTTTATTCCAATTGGCTTACTCGCTTGCTTAAACTCAACATTGATTCTGATTCCGCAGAACTGGGTTGGGTGTGAAAAAGTATTTGTTGTTAACATTCTTTTTTCATTCGCTTTTTCCAGTCATGAGTTCTTTTTTTAAAGCTGATCGTTTTGTGTTCATTTAGTTTAGTTCTTTTTTCGTAACAGATTTAATGTTTAGTATAGAGGTTAGAAAAAATTCGCAATGTGAGATAGGCAAGAAGTAAGGCATGTAGCAACATCAGCACGGCAAAGGGCACTCCTTCAAAGGCAAAGAAGGGCAAAAATATTTTAAGTCAAGTGATAGCGATTGCTGTATGAGTCGTGCGATTTTTGAATCAAGCACGGGCAACGCCGGGCCATGCTGCTAGTCACTTCATATGAGAAATAGTCTATTTCGGCAGGCGAAGATGTCATTAGGCTGACGTATCAACCCCGGCGTTTGCGGCGGGAAATAGAATTTAGCCGTGAAAACGTCAACTAGTCGAACAACTAATACAGAATTTATCCATTTCAAAATTTCAATCAGATGAAAGGGAAGAAGTTTTATAAAATTAAACTCGAATATTAACCGTATGACGTTATTTGGCGTTATGTGAAGGAAGAAATATTAATTTAAAATTAAAAGAGGAATAAAATGGTTCTAAAAATAAAATTAAAATATGTAAATAAAAGGATGTAAGAGACTAATGGAAAGAGAGTTGTTTCGTTCATTTCGTCTGACTGAAAGCTTTTATGTTTCACATTTAAATTTTATTTCCCGCCTCTCTTTCACTGTACAGACACAAACTCAGTCCACACCGAGGTTGATAAGACAAACCACCGATATCTTTGTCTGTTGAAATAGGTTATTCCACATATGATGTAATTTTGGATTTTATTATTATTATTATTATTATTATTATTATTATTATTATTATTATTATATTCATATATATATATATATATATATATATATATATATATATAGAGAGAGAGAGAGAGAGAGAGAGAGTTACAACGGCATCTTCTACCTTTTTGGAACTCGTTCAGCTTTTATCCTTTCCTCAGCCCCCACTCCACGCAGTCTTTACTCTCACCTTCACTCCTGTACCCCCGACTACCTACTAGTGGTATTCTCGCCTTGCTTAGAGTGAAATGATTAAAAATCAATATATATATATATATATATATATATATATATATATATATATATATATATATAGAACATATGGGGAATAAACCTATTTCTGCAGGCGAAGATATCGGTCGTCTGTCTTATCAATCTTGGTGTGGACTGAGTTTGTGTCTGTACAGTGAAGGAAGGGCGGGAAATAAAATTTATATATATATATATATATACATATATATATATATATATATATATATATATATATATATATATATATATATATATATATATATATATATGGTTGGATAGGGTCACAAGCTCACATCTATCCAACCATATATGTTAACTCTATCTCTGATATTGAGCGCTTACTAATAAGTACCGCTCATATAATATATAAACAATTATCACATATATATATATATTTATTTATTTATATTTATATATACACACACACACACACACACACACACACATACACACATATATATATATAAATTTAATATTAAACGTTTTCTTTAATAAAAAAAGTCAAATCCTCAATAGAACTTATGTCGGGTCCGTTCTATTTAATAATGCATGTTTAAATGAATGATTGCTGCCTAATATATTTTCAATACATATATATATGTGTGTGTGTGTTTGTGTGTGTAAGTGAGAGACAAAGAGAGAGTTCGTGTGTTGAGGGTGGCGAACCATGGGCATGGGTATTTGTGTGTAATTTCTTATACTACTAATACCAGATAATTATACTTGGACACTCAATATTTTCCGTTCCCTGATGCCTCAGTTATCTCGCCCCTCTTTTCCGTACGTCAGTCTACTTTTTCCTGCATGTCTGTCTGCCTGTCTGTCTGCTTTTCGCCTCTTATCACCGTGTCCATCTTTTTATCGCTTTTCTTGTTTCGGCGCCCTCATGTCCCGCCATTTTGTGCGCGCATGCGTGTCGGCTGTGACTGCATCTTCATAGAACGACCCAATCTCTTCAATATCATGTTCTCTATCATCTTTTTTTCTCTTGATTTCTTTCGTTTTGTGTGTCGTTCCCCAGTTTCAACACTTCTTTAGGCTTTTCTTCCATCATTTCTCTCTATTCTTTTTTCTCACCATTTTTTCTTTCCTTCCATCTTTCTTATATTATTTTTTCTTTCTTCCTCCCCAGTTATTGCTTCTTTCTTTCTTTCTCACTAGATTTCTTTCTTTCTTTCTTTCTCACTAGATTTCCTTCCTTCTTTCTTTCTTTCTTTCTTTCTTTCTTTCTTTCTTTCCGGTTATTCTTTCTTTCTTTCTTTCTTTCTTTTTTTCTTTCTTTCTTTAGAGTTATTCTTTCTTTCTCACCAGATTTCTCATTCTTTCTTTCTAACTAGATTTCTCTTTCTTTCTTTCTTTCTTTCTTTCTTTCTTTCTTTCTTTCTTTCTTTCCGGTTATTCTTTCTTTCTTTCTTTCTTTCTTTCTTTTTTTCTTTCTTTCTTTCTTTCTTTCTTTAGAGTTATTCTTTCTTTCTTTCTCACCAGATTTCTCTCTTTCATTCTTTCTTTCTTTCTTTCTTTCTTTTTTTTTTCTTTCTTTCTCCCTAATTATTC
>OZ010599.1:21009862-21014862 GCA_963932145.1 Acanthosepion lycidas
GAAAAACAGCACATCTAGCCTAAATTATAGAGAGCATCCGACCTCATTTTTATACACTGCTTATGAAAAACGGATTCATTAAAAACAACGAAAACAATTCGTAGTTATTTCCAGAACAGAGTTCAACATCATCGTCACACAAAAGTATTGTGAACAAGAAAAATGTTTAAAAGAGTTAACAGCAAGAATTTAATAAAAAATTCATCACTATATGGTGAAACCGATAAGGAGATGCAAACGATCGATTCGAACAAGTACTGTCTCTAGTTTAGCCAAGTAGACGCAGCAATTAAAAGTGATATCTGAGTCCCAGTAGATTTTCAAAGCACTGAGCCTCATTTGAAAAAATAGCTTGGTATTTTGGTATTTAAGTTCCTGAAATTATTTGATTGAAAAATCGTTTCATAACAAGAATGAAAAGAAAGTAATTCCTTTCTAGATTAAGGAGAGCATTCAAACACATTTTGGTGCACTACTTATGAAAAATGGATTTATTAAAAGCATCGAAAACAAACGAATTCGTAGCTAGATCCGGAACTGAGTTCAACATCATCGTTACACAAAAGAGAAAAAACCTTTAAAAGAGTTAACAGCAAGAAGTTAATAAAATTGCATCAATATATGGTGAAGTTGGTAAGGAGGATGCAAACGATCGATTCGAACAACTACTGTCCTCAGTTAAGCAAAGTGGACGCAGCAATCAACCAAAAGTTATATTTGACTATCAGTAGACTTTCAAAGCTTGGAGCTTCGTTTGAAATAATATCTTGGTATTTGGTAAATTATTTGATTGGAAAATCGATTCTTAGCAAGAACGAAAACAAATTAAATTGTTTCTAGATTAAGGAGAGGATTCAAATACATTTTTTGGCACTACTGATGAAAAACGGATTTATTAAAAGCATCGAAAAAAAACAAACGACAAATTCATTGCTAGATCCGGAACTGAGTTCAAAATCGACTGTGGGAAAGTTGTTGCAGAGTGGTAAAAAAACTCAAGAGCCACAAGGCCGCGTAATTGCTTCTGAACTCTGTCAAGGCTAGAAAGTGTGGACTGAGAAACTTCTGCCAAATTGTTCAAGTGCTCAAGCCAAGTCTCCCTTTGCTTGACAGGATCTTTGTCGATTTCGACGTCTTGGAATTTGAGTAAAAACGATCTCCCAAGTAATCATCACGACGACATGACTCCTCCCCATTCTAAGCTAAGGAATCTGCTGCAGATTTTGATTTTGTCTCTTGGCATCATTACATCCATTTCGGAACTGTTCAGATTCTTGTGAAGATAAAGCATAGAAGCAGTATGGTACTTTCTGGAGCATGGAGCCTCATTTGAAATGATAAGTTTGGTATTTGAGGTTTTCAAATCTATTTCGTTCACAAGAGTCTCTGGTAATGAAATCGATTCATACCAAGAATGTAAAAAAAAACAAAAAACAGAGTAATTCAATCTTAAATCAATGAGAGCATTCGAGTTCCCTTTAGGCACTTTTTATGAAAAATTAATTTATTACAAGTATCAAAAAAAAATTCGAAGCTAGATCCAGAACAGAGTCCAGCATCATTTTTGTCAAAAAGGATTATCAACAAGAAAGTTCTTTAAATGATTGAACAGTAAAAATCTAATAAAAATGCATCAATATATGGTGAGATTGGTAAGAAGAAGAAAACGATCGATTCGAACAAGTACTGTTCCCAGTTAAGCCATGTCAACGCAGTAACCAACCGAAAGTGAATTATTTCCATTACTAAAGTGAGTAATATTTCCGAAAAAGTATTGGGCTCAAGAAAAATCTTTAAAAGAGTTAACTGCAAGAATTTAATAAAAAAATGCATCAATATATAGTGAGTCTGATAAGGAGATGCAATCGATCGATTCGAACAAGTACTGTCACCAGTTAAGCCAAGTGGACACAGCAATCAACTAAAAGCGATATTTGAGTCCAAGTAGACTTTCACAGCATGGAGTCTCATTTGAGATTCGTATTTGGTATCTGACGTACTGAAATTATCTGATTGAAAAATCGTTTCATATCAACAATGAAAACAAAGTAATTCGTTTCTAATTTAAGGAGGGCATCCAAACATATTTTTGGACACTACTTATGAAAAATAGATTTATTATAATAATCTCTATATATAAAACAGAAGATGTCTGTGTGTCTGTGTGATGCATTTTCACTCGAATTCTATCCAGCCGATTTTGACCAAACTTGACAAATACATTGTACAATGTAAGAGATAGGATCTTAGCGTAAAAAAATGATAATTTTAAAAAAAATCAATAATCGATAAACCTGATCAAAAATCGATAAATTCAACTTTTTTCGTCCGATTTTGTTCAAACTCGGTATGTAGGTTACTAACATCATAATGAGCCCAACGATTTTTTATTTCTACGCCACTGCGTTTAGAGAAAAACCGCGAAAAACGAAAATTCGATTTCAACCGAAATCGATTTCCACACAAATTCTAAACTAAAACTCCCTCAATTTTTATACAATCTAATACAAACTTCACTCAATTGTAGCCAATTGTAGCCATTTAACTTGATAATTAAGTCCACCCATATAGTGAAAACCCGCGTAAATAGCGGAAAATGGCGATTTTTACTGGTTTCTTTCTTATTTTTCGTTGATTTTTCAACCAATTTTCATCAAACTTAAAAATTGCTCTATAAATGTATCCTCTTTTTAATCTCTGGTAGCACACTGACTAATTGAATTACAAAAACTCCAAAATAATTGTGGTCTGAAGTGGGGTTTCATGTTGCCTGTTTTACTCCTTCATGTCCTTAGCTAACTTCGATTGAATAAATACAGACTACTTCTGTTATATCAGTAACTGCATTAATTCAAAATGTTTTTTAATGAAAGTACTTTAAAGTAATTGAAGAAGATAGACTCTGTTACATCTAAACATGATGCTGTTTTTGCTCCATTCTAATTGAACGCTTTTCCGGATCGACCAGCTGGTAGTCCAAAATCAAATCAAATCATGGTGGCTAGATCCCGAATATAATTCAAAATTCTTTTTGGTCCGATCTATCTCTTGAAAAGGTAGAACATGGCAGAAGGCGTCAAAAAGAAATGTAGCTGATGAATCTTCCAGAATCTATCTTACATATTCATAAGTCTACCGTCCTCCCATGCATTGAAGATTGAGATGCAAAGAATCTGCAATATCATTGGTCCTGACCTGGCATCTCGGCTTCAGTCATTTTCCCACCGCCGTAACGTAGCTTCCCTGTACCATTTCTGTAAATAGTGTCATGGTAATTGTTCTCATGAGCTCTCCTCTTTGGTACCTAGAATTTTTGAATTTAAGCGCAGTACTGGATTGGAAGCTAGGTCTCATCATTTTACAATTGAAATGGTTAGGTGCAACCGTAAGTTCTATGCTAAAGGTTTCTTTTTCTTGAACTTGTAGAAGTCTCATTCCAGGCGTTCTTGCTTACTTTGCACTTCAAATAATAACATTTGAATTGGTTAGATGAAACCCTAAGTTCCAAAGAAGAATCTGGAATCTCACTGGTCCTGATCTGACATCTCGCATTCAGTCATTTTCTTCCTGTCTTAATATATCTTCCTGTGTCTTTTCTATAAATACTTTTATGGTAATTTTTCTGATGAATGTTCATTTACGGTTATTTTCTAAGCGTAGCTTAGATGTGGCACATGGCCGAATGTATGTGTTACTACTCACTACTCAGTCCTAATTGTTCTAGCGAGACGAACTTGTTAACCATTACGCAAAGGTGATGTGTCCAATAGATTTTCCTCCGTGACTTTATGAATTTAAACGCAGTACTAGATTTGCGGAAAGGTCTCGTCATTTTACAGTTAAAATATTTAGATGTAACCGTAAGTTCTAAGCTGTCAGTTTCGTCTATCGCACTTCTCACTTGTGGAAATCTCTTCCAGGCTTCTTGCTTTCCACTTAACTTTGATCTTCAAAAATTTAAATCCAATGTCAATTGATATCTTCTTTCTTCGAAATTCCTGTACTTTTGTTGTTCTCTCTTTGCAATAATATTTTCTTTCCTCATATTATCCCACTCTCAAGAGCCACTTGCATCTTAGTACCTTTATTGCCTTACTTGGGGTGAAATGATAAAAATTGCTAGGAACCTTATTAAGAGCTCTATCGTAACTCATGGTAGGCGATAATTCATTGTCTGCTCTGTGATTATGAAGAGTTTACCAGGTTTTGTTTTAGGGTTATTGATAATTACAAGTCATTTTTCCACTATTGACCGCTGTTAGAGTTAAATGAAAATAAACCCCTCGGGCCTTCATATGGTTTGGTTTGTTTCGTTTTACGGTATATCAATCTGAATGGGTTATTTAATGCTGACAAGATTTTTACAATAGATTCGCATTGAAAGAATATATATTGTTTTTAAGGAAATAGTTTATAGATCCGGTTCCGTTGATAGACTTTTATAAAGAGGGTTGTTGTCGAGAGTCTGCTTTCATTGATGTATTCTTTTCAGATACGCGGTTTGTAGAGAAAGTTCTACGCAGTTAGTTTCTTCTATCGCACTTCACACTTGTGGAAATCTCTTCCAGACTTCTTGCTTTCCAGTCAACTTTGATCTTTAAAAATTTAAATGCAATGTCAATTGATATCTTCTTTCTTCTTAATTCCTTTTCTTTTATCGTTCTCTCTTTGTAATAATGTTTTCTTTCCTCATATTATCCCACGCTCAATAGCCACATGCAATTTAGTATCTTTATTGCCTTACTTGGGGTGAAATGATAAAGAAAATCTTCCACTAGACGTTCAAAGCTAGGAACCTTAATAATAGCGCAATCGTTCCTCATGGTACGCGATAATTCATTGTCTGCTCTGTGATGATGAAGAGTTTACCAGCTTTGTTTTAGGGTTATTGATAGTTACAAGTCATTTTTCCACTGTTGACCGCTGTTAGAACTAGATAAAAGGAGCAATCAACTCCTACGTTGTGCATATGTTTTGGTTTGTTTCGTTTTACGGCTTGT
>OZ010599.1:21019862-21024862 GCA_963932145.1 Acanthosepion lycidas
ATAGCCTGACGTGCTATACTATTTAGCTACAAAGGAAGCACCTGGTTCGCAATGTTAAATTACTGTTTTTAAACTAAAAATATATTAAATAATTGTCGAAATTACTGTTTTTAAACTACAAATTTCTTATGATCTCCTTCGAATGCTCATATCTGCTCGAAGCTAATCTTAACGTAAACAAGTAACAATATATTATGAAATGGATTAAGTCCGACAATTATTTATATAGGTACCATAGCGAAGAGGTCATCCAAACAATGACCATGAAAGTATTAATAGGAAAAGCATAGGGAGGCACGCTTACGGCGGTTGGAAAGTGAATAAAGCCGAGATGCCAGATCAGGACCAATAATATTGCTGACTCTTCTTTGGATTTTAGCTCTAGATTAATATCAGGAGCTCAGGACCATAAGTGGCAGCAATATTCTAAGCATGGAAGAATGGTAGAACTTATAAATGGGTATGATACATTCTGGAGAGAAAAATTGTCTCGTATGGCATTCCCAAAGTTCAGAGATGTAATTCAAATTGGGTACTCGATTGAAGCCTAGATGGATGGCCGCTGATGAAAATCCCGGAAGAATTTTTTTTTTCCGAATGTTTTGAAAAACAATATCAGTTGGGCATAAGATTATGAGGTTTCAAGGAGAATATTTTTCAAATGGCTAAAGCCCTAATCTCCTAGGTAGGCCATTTTTTTTTCTTTCTTTTTTTTTTTTTAGTCAATATTCAATGGCCGGTTACTTTTCGGACATACTTCGTATATCGAGCAGTATTTGATACGTGTTGCCCGACAAAGTAAGCAGAAAATTGCGGGCTGTATAAATAAAACAGACACTAATGGACATTAACACACCTATAACTTGGAGGCGCCTGCGTTATAATAAGCACTTCAATATGCGAATCA
Source organism: Acanthosepion lycidas (assembly GCA_963932145.1). Classification (NCBI taxonomy): domain Eukaryota; kingdom Metazoa; phylum Mollusca; class Cephalopoda; order Sepiida; family Sepiidae; genus Acanthosepion; species Acanthosepion lycidas. Next base: position 21,020,770 of record OZ010599.1, read on the forward strand.
TACCTGTTTCCACACTGGACGACGACTTAGATTTCGCGTTTCATACAGAAAGGTTTCGAATTTCACTAGGAGTTCCTGTGGAACTGCACAAGTACTTTAAGAAACAAAAGTATCCATAAAAAAAACAACAACAAAAAAAAAACAAGTATGCAAAATGTGAAAACACAAAGACGAAGACAATAAAAAAGAAAAGAAAAGAAAAAGGATTGTAAGCGCTTCACTCAATGAAATTAGAGAAAATCCTGCGTGTCAGTGACGAAACTGTTGAGTTTATTCATATAATTTACGTGTGGATATTAGTGTTTTTTGTCGAGCCGCTTTCAACTTTGATTTAAAAACAACAAAAATAAATAAATAAATAAATTACACCACCCTGAACGGAAAGACGTCATTAGGTATAAAAGTAACATTGTACAACGGAATAACAAAACTTGCATGAACATCTACCTATCTATTGATATCTATCTATCTAGTTAGTTATGTTAGCCTGTTTATATCTATCTATCTATCCGAGACTGTTATTATCTATCTAATCGATCTATCGATCTTTACTTGTCTCTTCATATCTATTTATCGCAGTCTATTCCTTATCTATCTATCTATCTATCTATCTCAGTCTATTCCTTATCTATATCAATATATTCCTTATCTATCTATCTATCTATCTATCTATCTATCTATCTATCTATCTATCTATCTATCTATCTATCTCAATCTATTCTTTATCTATCTATCTTAATCTATTCCTTATCTATCTATCTTAATCTATTTCTTTATATCTATCGCAATCTATTCCTTATCTATCTATCTATCTATCTATCTATCTCAGTCTATTCCTTATCTATCTCAATCTATTCCTTATCTATCTATCTATCTATATATCTATCTATCTATCTATCTATCTATCTATATATATATATATATATATATATATATATATATATATATATATATGTCAATCTATTCGTTATCTATCTCAATCTATTCCTTATCTATGTATCTTTCTATCTATCTATTCCTTATCTATCTATCTATTCTTTATCTATCTATCTCAATCTATTCTTTATCTATCTATCTTAATCTATTCCTTATCTATCTATCTTAATCTATTTCTTTATATCTATCTCTATCTATTCCTTATCTATCTATCTATCTATCTATCTATCTATCTCAATCTATTCCTTATGTATCTATCTATCTATCTATCTATCTATCTATCTATCTATCTATCATATCAAACTGTTATTACGTATCTATGTTTCATTTGAGAAACTTAAAAATTAGATGTTATGAAATTGACTTATAGATTTTATATCTCAACCTGTTCTTTCTTTCCTTCATCTATCTATCTATCTATCTATCTATATCAATCACTCTTTCTATCTATCCTAGCATTTTCCTCTCTAGCTATCCTGGTCGGTGCATTATCTATCTATTTACACATGTTCATATCTATCTACCTATGTATCTATATTTGTGACCTGATATTTTTTACTGTATATTGTTTAATCAATATTTCATCCATTGAAAAAGGAGGAAACTGGACATATGGTTTGTGGCATAAATGGTTTTACACACACACACACACACACACACACACACACACACACACACACATATATATATGTATATGTCTAGCCGCACTGATGAGCTGTGATACAGCGAAACAGTATGTCTGTGGATGACATTATATATATATATGTATATATATATATATATATTAAAATGAACCTTTATCTAACATTAAATCCTATTAGTATAAACGTTAGTTTTTTTTAGTGTGTGATATATAAATATTGAACCTCCTCCATCTGTCGTTTTAGCCCCTTTTCCCATCCCTACAGGACTTGGAAATGGTTAGTGGACGCGAACGTCACCCTCAGGCCTGCACAGTGTTGTTTTTAAGTGAAGCGCAGTGCGAGCTTGACTGGTCCCACCCTTTACACGCGGGATTCGATCTGTCTTGGCCTACAAAGCTAGAACGATGACAGTGAAGTCTCCGTGTCGTAGGTTCTACAGAGTGCTCTTCACTTAGCCGATGTCTAGGGAAAAATAACATTTGGTGATCCAAGACTCCTAGGGTAATTGTGATAGATGTCCGTGGAGCAAAACGTTTCCTCCTCCCTTTTTGCAGGTCTTGCATTTAAACCTACAGAGTGACTACCCACCCTCCTCACAGACAAAACTCTGTGGGGATACCGGTTCAGACGCCGACAATCCGACTATGAAACAGGTAGTACTGTGTTATAATAGCGCTAGAAGCCTCCTGACACTATATATATATATATATATATATATATATATATGTGTGTGTGTGTGTGTGTGTGTGTGTGTGTAAATCTAAAGAAAGAACAGTAAGATATATAAAAAAATCAAAATTTACTAAATCAGTGAAATCAATTAGCTATTTTTGCCGTCATTGTCATAAATTTTACTTAAATAATATTGAAATAAAAAAAAATTGTTACCTAATAATATACATACTTATACTTGATGTGAAAATAATTCTACATACTATAATGGATTCTAATACATTTAATTGTTCTTAAAAGAAATATAGTATATTAAAAATTAAAAATTAAAAGTGAAAATATTTTTCAAATTGTAGTTAAATAAAACGTATTCTAACCTACCCCACCAAAAAAAGATTTTTTTGAAATATACAAATAGAAAAATGCCGTAAGAATTTTTGTCGTTAACAATAAAATTTTTAAAAAATCCAGACGACATGCATTTAACGGATGTCAGATTTCATTGAAGAATACATCCTACCCCTACCAAAACGTAACTAATAACTGATACATCAAAATACAGACATAATGAACACGCAAACACCCCTTGTCTGGTTGAAGTGGATTTCTCTGTATCCTTGGAAACGTGAATTGTGATTTTTGCTCTGTCTTTAAAACCCAGTAATTTTAAAAGTTACTCCAAAATTCGCTTGAGGATGAAATGGAACTAATGTCTTTAATTTAATTACAAAATTAAATTCGGAGCTTTTAGCTTCCATTTTTGAAACATGGTTAGAACTGTGCAGCGAAAAAACATATTTTAAATCAATTAATTTATAATATATATATATATATATATATATATATATATAGCATAATGAGAAGCCACGTATACATTCTTAAAACCATACGTCAAAACAATCCTTTATTCCCTCCATAGCTGAACACTTTAATCAATCAGGACACTCATTAGAAAACTGTAAATGTTTATTGATAGATTCTGATTTCAGTTCCACATACACACGCAGAAAAAAAAGAAAAATACTGGATTTTAAAATTAAATACATATAAACTAGGGTTAAATAAACACTTGGGTATTTTAAATCTTTATAAATATCTCAATAGTTAAACATCTTTTTAGATATAGTTAAAAAAAATTTTAAACAACATCTAAAATATTATTAGAGTTAGATTTACGTTAGGAATATTCGAACACTATGGCGTTCCATATCACGTGACATCCGCGTCTCGTGACGGACGTTACTTGTAAACAGTTATATCTGAAATATCAAATATATATAAATACTTTCATAAAAACATTATTATTTTTTTAATTTGCAACTTTTTAGTTGTTTTCTATATATATATAAACCTTAGGTGTTTTGGCTTGTAAATGAAGAAACCAATACCCAAACAAAAGAAGTAATAAAAAAAGAAAGACTAAGAACATGTAATTCAGGGAAACACAATCGTCAAGAATCCAAGCTCAGAGTCCAAAGAAAAAAAAACCTCCAAACGAGTAAACCAAAAGTAACTAAGTAAAGTGCTCAATACACTAAGTAGAGCAAACCTAAGTATGAATCTAAAGAGCCAGGTAAATCTACCTAGCTTTCACCTACGTGGATCGTCAAAGTACCCTGACGATCCGCTTAGGCGAAACCTAGGTAGTTTTATATATATATATAGTTTTATATATATATATATATATATATATATATATATATATATATATATATATATATATATATTAAAAAATTATGACATAAACATGTTATAACATCACTACGAAAATTTTTTTTAAATTGTTTCAACACTTCTGGTGTCTTTTCAAGTGATGGTATTAATTGCGAAATAAAGAGTGA
>OZ010599.1:21027362-21029862 GCA_963932145.1 Acanthosepion lycidas
ATATAGATAAATAGATAGATAGATAGATGCAGGTGATTTTTCTTAATACCTTATCCATTCTGAACATTGACTCTCCAGATATTGATTTTCTTGATTATATTAGAATTGGTATGCATTCTTGGCAATGATCGGACCGACTAGAATTCGAAATATTTAATATGTCTGCGACTTCTAGGGCAAAAGTAATTTGATAAAAGATAAATTAGTAAATACTTCATCTAATTAATTAGGATAATTTAAGATGTTGACGTCGAAGCACGGTGGAGTAACGGATGGCGGCTCGGATTGAGAACCGAGTTCGAATTCCAGTTGAATCCATAACATTCACTTACGAGTTAATACCCTTGGGAAAGGTATGAATACTCTTTTCTCCCCACCTCCAACTGTAGGTAAATAGAGGTTTCTGAAGCCTAGGATGGCAACTAATTTACCGCAGAAAGAAATGGCAACCAACTGTGGGAAAAAATCTCCCTTGTCTGTCATGTATCGAAAGATACATGATCGCCTAAGTGTCTACCACGTATGACACATAACTGACTGACAGACCATACATGATGGCACATCAACCCCCCACCGTTTACGTTTTATATTAGTGAGAACCCGATTAGTCTTGCTATTTACTCATAGGTGAGGGGAGATGAAGGCTATTCGGTACCTTTCCCAAGAATATGTGAATGTAATCGAATTCCAGTCGAATCCATTATCTTTACTTGCTAATACCCTTGGGAAAGGTATACCTCCTCCCCACCAGCTATGGGTAAATAGCAGGACAGACCGGGTTCTGTAGACTTGGATGGCAACTGGTCTACCGCAGAAAGAAATGGCAACCTACTGCAGGAAAAAAATCTGCTTCGTCTGTCATGTATCGAAAGATACATGATCGCCTAAGCGTGTATCACGCATGGCACAGAACTGACTGAACCTTGGGAAAGGTATGAATCCTCTTCTTCTCCCAACCCCAGCTTTGGGTAAATAGCAGGATATACTGTGTTCTGTAGCCATAGATGGCAACTGGTCTATCGCAGAAAGAAATGGCAACCTACTGCGTGACAAAAGTCTGCCTCGTCAGTCATGTATCGAAAGATACATGATCGTCTAAGCGTGTATGACGCATAGCGCGTAACTGACTGAATATGTTGATATCTGCTCTTATGACTTTAAAGAAATAAAATAAAAACAGTTAAAATTAATAATAGCAACGCTTCATCAAGAAAACTAGGGTGACTTAGAACAGTTGTATCTGATACATCACGGGCAACAAAAATAATAAGGAAAACAAACTAGCCTGATATTAATAATTAATGACAATGCTTCATCGAAGAAATTCTAAATATTGTCTCTACGATTATGTGCATAAAAGAACTGGGATGGAGTATTAGTTAAAAATGAATAATTGCCAATAATGCTTCATCCTTAAATTCAAACAACTTTAGAAAATGATGTGTACTATTACAAATTGTAAACGATATCCCGTGGGAATCAGAGAATAAAAATGAATGTAGGTATATATCAAAACGTAAACTGCTGTTGTTGCTCGGCCCCCTTTCCCTTATCATTAAGACACTGTCGATGTCCGACGGGATCAGGATGATATAAATGCGTGTCCCAAACTTAAAGGAGGCCTTATTCCCAACCCCATTTTGCTTAAAAGCTGTCCAATAGGCATAAAAAAAAAACGAGAAAGAAAAAGGGGAAAAAACGGCTCGAGTGTTGCGATAAAAATACGTCGAATAAAAAAAGGCCCGTGTAAAAACTAATAATGACAATGGTTCATTTAAGAAATACGAACACGACTAATACGTCTACAGCTAGAAGTGGGAAACAAGGAAAAGAAATTAGATGAAAGAAATCCTTGTCAAAAAATTGATAATATTGACAAAGTTTCATTTTAAAAATTCGGGCAAGTTATGGCGATTATGGCTGTTATTTCATAGACAATAGAAATATAAGACAGACTAGCAAATAACTGAAAAAATAATAATGTTCCATGTTAGAAACTGGGGCAAGTAAAGACTACTGTACCTACTACTAATACATGGACATCTCTGTCTATAAAAGACAGGATGTGTGTGTGTGTGTTTGTGTGTGTGTGTGTGTGTGTGTGTGTAACGAATGCACGGCCGCAATTTTCGACGGATTTGCACCAAAATTTACATGCACATGCTCCAAGTTAGCGGAAAAGCCAAGACCGACTTTGCATTTCCCAACTCCTATGGAGAGTGGAAATAATCGATTTTTCATGCTTCTACGGCAGTTTTCATGTAGTTTGCGGCCATTTTCTACTGGCCAGAGTGAGTGCCTATAGCTGGCTGCAACGAATAGGCAGGAAGATTCTATTGGCCAGCGTGAGAGCCAACAGCTGACTGATACGAATGTTAACTAGCATGCAAAAAAAATCGATAGCTACATTCGTCACAAGTGGGAAGAATTTAAATCTGCATGTCACTTTACTCCAATTGGCTCATTCGCTTGCTTAAACTCAACGTTGATTCTGGTTCCG
>OZ010599.1:21034862-21039862 GCA_963932145.1 Acanthosepion lycidas
TTCTTCATATATATATATATATATATATATATATATATATATATATATATATATATATATATATATATATATATATATATATTTAAAAATATTTTACACCGTTACACGAAAATTACTGTTTTGGAACTCAATATATATATATATATATATATATGCATATAATATATATATATATATGCATATAACAGTATATTATTATATGCATGTACAGGACAGGGAGCGATGGGTAAATTTTCGTATAAATTGAAAATAACATATAAAATATAAATAACATGTAAAACAATATATATATATATATATATATATATATATATTAGGTTGATGCAAAAATAATGACGTAATAATGTCGTTTATGACGTATTTTTTACGTCAAAAAACGACATTATTACGTCATTATTTTTGCAGTAACCTAATATATATATATATATATATATATATATATATATATATATATATATATATATATATGTAAGCAAATATATGGATATAGATCCGACAGTAAGAAGAAAAATATACGGAATAAACAAACAAAAATCCTAATATACAATTATGCTGTATTAATGTTAATATAATGTCAACGTCGGACGTTTCGGTCTAATAAACCATCTTCATAAAACATAATTAATATTAGACTATATTTAATTCAATTTGAAAAGACGATTAGTCTTACTCTTATGTCTATCGTCTTTCATGTTGAATTAAATATAGTCTAATATTAATTGTGTTTTATGAAGATGGTATATATATATATATATATATATATATATATATATATATATATATATATATATATATATATATATATATAATAAAATATAAATAACATAAAATAATATGTATATATATATACAGAGAGAAACGGAAGTGTGCGATGGATAAATTGTCGTCTGAATTACCCAAAAATTTGAAAGAAAATTGACATCTCATTTTAACAGATATATTTACCAAAATTGTACAAAAATATCTTGAAATAATAAAGAGTAAATTTGTTATTCAATAAAATCGTCATTGTCTTCCGCCACGTCCTCCAGACAATTTCAGAATCTCCTGGAACTCTTCTGGACGCTCTCCTTGTTTAAGTTGGTGAATACTGCCATAATCCACGCTTTTAGTTCATCTTTGGTGTTCCAAGGAGTTTTGCTGGTCTCTCGCTCTTCTGCGCCCTACACATAATAATCAAGCTGGTTTTCTTTGTAGGGAGTTAGGTGGCCAGTTGTAAGGAGAGATGTGGTTGCAGAAATTGTCTGACAGCGATGACTGGGTTCCGTCATGGTGCCGAATATTGTTGCCAGACAAAAGCTCTTCCTGAGGCCATCTACTTGACCCAGGGCAGTACTACCTCCTCAAGGCATTTGACGTAGGCTTCAGTATTGAATCTGTGGCCCTGAGGTAAGATGAATGGAGGCATAACGTCGCTATCACAAATGATCCCTCCAAACACCTTTGTAATCATCATGAGATTCATTCACCTCTTTACCTCTTTCCAAATCCTCTGCACTGTCCTAAGTTTGTCGCCAAAATACGCCATATTGGAACTTCTGTGCGAAATATAATGTGTGCAGGTATGCAGAAAATAAAAAAGAACACGTCGGGTGCATAATCCGGATTTCCTTAGTATTTTTCTTTTTATTTTTAAGAAGACAGTACTCCATACAGAAATAGAGCTAATTAATATAATATTTTTTTGTTTAAAAATATGATTCCCTCGCTACATAAGAGTTCTCATGTTTCAAGAACGAGAGCCGAAATCATCAAAATAACCTCAATTCAAATTAATTTTAATAATTATTTGGATGATATTTAAATATGAAGTACGATTAGGTAAAATAATGAATATCAAAGTGGACACTGAGTTCAACGATGGTTGGCGAGAGGCAGTTTCATGTTTGAACGCAATCTTCAGGCGATCAAATCATAAAACAGGCAGTTACCACACTGTGTTGCCCCCTTATATTTATATTAGAATATATCTTTGTGTAAATATATATATATATATATTAACACACAATGTATATATATATATATATATATATATATATATATATATATATATATATATAGGTAGAGAGATAGGCAGACAGATATATACATATATGTGTGTGTGGGTGTGTGTGTGTGTGTAAACGTAGTTTGTTAGATATATGAAATGTAGAAAACGTGAAATCATTCCGTTTTGTAATTATATAATTTATTTTGCAAAACTGTTATGAATACACATACACATACACAGACACACAGATATACACATATATATATATATATATATATATATATATATATATATATATATATGTGTATATATATATATATATATATATATATATATATATATATATATATATATATATATATATATATATCAATAACAATATTTATATGTACGTGCATATATTTATGCTAATATATTCGTATATATATATATGAAATTATACACATAAATATATATATGAATATATGTATGCATATTTAAACATACATATTTAGATATTTATATAAGCGAATATACAAATACATATAAGAACGAATATATATATATATATATATATATATATATATATATATATATATATATATATATATATATATATAAGTATAATTATTATAAATCACCCGTAGAGTGGATAATGTTAGTAGAACAGTGATCGATGTAAAATAACATAGATATTAAATATATATTGATAAATATACATATTATCCTTCAACGTTATCACGAATCTGAGTTTCATGCATGATGTAACAAGTGGGAAACTAATCTTTAAACATAAGAACGAGTTTAGCAACTTAAAAGATGTCGAGCTTTATAGATTTAAGTCCCGAAACCACGCGATGAACTATTAATGGACTTCGAGAAAGATCTATTCTAGAAAAAACTGAATTCGCTAAAACTACCAACGAACCACAGCAAAAAATGCTAAAAATAATAAAAGCAGATAAGATAGGTAACCATTACAAAGTCGATGCGGATATATATATATATATATATATATATATATATATATATATATATATATATATATATATATATATATATGGTGATACACGCGTGGAAAAAAATTGGGTATGTTCACTTGTAGTAGAACAAACTAGGGAAAATGAGGAATAAAAAAAAGAAAGAACTAAGGACAAGCTCAATGTCCAAAGAAAAGAAAAAAAACAAAACGAGTAAAATGCAACTACGATAAGAGTTCAATACACGAAGTAGAGCAAAACCTAAGATAATTCTTAGGAGCAACGCAAACCTATCTAGGTTTCATCTAAACGGATCGTCATACATATATATATATATATATATATATATATATATATATATATATATATATATATATACACCATTACGCCATTAACAAAGAAGATTTATAACATTCATTAAAAGAAGTCAGTAAGTTTTTACCATTAATTATATTATTAATATATCATTAATATACCATTAATTACTCTAGTAATTTACAATTAATTATGCCATTAATATAGCATTAATACATTAACATGGAAGTTAGCAAGATTTATACCATTAATATACTATTAATATATCATTAATTATAGCAATCTATATTAAGTATATAATTAGTAATATACCATTAATTATACCATTAATATACCCTTTAGCCGTTAACAAGAATTTTAATAAGTTTTATATAAAGGCACCCAATAACTGGGAAGTAAAAATTGTTGATGGGCGCCACAAATTCCACAAACAACACGCATTCATCACAGTTAAAGATCATAAGCCAAAATTTCTAAACAATCTCCACTACCGTGTATCCAAACCAACCCAAAATAATATCGGTAAAATCAGCAAAAATATGAAAGAGCATGCAATTTTACCAAACATGCACTAGGAAGTAACCACTAGTATAAAAGAGATGAAGCCATAGAATGGTTTACTAATATAAAAAGGAAGAATAAATATACATTCATTCAATTCGATATATGTGAATTTTACCCGTCTATCCCCGAGAATCTGCTAATGTTGGCTACAAAATTTAGCAAAAACGTACTTTCCTTTTAGTGATCGCGAAATAAGTATCATGAAGCAGGCACAAAAACATATAATATTCCACAATGGTTATCTGTGGACCAAAAGAAATAACCCAGAATGTAATATTACTATGGATGCAAGTGAAATTTTTGGAATATAAATAATGAGGGCACGGAAACTTACACCACTCGGAACACACACACACACAAAACATACGCATACATACGTATATATATATATATATATATATATATATATATATATATATATATATATATATATATCGATGAAGAAATATAAACTTAAGGTGTGCTATATATATATATACATATATATATATATATATATATATAAATATAAAAGTGAACATAGACGTCAACACTTAGAGGCGACACTCTGTTTCATGCTAGATGCAATCGTCAGGCCTGACGATTGAATCTAGCAGGAAACAGACTGTCGCCTCTAAGTGTTGACTTCAATGTTCATTTTATATTTACACACGCTCTGTTTCTGATATGGAGCACTTTATCCCATAAATATCGTACATCTTAAGACTATTTCTTTATATATATATATATATATATATATATATATATATATATATATATATATATGAAGAAATGTAGTCTTAAGGTGTGCAATATTTGTGACATACAGCTTGTGCAAATATAAAAGTGAACATTGAAGTTAACACTTAGAGGTGACAGGCTGTTTCATTCTAGACGTAATAGTCAGGCTATATATATATATATATATATATATATATATATATATATATATATGTATGTATGTATGTATGTATGTATGTATGTATTGATTGGCCAACACAACTAAAAATCTTTGCGGTAAAATTAGTAAAACCATCCTTAAAAAACCATGCAAATACAGGGAAAAATGCACTAGAAATTAACCAGATGAAGCCATAGCATGATTTACTAATATAAAAAGAAGTGCGAAAGTACATTCATCGAATTCTATATTTGTGTCATTTCCACGTCGATCACCGACAATCTGCTAATGT
>OZ010599.1:21044862-21047362 GCA_963932145.1 Acanthosepion lycidas
ATATATATATATATATATATATATATATATATATATATATATAGATAGATAGATAGATAGATAGATAGATAGATAGATAAGTATGAGTTTGTGGGTATAGTAAGATGGAGATGAAATTTGCCATAGATAAACCGGGTCAGTGCATATAAATAAACGCACATGAGCATTAACGTAAAACGAACATATATTAAAATAATTTTCGGACTTATATATATATATATATATATATATATATATATATATATATATATATATATATATATATATATATATATATATATCAATGTAAAATATCGCACATTCATTGCTCGAGTTAAGAAAAATAGTGTCTAATGCATAATAACTATATTTATACAAATCAATAGATATACACATAGAATGAAACAAGCTTAGATAGATAGATAGATAGATAGATAGATAGATAGATAGATATTCCACAAACTTTAAACTTCTCCAAATTACGAATAAGCCTTCTCAGACAAGGAGGAAATTCCGTCAGGAAGTCTCCTAACTTCATATGGTCCAAGTTTTAGCAAAAAAATGTGTGTGTGTGTGTATTTATGTGTGAAGGTGTGTGTGTATGTGATAAATGATTGATATGAAATATCCATCGAAAGTAATTAAGTACAGATATTTCATTCTTTAAATTAATTCCTTGTTAACGTTTCGCTCTCTAAGAGCATTTTCTAAATAAATGTAAAGAAAAAATATTGGGGGAAGAAAACGTTACACAATATGTGTGCATATAATCGTGAAATCTGTCTGCTTAAAATTAATGTTATGCCTTTTTTCAGTCCGTAGCATTAAATGACATATCAAAATTTTATTTCTTCAAACGCCCCACACCAATAACTGCGAGCTTATTTCGAGGTTAACAAGGAACCATAAAAGCAAGTAATAAACCAGTAACAAGAAACGAATCTTTTCAGGCGAGATGCAAGAGTTGTATTCATATATTTTTAACAGTATTCTCGATTAATAATTTGGCCGTTGCAATCTTCAGCCTTCAAGAGTTTACAAAAATCCTTATTTTCGGATGAAAAAAAAATATCCCAACAAAAATCATGGAGCCCATATTTTAACGTTCAAATAAAACATCTAAATATATCTCTCTTTATAAATTGTGACTTTGAATGAATCTGAACTGACAATTTGTTACATCAAGTTACAGGAGGAGTTACACAAAAATATCGTGTATTTGAGTAAACGTATATATATATATATATATATATATATATATATATATATATATATATATATATATATGTATGTATAATTATAAATATAAAACGGAACATGGAAGTCAACTCTTAGAGGCGACAGTCTGTTTCATGCTAGACGCAATCATCGGTGGCCTGACGATTGGCTCTAGCATGAAACAAACTGTCACCTCTACGTGTTGACTTCTATATTCACTTTTATATTTACACACGGTCTACCTTTGATATTGAGCATTTTATACCATAAATATAGCACATCTTAAGAGTATATTTCTTCTCATATATATATATATATATATATGTATATATATATATATATATATATATATATATATATATATATATATATATATATATGCGTGTGTGTGTGTGTGTGCATTTCAACTATAATATATCTGTAAAAGGTAAAATAAAACCCTCCGTATTTCATGATATATATATATATATATATATATATATATATATATATATTGAGACTTAAGAAAGAGCAGACATTGGTTATATAGTGCTTAATATTAAAAATATTCAAATAATATTAAAAATACATCGTTAATAATAATATATGAAAAGATTACTTAACTTTTAAAAATCAATTTTATCCAGTCATCGATGTTTCGTGGTAAAATATCCCAACTTCAGGGGTTGTGCTTGAAAATAAAGTTTAAAACCACAACACCTGAAGACATCAAATTTTACTAAGAAATATTTTCGAGATAAAATTCTTATTTAAAAGTTAAGTAATCTTTTCATATATATATATATATATATATATATATATATATGACGGTCACGTGTATGATACAGGTTCGATTCCTGTCGATGACAATTTCTCGGACATTCAGGCCGGTAAATGTTGTTAACACAGTTTATTATAAACAGAGCATTTACTTAAATATTTGTATCTATAAAAAGAATGTATAAACATGTCTTAAAATAATTAGAGGCTTTGTCCATTTCATAAAGTGTGACGTCATTTGTTTGCATTTGGCTACGCATCGAGTAGATATGAATGTACGAGAGAAAATAATAGAGAATTGTAGCTTAAAAACAGTAAAATCGAGCTTGTTAACCGAAACGCTCCTCTGTGGCTAAATCAGTAAATCTCGTCAGGCTATAAGACAGTTCCGTATAAGATACAGGTTCGATTCCTATCGGAATAAGCTTAATTTCTATGAAAATTTCTTGAACATTCAGGCCGGAAAATGTTGTTAATTGTGTTTATTATAAACAGAGTATTTACTTAAATATTTGCATCTATATATATAAATATAAAATATGTT
>OZ010599.1:21052362-21054862 GCA_963932145.1 Acanthosepion lycidas
CAGTGTCATTGTGGCCTCCCTTGAGGTAAAATTAATAATAATAATAATAATAATAATAATAATAATAATAATAATAATATATATATATATATATATATATATATATATATATATATATATATATATATATATATATATACTATTTTAGGACATTACACCGAAAAACATGTCAAAATCGATACACAATTGCAGTCGAGTTTCGATGCGTTGATACAGTGAAAAGTCTTTCGAATACACACGCCGGTGGACATGATTTTCACGTTTTCAGGAAACTGGTTATCTACTCGAGCATGGTGTAGAACCTATAATAACGTTTAGAGTAATAAGACGCATATATATATATATATATATATATATATATATATATATATATATATATATATATATATATATATATATATATATATAAGAAATAAGTAAATAGTGACGCGTGTTAACTTCATATTGACTTTACTACCTGTTCGATATTTAATCATATATATATATATATATATATATATATATATATATATATATATATATATATATTCATGAATTATTCATATATATATATATATATATATATATATATATATATATATATATATATATATATATTCATGAATTATTCATACATAAAACAAATACAAAGGTTAATGATTAAATGGCGAGAAATCCATCTTCGCGAACAATTCAATAATATAAAAAAAAACGAATCTGTTTATGAATGAAAAGATCCTGTTTTATAAATTACAACCTTGTTTTCGTTTGTCCACTTATTACTGAGAGTAAAAACAAGAACACAATCTATTTCATACCTGAGGATGTCTGTAGGAACAGACGAAAGCTTGTAAAATAAAAAGATCTAATGCAACGGATAAACAGGATCTTTTCATTCATAAACAGATTCGGGGTTTTTGTATATTATTGAATTGTTCGCGAAGATGGATTTCTCGCCATTTAATCATTAACCTTTGTATTTGTTTTATGTATGAATAATTCATGAATTTGTAAATTAATTGCACCTTTATTGAAATTAAATATATATATATATATATATATATATATATATATATATATATATATATATATATATATATATATTCGTCTAAAATTATTTCTTATTACTATGCATGTTGTATACAATGGGTACGTAGAGATTCTCGCTTTTTTATATTCTGTTAATGTATATCGGCTTCGTGAAGTCCTCCTAAATATAAATGTACTCCGTGACGCTCTCTGGGGCCGAGCGGTCGAAATGACGTCACTGATATTCTTCTGCGAAAGTGGACGCAGGTTCGAAGCCTGCCGGACGGCGCCTTTTCTTTATTAATATCTCTGGAAGTACGCGTCCCGAAGGACGTGATATAAACTCTTTTAAAAAATTAAAACAATAAATAGAAATAAAAGTATTGGTAGCCACCAAGAATTATTTTTGAAGTAAAATAATAAAAACAATGTCGAAGGAAAATAGATCCCTGAAATACTCGAATCGAATATGAAATGCTCCCTGATCATCACGCGTACTTGATATAAATTATATATGGTGAAATCAAAGAAGCAGACGATAGATTTATCGACTGTTTTTCTTGATTTAGGGAAGAAAGAACTGGTACCCACACACCCTAGTTAATATATATATATATATATATATATATATATATATATATATATATATATATATATATATATATATTCCTTACATAATTTCATAAATCTGTATTACTATTTGATTTATCGAACATGCATATTATATATATATATATATATATATATATATATATTGTGTACATTTAGGCAGCAATTTTCATTGATGCATGTTTCATTAAATAATATAGACAAGTTTTGTCTATTTTAAGTAGTTTCCTTCCATATTGTGATAAGCTTAATAACATTGTCATTGAAGGAAGGAAAAAATCACCATATTGATACATGTTTAAATCCAATCAATGTGACGTCACTAGCTGAGATACGATTTTTTCGCTTCCGCGTCTCGTATACACGAGTTAGTGTTGCTTTTGAAATTTTTCATGCCAGCTTTTTTTGCTGCATGAAAAATTTCAAAGCAACGACTAACTCGTGTATACGAGACGCGGAAGCGAAAAAATCGTATCTCAGCTAGTGACGTCACATTGATTGTATTTAAACATGTATCAATATGGTGATTTCCTTTCGTCCTTCAATGATAATGTTATTAAGCTTATCGGACAATATGAAAGGAAACTACTTAAAATAGACAAAACTTGTCTATATTATTTAAGGAAACATGCATCAATATATATATATATATATATATATATATATATATATATATATATATATATATATATTAATCGGTGTCAACCCAAGCAAGGCAGTAAAGACACTAAAATGCGAGGGGTTACAGAGTGTGTAAGAATTTGGAAGAGAGAAACATTGATAATGAGATGAAAGAGAAAAGATTAATCAGGAGGACAGTAGATAGCGATTGACATGGCATTTAAATTTTGGCAGAATGGGTCGTGGAACCGGAAGGGAGTTC
>OZ010599.1:21067362-21074862 GCA_963932145.1 Acanthosepion lycidas
TATATATATATATGTATGTTTATATATATATATATATATATATATATATATACGCATATATATATATATATATATATATATATATATATATATATATATATATATATATATATATATATAATTCAGTGTAAATAAAGCAGTGCACAATGCAAATTACAGTGTTATTAAGTATATATTGGTAAATATACCTAATACCCCGAGACGGCGTGTGGTGTTAAGTTTATTGATATATATATATATATATATATATATATATATATATATATATATATATATATATATATATATATATATAGATAGAGAGAGAGAGAGAGAGAGAGTTGATGCAAGAACTTCGTGTCCCCCTGGATCTATTAGGTTGGTGCAAAAATAATGACGTAATAATGTCATTTTTTGTCGTAGTTTTTAACGTCAAAAAACGACATTATTACGTCATTATTTTTGCACCAACCTAATATGATAACGCCCAATATCTGGTGCGACAACCCCCACACCCTAAAAAGAAACCATTGCTACTCCCTCTCAATATTCCTGAGGTCTTATTCATATAAAATACACATTTTATTGTACAATAATGGTCACATGCAATATAGGTGAATAACTCAACTTGAAAGACTGAAAATAAACAACATCTGTCCAAAATACAAATTCGAAACATGTCATAAGAGATCATTGAATTTTAAAGAATTGAATAATTTTTTCTCGCAATTTTTAACATTAATTTCATCTTTTTCTTATTTAAAATAGTTGAATAATGTTAACACATTTAACATAAATGATAAAAAATACAATTTTTGTTTTTCTGGGATTTAGCGCGAGCGAAAAAAATAACTTTTTTTCTTTCTTTCTTTTTTTTTTCTTTTTTTTTTTTTTAAATAAAACGTCCAAATCCGCGAAAATTTTTCATTCTTTAATAGTCACCTGTGCATAGTTTCATTTGTATGTAGCTAGAAGGAAGCAAATGTTGATAAGTTGGCGAAGATGACAAAGCACTGCTGTTTGGGGAGAGTACGCGCCATATATATGAGACTTCATATTTGTTGGGAAATATGATAGAGAAAGAAATTAAGCAAATTTGAAAATGAAAAAGATATAGATTACAAAGCAAGTCAAAGTATATACATATATACAGTCATCGAATCTGTATCCTACACGGGACCTTCATTTAGCCTGTCGTGCTATACCATTTAGCTACAGAGGAAGCATCTGTCAAGCAAGATCGAATTATGTCTTTTTAAAAAAAATTCCTAGGTATAAAAGCAGTAATTTGACCTTGCTAAGAAGGACACATATTTTCGATGAAATTTCCCGGACATTCAGGCCGGTAAATGTTGTTAATACAGTTTATTATAAACAGAGCATTTACTTAAATATTTCTATCTATAAACAATAACGTTTAAAAAAAAATAATTGTCGGATTTAGTCCATAGCATCTTACTTATATATATATATATATATATATATATATATATATATATATATATATATATATATATATATATATATATAATTTATTTGAATATATTTCCTGTTTATATATACACATATGTGTGCGGCTATATATATATATATATAGTCATCCAAAGACAGACTGCTTCGCTGTATCACAGCTCATCAGTGTGTCTAGCTAGGATCGAAACCCGACTGAATTGGCGTCAATCGGAGATTCTACCAGTAAGCCGGCAGGGATAAAGGCGAATTTACGCGCATTTATTTTTAGATAAACACAAAGGTGACTGAGAGAACTCGATTCGATTTAACGAAGAGTCTTGCATTATTAGCCGTAATTGTCACTGTTTACAAACCCACACTTCCTCTACAGAGAGCTCAAGCAAAATACATTTTTCAGGTGCATATATATTGTCATTCACAGACAGACTGTTTCGCTGTATCACAGCTCATCAATGTGGCTAAACGTCCGGTTGCCTCCAGCTAGGATCAAAATCAGACTGAATTGGCGTCAGTCGGAGATTCTACCACGCACAGCAGGGATAAAGGTGAATTTAAGCGTATTTATTTTTAGATAAACACACAGTGACTGAGAGAACTCGATTCAATTTATCGAAGAGTCTTGTAAAATTCGGGAGTATCGTATGAAAACAACGAAGGGAAAACGTGCTTTAAAATGAAAGAAAAGCAGAGATTTTAACTAATAAGGAAATCGTTGACTGTCAGGAGAGGGGGATAGAGAGAGAGAGGGAGGATGTAGAGAGAGAGAAAAGAGAGAGATGGGGGAGAGAGGGAGGGAGGGAGAGGGAGGGAGAGAGGGAGGGAGGGAGAGGGAGGGAGAGAGAGGAAGGGAGGGAGGATGGAGAGAAGTGAGAGGGGAGGGTGAGAGGGGGAGAGGGGGAGGGAGGGAGAGAGATAGAGAGAGAATGAAAAGAAATGAATGAAATGAAAATGAAAGGAAATCGTTGACTGTCAGGAGGGGGAGAGATTGAGAGAGAGAGAGGGGGGAGGGAGAGAGAGAGGGGGGAGGGAGAGAGAGACAGAGAGGGAGAGAGAGAGGGAAAGAGAGAGGGAGGGAAAGACAGAGAGACAGACATAGAGAGAGAGAATGAAAAGAAATGAATGAAATGAAAATGAAAGGAAATCGTTGACTGTCAGGAGGGGGAGAGATTGAGAGAGAGAGAGAGGGGGGAGGGAGAGAGAGGGAGGGAGGGAGAGAGAGACAGAGAGGGAGAGAGGGAGGGAAAGACAGAGAGACAGACAGAGAGAGAGAGAGAATGAAAAGAAATGAATTAAATGTAAATGAAAGAAAATAGTTGACTGTTAGGAATTATTAAAAAACATTAAGTAAAGAAATTATTTGATTATTTATTTTATTCAAACCTGTCAGAACTCTTCCACATTGTCTCGGTTGCGCGCACCGCATACAGACGTCGCTCAAATTCTACAAGAGAGTTTGTACTTCTATGAACTTCCTCTACCAGACACGGATCCGAACAATACTTGCTTTATTTTTATACTTTGAAGTGAAATTCTGCTTAACCAGAATGTCTCATTTGGTCTCCATGAAGCAGGATACGTATTGCTTTTTTTCATGAGATATTCTCATTTTTCATTAAAACTCAGCGACCAATAATAAATACATTCGACATCTAAATAAGAGAAGTGCGTCCTGGGTAAGACGATAAACTACATCCGGCAGCAAGGCCATTGATCAGCAGGTTTTAAGGAGCATGGAACCTTCTCGTAATTGCTGGTGTTCCCAGATCCAACCTGACACGGGGTGGTAGCACCTATTAGGGGTCCCAGCTATGGGTAAATAGTTAAACCCAAATTGCGTTCAAACACTATGAAACTATAAAAACAAGTGTTAACGCCAGCAATACTTTTTGTGGAAAAATTATGACCAGAAATACATTACTGCTTGCAGTACATTTTTGAAAAAAAAAAATATTGTCAGAAATGCATTTCTGAAAAAGAAATTACAAGTAATAAAAATCTTGTTGGCATTAAATAACCCATTTAGGTTGATATACCGTAAAATAATACAAACCAAACCAAACTACATAAAAAGTAAAACGAAAGTGAACGAAAGAACAAACGATATAGAAATTAGAACTTATTTATATTATTCGAACATTTATCCTAATCTTCACTGCCATATTCACGACGTTTCGGTCGTTGTACGCTCCGGTCTTCTTCAGGGTGCATGGCCCAGTGGATAAAAAATTTCGTTGAATTCAGTGACTTGACCCAGATTGTTGTGAGTTCAATACCTGGCTATTGCATTGATGAATAAAATCTGTGTGCGTAGAGTTAAAGGGAAATAACTGAGACACACGGAAGAGGCATGGCCCGTGGAACTAGGACAATTTACCTCGGTGAACGAAATAAAGGGTTCGGTTTAAAATTCCAATCACCTGAAGAAGGTCGGAGTGTGCAATGGCCGAAACGTTGTGAATATGGCAATGAAGATGAGGATAATAGCAATCGGAATAATAGCTATTCTCAGAGATATAGAAAGAAATTTGAAGTTAGACTTCATATAACTTAATATAATAAATTAATATATAATAATTAATAAATTAATGTAAATTAAAACTTAAACAAGCAAAAAATCTGGACACCTGTTTATCGTCTTAATCATTTCCCTCCAAGCAAGGCAATAAAGCCACTAAGACTCAAATAGTAACAAGATTTTAAAGAATATGAGATAAACACCGCATTAAGAACAGAGATCAATCATAGAATAATAAAATGGCAGAAGATTGACATTTAAAATTTGAAGAGCAAAGTTGACTGGAATGCAAGAAGCCCGAAAGATAGATCCACAAGCGAGAAGTGAGATAGCAGAAACTGTTTGCATAGAAATTACGGTTACATCTAGTCATTTCTACTGCAGAATGATGAGACCTTGCAGCCAATCAAGTACTGCGCTTAAATTCATAAAGTCTACGTACCAGAGAGGAAGGTTCACCAGAACAATTACCATGAAAGTATTTAGAGAAAAGACATAGGGTAACTACGTTACCGCGACGACAAATAACTGAAGTCGAGATGCCAGGTCAGGAACAATAACACTTCAGATTCATATATATATATATATATATATATATATATATATATATATATATATATATATATATATATTATCTTATATTATATATTACAGAGCATATATATAAATTTGCGCAATAAAATGGCCATTGAGATGGGGTATTTTTGAATTTCATTTATTTGATATATATATATATATATATATATATATATATATATATATGTGTGTGTGTGTGTGTGTGTGTGTGTGTATTTATGTATGTATGTATGTATAAATAAAAAGAAAGAACAGTAAGATATATAATCCGGTGTTCTTATAGATATTTTTATTTTTACAAAATAGTGCTCAATGTAAATTTACAGAGCATTAATATGTCTTTAATTTAATTACAAAATTAAATTCGGACCTTCCATTTTTGAAACATGGTTAGAACTGTGTAGCGGAAAAACAATATTTTAAATCAATTAATCTATAATATATATATATATATATATATATATATATATATATATGTGTGTGTGTGTGTATGTATGTATGTATAATAATGCGCAAATTTATATATATGCTCTGTAATATATATATATGTATATATATATATATATATATATATATATATATATTACCAAAATACTTTAAAACTTGTAAGCTCCCCCACTTCTATATGATCATGCTCCCCGTCACTATACTGAGTTTTGGATTTTAATTCAGTGTAATTTATATACGCTGCTAGAATAAATATCTTGAGCTCTGTTTGTGGATCAGTTTTAATATTTTATTATTCGGATACACTTGGATTATTGCCCACGGTTTTTTACCGATATCTATCTATCTATCTATCTATCTATCTATCTATCTATCTATCTATCTATCTATCTATCTATCTATCTATCTATCTATCTCTCTCTCTCTCTCTATATATATATATATATATATAACGTTAATCACGTCTCTATCTATCTATACATATATATAACGTTAATCTCGACACTATCTATCTATCTATCTATCTATCTATCTATCTATATATATATATATATATATAACGTTAATCTCGTCTCTATCTATCTATCTATATATATATATATATATATATATATATATATATATAACGTTAATCTCGTCTCTTTTTATCTATCTATATATATATATATATAACGTTAATCTCGTCTCTATCTATCTATCTATCTATCTATATATATATATATATATATATATATATATATATATATATATATATATATATAACGTTAATCTCGTCTCTAGTTCACATCTACAGATAGATAGATAAATATGTGTATGTATATAGAGATACATATGTGTACGTATATATATATATATACATATATATATATATATATATATATATATATATATATATATATGAGTGTATGTGCGCGTGTTATATGTGTGTGCGCGCGCACACCTCTACATGTACATATATATCATTAAACATGTTCAGCTTTTCCTTCATATCTTTAAATCTTATATACATAAATACATACAAATATATACGCACATAGTAATAAAATAATGATTTACTGAAAGAAGTTCTACTAATTAAACCATAGCAATATACATAGTTGACAAACCTTCAATTGGAACTGGGCCATCCAATTTCCAAATCAGTGGCGTTATCCATTTAGCCAACCGCAGATCCAACCACAGCACCTGGTATCCCTCTGCAGTCACCGATGTACTTGTGACCAGGCTCGACTATACTGAACTTCGGTGTTTCAACGTGTTATGGCCGTAAAATTTAAATGATTTAAAATATTTTTTCGCTACACAGTAATAACCATGTTTCAAAAATGTAAACTAAAAGCTTCAAATTTAATTTTGTAATTAAATTAAAAACATTAGTTCTATTTCATCCTCAAGGGAATTTTGCAGTAACTTATTTAAAAAAAGAAAAATTCAGAATTCAATGTTTCCAAGGAAAGAGAGAGATCCAGTCATTCAGACAACAGGTGGTAGCGTGTTCATTTTTATTAACTTTTCTTGTATCAGTTATTAGTCAATGCTCTGTAAATTTACATTGAGCACTGTTTTGTAAAAATAAAAATATCAATAAGAACACCGGATTATATATCTTACAGTTCTTTCTTTTTATATAAATAAGTATAGGATTCGTGTATACGGAATAAATTTCAGTAAGCAAAAAATACTATTCCTAAAAGAGTGGTCAATACAGAGTAGAGCAAATAAAATTTATTGGAAAATTATATAAAAATGTTATAAAATCACTACAAAAATATCCATTTTGTTTCAACACTTCTGGTGTCTTATCAAGTGATGGTATTGAATTCAACAACATCATTTGATAAGACACCAGAAGTGTTGAAACAATATGGCTATTTTTGTAGTGATTTTATAATATATTTATACTATAATTTTCGAATAAATTTCATATATATATATATATATATATATATATATATATATATATATATATATATATTTTAAGACATTTTTATGTTTATACATTCCTAGATACAAATATATAAGTAAATGTCTTAAAATAATTTTCAGACTTTGTCCATTTCATCATATATATATATATATATATATATATATATATATATATATATATATATATATATATACAGAGAGAGAGAGAGAGAGAGACCATTAAGGATATTATTTCGTATTAATTTGAAAGACAAAACTCTCACTAGGCGCATATATATATATATATATATATATATATATATATATATATGATATGCTCTCCCGTCGTTTTCGACGTATGAGTGTCTTTCAGTTCCGTTTTATCTATCTATCTATCTCTCTCTCTCTCTCTCTATATATATATATATATATATATATATATATATATATATATAAATTTAGATGATTATTTAAAAGGATTTAGGTGAAATAAATTATTTATTAAAAGGATTTAGGTGAAATAAATTATCGTAATGGTACCTTAAAGTGGTTTGTTTTTCATTACATATACATATATATATATATATATATATATATGTGTGTGT
>OZ010599.1:21082362-21134862 GCA_963932145.1 Acanthosepion lycidas
TCACTGGTCCTGGACACTTGTAAGAAATGTCATTTGCGGAAAAAGTAGAGATGTCCAGTAGATGGTCATCCACCTACGCAAATGGACTGGGCAGCCAGAAAATGACAAGATGAGGGAGAGTTATTAGGGAAACGTAGGAAAAAACAAGACACGTGAAGAAAATTTTTAATTTTGAAAAGGGTCAAATAAAAGAGAAAAAGAAAAAAATATCCACGAAGACATATTTCAGAGATTTTTACAAATCCTTTCTATTATCAATATATATATATATATATATATATATATATATATATATATATATATTCCATTATTAAAATATATATATAAAATTCGGACATATATATATATATATATATATAAATATATATATACTCTATTATTAAAATATGTAAATATAAATATATTTTTCTATGATTAAAATATATATATATACATAATATATATATATATATATATATATATATATATATTCTATTATTAAAATATACATATATATGAAATATAGATATATATATTCTAGTATTAAAATATAAATATATATAATATATATATAATATAGAAATATATATTCTATGATAAATATATATATATATATATATATATATATATATATATATATATAATAAAATAATATATGTTCTATTATTAAAATATGGGTACATATATATATAAACATATATATATTCTATTATTAATATATATATATATATATATATATATATATATATTTCTATTATTATAATATAGATGTATGCACAATGTACATATATATATTCTACTATTAAAATATAGGCATATATATATATATATATATATATAAAATATAGATATACATATATTCTACTATCTATATATATATATATATATATATATATATATATATATATATAGAGAGATATATATATAGATATATATATATATATTCTCTTTTTAAAATATAGATACATATAAAACATATATTTGTATGGATGTATAGTCATTATTTTGTATTATTATATTCATATATATATATATATATATATATATATATATATTCATATACATATATATGTGCATATATAAATAGATAGATACTTATAGAATTATATATAGAGAGAAATAGATAGATAGATAGATATGAACAGAGCGAGAGAGATATGGATAGAATGATATATATATATATATATATATATATATATATATATATATATATATATATATATATACATACATATATATATATATTTATATATAAATATATATATATATATATATATATTTACATACGTATATATATATATATATATATATATATATATATATATATATATATATATATATATATATATATAGATAGATAGATAGATAGATTTAGATCTTTGTTCGAATTTTATTTGATTCTGGCGCTAATGTCCTCAGTGCACCCATATACATCACCAGATAACATTTAAAAAGGGATAAATGGCGTTTAACTTACCGGTTGGGGTTTGAGCACCAATCTTTCGCAATATTGGATACTCCTTCTCCGTAACAGCAAATCAGTTGATTGCCAATATGGGTTGGCGCTACACAGTCTGTACAAGGTATCAGAAACTACATCACTTAAGGAATTTCAGCCGCGGGAGCAGCTATCATTGTTATCGATATTGGAAGACCAATTTTTCTGAAAATATTAGGAAGGTAGCCTACGTCAATCCTGGAAATAGCGATAACATCAAATGAACGTCTTTTTTCCTGTATAGGTTAGGTAGATAGCCTCAATCATTGCTTGAATGAGCGATAACAACTACTGGACATGAGAAACCTATAACCGAGCGAAAACATTTACTGGGAATGAGAACACTATTTACCTAAAAAGTTTAGGAAGGTAGCCTCCATCAATACTTGAAGGAGCGATAACAGCTACTGGACATGAGAAACCTATTTTCCTGAAAAGGGTAGGAAGGTAGTCTCCGTCAATACTGCAATCAGCAATAACAGCTCTGGACATGAGAAACCTATTTTCCTGAAAAGGTTAGAAAGTTTGCCTCCATCAATACTGGAAAGAGCGATACCATCAACTGGACATGAGAAATATAATTTCCTGAAAAGTTTGGGAAGGTTGAATACGTCAATACTGGAAAGAGCGATAATAACTGCTGGTGATGAGAAACCCATTTTCCTGAAAAGCTTAAAAGGAAGCCTCCATCATTACATGAAAGAGCGATTACTACTACTAGACATGAAAAACATTTTTTCCAGAAAAAGTTAGGAAGATATCAATCCTGGAAAGTGCGTTAATATCAGTCGGACATAAGAAACCTATTTTCCCGAAAAAATATGAAGGTAACCTCTATCAATACTGGAAAGAGCGATAACAGCTACTAGAAATGAGAAACCTGTTTTCCTTAAAAATTTAGGAAGGTAACCTACATCAATACTGGAAAGTTGATAACATCTACTGGACATGAAAATATTAGGAACGTAGCTTCCTTCAATACTGCAAATAGCGATAACAATTATTCTACTTGATATCATTATTTACTGAAAAGATTAGGAAGGTAGCCTCCATCAATAATGGAAAGAGCGATAACAGCTACTGGACATGAGAAACCAGTTTTCCTGAAAAGGTTAGGAAAATAGACTCCATCAGTACTGCAAAGAGTGATAACAGCTACTGGATATGAAAAACCAATTTTTCTGAAAAAGTTAGGTAGCCTACGTCAATACTGGAAATAGCGATAACATCAAATGGACATGAGAAACCTATTTTCCTGAAAATTTTAGGTAGAGAGCCTCAATTATTACTGCAAAGAGCGATATCATTTACTGGACATAAAAACACTATTTACCTGAAAAGCTTAGGATGGTAGCCTCCATCAATACTGGAAAGAGCGATAACAGTTACTGGACTTAAAAACACCACTGTCTTGAAAAGGTTAGGATATTAGCTTCCACTTTTACTGCTAAGAGTGATAACAGTGAATGGACTTGCCAAAACTATTTTCCTGAAAAGGTTAGAAAGGTAGCCTCCATCAATACTTGAATGAGCGATAACAGCTACTGGACATGCGAAACCTATTTTCCTAAAAAGGTTAGAAAGGTAACCGCCATCAATCCTGGAAAGAGCGTTAACATCAACAGGACATGAGAAAACTATTTTCCTGAAAAGAAATATGAAGGTAGCCTCCATCAATACTTGAAAGAGTGATAACAGCTACTAGAAATGAGAAACCTGTTTCCTTAAAAGGTTAAGCAGGTAGCCTCCATCAATTCTGGAAAGACTGATAAAATCTACTAGACATGAGATAACTATTTTCCCGATAAGTTTAGGAAGTTAGCCTCCATCAATACTGGAAAGAGCGATAACATCTACTGGGCATGAAAATATTAGGAACGTAGCTTCCTTCAATACTGATAAGAGTGATAACAAACTCTACTTGAGATCATTATTTTCCTGAACAGGCTATATAGGTAGCCTTAATGGATGCGGAAAAGAGCGATAACATCGAATGGACATGAGAAACCTATTTTCCTGTAGATAGGTTGCCTCCATCAATAGTGGAAAAACCGATAACTGCTATTAGACATGAGAAGCCTATTTTCTGAAAATGTAAATAAGGTTTCCTCCACCAATATTGTAGAGAGCGATAATAGCTACTGGTGATGAGAAACCTGATATCCTGAAAAATTCAGGCATGTAGCCACCATCAATACTGGAAAGGGCGATAAGAAATACTTGATATCAGACTCCTATTTTCCAGAAAATTTAGGATTTTAGCCTCCATCTATCATGGGTAGTGCGATAATATCTACTGGACATGAGAAAACTATTTTCCTGTAAAGGTTACGAAGGTAGCCACCATCAGTACTGGAAATGCCAATAAGAGTTACTTGACTTGAGAACACTATTTTCCCTAAAATGTTAGGAAGATATCCTACATCAATACTGGAAACAGCGACAACAGTGTCTGGACATGAGAAAATTCTTTTCCTGAAAAGTTCAGTTAGGTAGCCTCCATCAATCCTGGAAAGAGCGATAACAGCTATTAGACACAAAAAGCCTTTTTTCCAGAAAAGTTTAGTAAGGTAGCCTCCATCAGTACTGGAAAGAACGATAAAAACTACTAGATATGAGAAACCAATTTTCCTGAAAAGCTTGGAATGTAGTCTTTATTATTACTGGAGAAGCCATATTAGATGCTGGTGAGGAGAAATCAGTTCCCTTGAAATATTTAGAAATGTAGCCTGCATCAATACTGGAAAGAGCGACAACATCTACTGGACATGAGAAGCCTATTTTCCTGAAAAGTGTAAGAATGTAGTCTCCTTCAATCCGATAAAGAGGGAAAACATCAACTGGACGTGAATAACCTATTATCCTGGAAAGTGCAGGAAGGTAGACTCCATCAATACTGGAAAAAGCGATAGCAGTTACTAGACATGAGAAAAGTATTTTCCTGAAAATGTTAGGATTTTGTTTGTTTGAGTTTTATGGCATATCAACCACTGTGGATTATTGAATGCCAAATCCAGTTTATATGAATTTTAAATGCCTATTTTGTATGGAATAAAAAATGTATAGCTGGCAATATTTTTGTTTAAAAAAAAACGTATAGCTGGCAACATTATTCTTTTACAAAAAAACGTATAGCTGGCAACATTACCCTTTTACAAAAAACGTATAGCTGGCAACATTACTTTTTTACAAAAAAAACGTATAGCTGGCAACATTACTTTTTTACAAAAAACGTATAGCTGGCAACATTACTCTTTTACAAAAAACGTATAGCTGGCAACATTACTTTTTTACAAAAAAACGTATAGCTGGCAACATTACTCTTTTACAAAAAAACGTATAGCTGGCAACATTACTTTTTACAAAAAAACGTATAGCTGGCAACATTACTTTTTTACAAAAAACTTATAGCTGGCAAGATTACTTTTTTACAAAAAACGTATAGCTGGCAACATTACTCTTTTACAAAAAACGTATAGCTGGCAACATTACTTTTTTACAAAAAAAACGTATAGCTGGCAACATTACTTTTTTACAAAAAAAACGTATAGCTGGCAACATTACTTTTTTACAAAAAACGTATAGCTGGCAACATTACTCTTTTACAAAAAACGTATAGCTGGCAACATTACTTTTTTACAAAAAACGTATAGCTGGCAACATTACTCTTTTACAAAAAAACGTATAGCTGGCAACATTACTTTTTACAAAAAAACGTATAGCTGGCAACATTACTTTTTTTTACAAAAAAACGCATAGCTGGCAACATTACTTTTTTACAAAAAAAAAACGTATAGCTGGCAACATTACTCTTTTACAAAAAACGTATAGCTGGCAACATTACTTTTTTACAAAAAAAACGTATAGCTGGCAACATTACTTTTTTACAAAAAAAACGTATAGCTGGCAACATTACTTTTTTACAAAAAACGTATAGCTGGCAACATTACTCTTTTACAAAAAACGTATAGCTGGCAACATTACTTTTTTACAAAAAACGTATAGCTGGCAACATTACTCTTTTACAAAAAAACGTATAGCTGGCAACATTACTTTTTACAAAAAAACGTATAGCTGGCAACATTACTTTTTTTTACAAAAAAACGCATAGCTGGCAACATTACTTTTTTACAAAAAAAAAACGTATAGCTGGCAACATTACTCTTTTACAAAAAACGTATAGCTGGCAACATTACTCTTTTACAAAAAAACGTATAGCTGGCAACATTACTCTTTTTCAAAAAAACGTATATCTGGCAACATTACTTTTTTACAAAAAAACGTATAGCTGGCAACATTATTGTTTAAAAAACTTAGAGCTGGTAACATTATTGTTTCAAAAACTTAGAGCTAGCAACATTATTGTTTCAAAAACTTAGAGCTGGCAACATTATTGTTTCAAAAACTTAGTGCTGGCAACATTATTTTTCTGAAAACATTATCTGAGACCTTGCTGTTGGATGCTGTTTATCATCATACCCAGGACGCAGATGTAGTTTACCGTCATACCCAGGACGTGAAAATGTTAGGAAGGTAACCAGCATTAATAGTGGAAATAGCGATAACAGTTGCTGGTCGTGAGAACACTATTTTCCTGAAAAGGTTAGGAAGACATCCTCCATCAATACTGGAAAGAGCGATAACGTGTCTGGAACTGAGAAACCTCTTTTCCTGAAAAGTTCAGGAAGGTAGCCTCCATCAATACTAGAAAGAACGATATCAGCTACTGGATATAAGAATCCTATTTTCCTGAAAATGTTAGGAAAGTAGCCTCCATCAATACTGAAATTAGCAATAAGGCCTAGTGATTATGAAAAAGAGCGATAACAGTTACTGGACTTGAAAATACTATTCTCCTGAAAAATTAGGAAGGTGTCCTGCATCAATACTAGAAAAAGCGATAACTGTGACATGAGAAACCTATTTTCCTGAAAAGGTAGGTATATAATCTCAATCATTACTGAAAAGAGCGATAACATTTACTGGACATGAGAACACTATTTGACTGAAAAGGTTAAGAAAGTAGCCTCCATCAATACTGGAGTCAGCTATAACATCTGCTGGGCATGAGAAATCTATTTTCCTGAAAAGTTTAGAGAGTTAGACTCCATCAATACTGGAAGAGTGATGAGACCTAGTGGGCAAGAGAAAACTATGATCCTGAAAAGTTCAGGAAGGTAGCCTCCATCTATACTAGAAAGAGCGATAGCAGCTACTAGACATGAGAATCCTATTTTCCTGAAAATGTTAGGAATGTAGCATCCATTAATACCGGAATTAGCGATAAGATCTACTCGATATGAGAAACCTATTTTCCAGAAAAGTTAGAAAGGTAGCCTGCATTAATACTGGAAATGGCGATAACAGTTTCTGGTGTTGAGAACACTATTTCCCTGAAAAGGTTAGGAAGGTATCCTCTATCAATATTGGAAAGAGCGTTTTCAGCTACTAGACATTAGAAACCTATTTTCCTGAAAAGGTTAGGAAGGTATCCTCTATCAATACTGGAAAGAGTGATAAAAGTGTCTGGACATGAGAAAACTCTTTTCCTGAAAATGTCTGGAAGGTATCCTCCATCAATATTGAAAAGAGCGTTTTCAGCTACTAGACATTAGAAACCTATTTTCCTGAAAAGGTTAGGAAGGTATCCTCTATCAGTACTGGAAATATCGACAACAGCTACTTGACATGAGAAACCTATTTTCCTGAAATGCTAAGAATGAAGCCTTCATTATTACTGGAAAGAGCGATAACAGTTACTGGACTTGAAAACATTATTCTCCTGAAAAAGTTTAGAAGGTGTCCTGCATCAATGCTAGAAAGAGCGATAACTGTGACTGGATTTGTTAAAACTCTTCATGAAAAGCTTAGCAATGTAGCCTCCATCAATACCGGAAAGAGCGTTAACATGAACTGAACATAAGAAACCTCTTTTCCTGAAAAGGTCAAGTATCTAGCCTACATCTATACTGGAATGAGCGATAGCAACTAGACACGAGAATCCTATTTTTTTGAAAAGGTTACGAAGGTAGCCTCTATCAGTTATGGAAAGACCGATAACAGCTCTTAGACACGAGAAATCTATTTTCCTGAAATGCTAGAAATGTAGCAACCATTATTACTGTGAATAATTGGTACTGGTAAAGGAAACCTATTTTCCTAAAATTTTAGAAAGGTAGCGTCCATCAATACTGTTGAGAACGATAACATCAACTGGACATGAGAAAACTAGTTACTGGTCTTGAGAACACTATTTTCCTGAAAAGGTTAGGTATATTGTCTCAATCATTACTGGAAAGAACGATAACAGTTACTGGACATGAGAACACTATTTGCCTGAAAAGGTTAGGAAAGTAGCCTCCATCAATTGTAGAAAGAACGTTCAATACTGGAAAGAGCAATAACATCAACTAGACATGAGAAACCTATTTCCCTGGAGGGTTTAGGAAGGTAGCCTCCATCAATACTGGAAGAGTGATGATAGCTACTGGTCAAGAGAAAACTATTGTCCTGAAAATATTATAAAGGTAACCTCCATCAACACCGTAAAGAGCGCTTAAACTTTTGAAATCCATTTTCTTGAAAAGGTTTGGTAGGTAGTCTCCATCAATACTGGAAAGTGCGATAACATCAACTGGACATGAGAAAACTATTTTCCTGATAACTTTAGAGAGTTAGCCTCCATCAGTACTGTAAGAGTGATGAGAGCTACTAGTCAAGAGAAAACTATTAAGATAGCCTCCATCAATACCGGAAAAAGCAATAACAGCTACTGAACTTTTGAAATCCATTTCCTTGAAAAGGTTAGGTAGGCAGTCTCCATCAGTACTGGAAAGAACGATAACAGCTACTGGACTTGAGAAACACATTTTCCTGAAAAACTCTTAGAAGTGAAATATCTTATAAAGTTCACCCTAATATATTACTGGCTACAGGGTCAATGAAGGCCAAATTCAGAGTTTAAATTCTCTTAAATTATAATCTACCAAGATTTCCAACTTTTATTTTTTTATTTTTCCAAACATAGGCTGTCATGGTTCGCAGCGGATTCCATTGCTTTATTATTTACGAATTGTCAGGAAATCTTAGGAAAGATAATTGAGTTCTTTCTCGATGCCGGCTTAGAATTCAGAGTTTCCATGCTGTCTGCTTTCGTATTTAACACATAGCTTGGAGGAGATGAGGTGGATCCACACCGTTTGTAATTGAACAGTCTAACACGGAATTTGAACTCTGGCCGACGGCACCACTCTCCGCACCATTTATCCGTTACACTGCCAACACATCCCGAAATTTTAACAATGATGTATGAATCCCAAATCTCGAAATTTAATTCTTTCTTTTACAACATCTTCAGGAGGTAGATGAATACGGTTATCAACAGCTTCCTCTTCATGTTTCATGAATTGCCAAGAATTCTCGAGTAAGCTAGTGAAATGGTTTCTCGCTGCCTGCTCCACGGTTTGAAATTTAGAGATTTCCTTCTCTTAATCAAGGAGAAGAGATGGAGATATGCCTTTACCAAGAGCAGTTGTGCGAAATTGAATACAACTGACCAGACCGCAATTTGAAATCCGCTCCCCGATTCTATTTTTCGTGCCGACATCAGTTGCATCCCAAATTTTACTATTATTATTATTTTTATTTTATTTTATTTCCTTTGATTTTCTGGTGTATACTCATTTCTTTCCAGGGCCCAACCAAAGACCTAACGCCAGGAAGGGTACCATGACATTTTCCACTGAGCATTTTTCGAAGAAAAAAAAAAAAAAAAAATCGGTTACAGATACTTTATATATTAGGTTGGTGCAAAAATAATGACGTAATTATGTCGTTTTTTGACGTATTTTTTGACGTCAAAAAACGACATTATTACGTCATTATTTTTGCACAAACCTAATAGATAAAGCCCTTCGTAGTGTGTGGGCTGTACTTGTGAGTACAATTTTAACTATTTCTTGGCTCCCAAAAATATATTCAATGAGTTTATCGGAATCCTTCCCAATCAATCCGATGGCTTCAACAAAAACTGGAATTATTGATGCCCTCATGGGCCAAATTTTTGAGATTTCCATTTCAAGGTCCGTGTATTTTGATAGATTTTTTGAAGATCTTCAATGATACATTACAGTCTGCAAAGACTGTAATGTCAATAAGTAAACATATTTTGTCTTCGCTGTCTCTAATCCCAATGTCTGGACGATTATCTTTGATTGTTCTGTCTGTGGGAATTGTAAAGTCCCATAAAATTGTTACAGATCCTATCTTTGTAACCAGGTCTGAAAGATGTTTCTACCAATTTCTTGCAGTTACCCTTCTGTAAAAGTTTCAGATTTTACAGTATTATTATTATTATTATTTCTTTTGATTTCTGGCGTTTACACATTTCCTTCCGGGTCCCGCCCGGGAACCCAAGGTTAGAAATGGCATCACGACACTTTCCACTGGCAAAAGAAAAAAAAATTACATAGATAACGCCCTTCGTAAAGTGTGGGCTGTACTTGTCAGAACAATTTTTTGTATCTCTTTGAGGGATGGACTTCCAGGAATTCCTTCAATTAGTCTACTGGATTCTTTTCCAACCAATCCTAGGGCTCCAACTACAACAGGGATTGTTGATGTTCCCATATGCCACATTTTCGAGATTTCTATTTCAAGGTCCTTGTATTTTGACAGTTTTTTGTATATCTTCAAAGATACATTGCAGTTAGCAGGGACTGCCATATCAATAAGGAGGCACCGTTTTTGTTTGTGGTCTTTAATAACAATATCTGGGCGGTTGGCTTTGATTGTTCTGTCAGTGTGTATTGTGTAGTCCCATAGAATTTTAACAGGTCCTATCTCCGTAACCGGATCTGGGTGGTGTTCATACCAGTTTCTTTCAGTTTCCTTCCCGTAGAAGTTGCAGATTTTCCAGTGCAGATATTGGCCCACATAGTCATGCCGGGTTTTATATTCAGTGGGTGCCAATATCGTGCAACCTATTATTATTATTATTATTGTAGGACTCGCCCCTTGTACACAGAATGGACTCGTTCAATCTATATTTATACTACGGAGAGATAGCGTGACAAAAAAGGTCGACGCAGGGTGTTCACACAGAGTTACGAGAGTCCAGAAAGAGAGATAATTACGGCTTCCATTACAGAGACTTGTACATATACTTTTCTACTAACCCGCATTCCTGGACTACTAATCTTCATTTCAAGTTTGTATTTTTCCGTTTAATACACATATTTTTCTATTCCAATTACTGGCGTTGTTTATTTATTTGTGCAGAATTCCATTCACGGAATTTTTTTTTTGTTCTTGTTGTTGCTGTTGTTGTTGTTGTTGTGTTTGTTTTTTTTTGTTTGTTTGTTTTTTGTTTTTTTTGTTTTTGTTTTTTGTTTGTTTTTAAAAAACATTATCTCATAATTTGGTAGTTATATTTTCTTTTAAAACTATTTCACTCCAATTACATTAATAAAGCCACTAAGACGCAAGGGATTACTGAGTGTGGGATAATATGAGGAAAGGAAACATTATTAAGGAGAAAAACCAATAAAATAAGGAAAAAGACAAAAAGTGAAGATTGACATTGCTTTTAATTTTTTCAAGATCAATGGTGACCGGAAACAAGAATCCAGAAGAGAGTTGCACAAGCGAGAAGTACGATAGAAGAAACTGTCAGCATATAGCTTACGGTTTTGCTGTTTCAACAGTAGAATGAGAATGTGTCGTCTAACTCGTACTACGCTTAAATTCGTATAGTTGAGGTACTGAAGCAGGAAGCAAATCTGAACAATTGTCACTTTTTTATAATTAGTTCAGGTCAACAGTATATAATCTTTTCACCAGACTTACTCAACCTACACAGCTAGGCGAATCTGAGAGAACTAGAAGTCCTACCAGGATTTATTCTTGGAGGGCACAATATTAACAACATAAGGTATGCAGATGACACAGTTAATAGCAGACACAGAAAGAAAGCTACCAAAACACCCACAGAAGGTAATGGAGGAAAACGAAGAAGAAAGGATTAAACATCAAGTGTAAGAAGACAGAATGTATGGTTGTTAGCAAAAGGATGAGCCCAAAGTGGGAATTTCAAATCATAAAAAAGGAGGAGGGAAAATGAGAAAAGGAAAGAGAAAGGACAAACCCTGCAGGAAAAGAAAGAGGAAAGAAAGAGTTCAAAAGAGAAAGAAACAACTGTAGGATGATGAGACTTTATCGCCAATTTAGTACTGCACTTTAATTTGTATATTTGAGGAACTAAAATAAGGAAACAATGGAAAGCAAATCGGAACAATTGTCACTTTTTATAATTAGTTTAGGTCAGCCTGACATCAGACACAGTATATATATAATCTTTTCACCACACTTACTCAACCTACACAGCTAGGTGAATCTGAGAGTGTTGTTCATAATGACGGTCGACTTGAGTATAGAATCCAGAGGTTAACAGTGAATATTTCGAAGACAGTAGGAAAGCGTTGCCTACGTTAGCAGTGAATATTTTGGTAAAAGGTAGCAGAGCATAGTTCGTCCTTCTGTTTCTCTTCGCCTGACAAGCTGGACTGGACATTCGGGTAGAGTGAACAAAATGGCCGCTTTTATACACGACAGACTGAATGTTCTACATCTTCTGATTGGTTAACCTTCTATTGGTGGACTATAAAGTGAGTCAAGGCATTTTGACTAACTCACTAGTACATATATATATATACACAAAAAACTGCAACAGAGAGAACTAGAAGTACTAGCAGGATTTATTCTTGGAGGGCACAATATTAACACCATAAGGTATGCAGATGACACAGTTTATAGCAGACACAGAAAGAAAGCTACCAAAACACCCACAGAAGGTAATGGAGGAAAATGAAGAAGAAAGGATTAAACATCAAGTGTAAGAAGACAGAATGTATGGTTGTTAGCAAAAGGATGAGCCCAAAGTGGGAATTTCAAATCAGAGGTAACGAAATCAAACAAGTTTAAAAATTTAAATATCTAGAAATGTTTTAACAGAAGATAGAAAGTGCAACATTAAAATCCAAGGCCACATTGGAATAGCCATAGATGCATTCCAAAAGCTAAGCAGAGTATTAAGGAATAGAAAAACTTTGCTTGAAACAAGGAGAAGAGTACTAAACTGTCAGGCAAATGAATGTGAACGCCATCGGACAATTACCCTAATGAGCCATATAAGAAAACTTATCTCAATTCTGATGAATAGAGCACACAGCAGAATCAGGCCGAAAATAGGACAGGAAGAGTGTGGGTTCGTCAAATACACTGGAACATGGAAAGGTGATATTTATGCTCAGAATGTTACCAGAAAGAGCAATACAAATGCAGAAAGATATGTACCTGTTTTGTAGATTATGCAAAGGCATTTTAGAAAGTACATCACAAAGGTCTGTTGGAACTTATTAGCAACCTATACTGGCAGTAAACTGCCTGCATATGGAGAGAGAATGAGTTCAGCAGATATACAAAAATAGAATGGGGTGTAAGACAAGGATTTGTCTTCTCACCGGACTTTTTCAATCTATAGATCAAGGCAATTCTGAGAGAACTAAAAGTCCTACCAGGATTCAGTATTGGCAGCCACAATCTTAATAACATAAGATATGCAGATAATACAGTATTGATAGCAGACATAGAAAGAAAACTATGGAAACTCCTGTAGAGGTTAGTGAAAGAAAGCGAGAAGAAAGCATTAAACATCAACCGAAAGAAGCGAGAATGCATGGTTGTTAGAAAAAGGTTGAGACGAAAATGCGAATTGCAAATCGGAGAAAAGGAGAAGGAAAAATAAGAAAGGGAAAAGAAAAGGGGAAAGGACAAAGATTTCAGGAAAAGAAAGATGAAAGAGAAAAGAAAGAGGTCAAAAGATACAGAAACAAGAGAGAAATTGAAAAGAAGACACGCAGAAAGAAAGAAAGAAAGAAAGAAAGAAAGAAAGAAAGAAAGAAAGAAAGAAAGAACAAATAAATAAATGAATAAAGAAAGAAAGAAAGAATGGAAGGAAAAGAAAGAAAGAAAGAAAGAAAGAAAGGAAAAGAAAGAAAGAAAGAAAGAGCAGAGAAATAAGAAGACATAAATGTATGAAGCAATAGAGAAGATAGATGAAATGAAAGAGAAATAGAGGGAGAGAGAGAGAAAGAAAAAAACAAAATGATAAACGCAAAAGAAGAGAGAGAAGGAACATAACCAGGAAGAAGAAAAAAGAAGGATGAAGAAAGAGAAGAAAAAAATCAAAAGAATGGTAAATGTCGGAGAAAAATGATATCCAGAAAACTGAAAGAATGAAGGAAATGAAGAAAAGAAAGAGTAAGTTCACGAAGAGACGGAGGAGAAAAAATGTAAGGGAGAATGGTGAAAGACAGATATACTGAAGAGTGAAAGAAAGAAAGAAAGAAAGAAAGAAAGAAAGAAAGAAAGAAAGAAAGAAAGAATCGAAAATTCAATTTAAGGGAGATTGGTGAAAGAAAGATATACTGAAGAAAGAAAGAAAGAAAGAAAGAAAGAAAGAAAGAGGAAATAAAAGAAAGAAAGAAAAAGAAAGATAGAGGAAGTCCAATAAAGAATGAAAGTAAGAATGAGGAAATAAAACAAAAAGAACATGAAAAAAATTAAATATATAAAGAAAGACTGAAAGTAGAGACGGAAAAATAAATCTGTAAAGAAAGAAAGAAAGAAAGAAAGAAAGAAAGAAAGAAAGAAAGAAAGAAAGAAAAAAGAAAGAAAGAAAGAAAGAATCAAAAATTCAATGTAAGGGAGATTGGTGAATGGAAGATATACTGGAGTGTTAAAGAAAGAAAGAAAGAAAGAGGAAATGAATAAAGGAAAGAAAGAAAGAAGAGCGTAATTCGAAAATGGAGAAAAGAGAAATAAGACAAGAAAGAGGAAATAAAAAAAATAGGTTGGTGCAAAAATAATGCCGGTTTTTGACATATTTGTTAACGTCAAAAACCGACATTATTTTTGCACCGACCTAATAGAAGACAGAACGGTATAAAGAAAGAAAGAAAGAAAGAAAGAAAGAAAGAAAGAAAGAAAGAAAGAAAGAAAGAAAGAAAGAAATCAAAAAACCGAAGAGAGGAAAAGAAGAAAGAAGAGTAAAATAAGAGGAAATAGTGAATAAAAAGAGAAAAGTAAAAGAGAAGGGAGCGGAGAAAAAAAAAGAAAGAAATGATACAGAAAGCAGGAAGAAAAAACTATAAAATAAGGATAAAAGATTAATAAAAAGGAAAGAGAAAAAGAAAAATCAAAATTAGTAAAAAGAAGAATAGATAAAAAAAAAAAAAAATTACAACGGCGAAAGAAAATATGGAAAGAGAAAATTCTTTGTTTGTTTAACGGCATATCAACTCCGTATGGGTCATTTAATAACGAAATTTAGTTACCTTGGGAACATTAGTAACTTCTTTTAAAAGATGTATTACTGATAATACTTTTACTACGAAAATGTATTGCTGGTATTTTTACTATAAAAAATGTCCTATACTTTCGTAGTGTTTTAACGTCAGTTTGTGGGGTTAACTATTTACCCATAGCTGGGACCTGGCTAGTGAGGTGAAGAGGCTACGGCATATGGCTGTTGAACTAATTTCTATAGTAATGGGCGCACTTGGATCGTCAAGTTGGCGCCTACGGATTATAGTCCTCCTAAAAATTGTCATTCTTTATTCTGCAAGGACAGCAAAATAATAATAATAAGTATCAGAAGAATATATAAGTCAACGAGATGATAATAATAATAATAATAATAATAATAATAATAATAATAATAATAATAATAGCAG
Organism: Acanthosepion lycidas; assembly: GCA_963932145.1. Taxonomy (NCBI): domain Eukaryota; kingdom Metazoa; phylum Mollusca; class Cephalopoda; order Sepiida; family Sepiidae; genus Acanthosepion; species Acanthosepion lycidas. The sequence continues at coordinate 21,097,633 of OZ010599.1, forward strand.
CTCCTTCACCACCAACACTAACAACAACAATAATAACAAAAATTATCGTCTATGGAGCATAACAGTTGAAATATTTTTTTTTACTTATAAGGATTTTCTAAGCGTAGCTTTGATGTGGCACAAGGCCGGAAAACTTGAGTACCGAGTGAGGACCGAACATATTACTCAGTCATAATTGATCTAGCGAGGCAATTTGCTGAACATTAAGACACGTCGAAGTTTGCAAATTATTTTCTAAGCGTAAATTAGAGGTGGCACAACGCCCAAAATTTTGGAGCACACAGTGAAGATAGAACTCACTACACAGTCGTAACTGATCTTGCTAAACATCACATTATATCGACGTATTCCTACGGTTTTCTAAACGTCACTTAGATGTGGTAGTCAGTCAGTCTTTCGCTTCGGTGATCATGTATCTTTTGACAGGCAGATTTTTTCCCGCAGTAAAATTTCCATTTCTTTCTGCGGTAGACTGGTTACCAACTAAGGCTAAATAACCCAGTCTGTCCTGCTATTTATCTATAGCTGGGTAGAGAAGAGATGCATTCATACCTTTCTCCAGTGTATTTGTGCATAAGTGAATTTAACGAACTCGACTGGAATTCGAACACGGCTCTCCGAGTTCTCACACCGAGCCAATATCCATTACACCACAGCACACATCCCAAGATGTGGCACAAGTGAGGATTGAACACACTACTCAGCCGTGACTAATCTAACACGACAAGTTTGTTAAACATTACATCTCGTTGACGTGTCCAAATTTCTGTAGTTATAAACGCGCTTGAAATTATTTAAAAATTTGAAAGCCTGCTTAAGGAGAATTGGAATTTAGACAAAGTTTGTAGACCGCCAGAAAACTGTTATCGTTGACTTTAAGAGAATTCTTCGAATTGTTCTTGAAGTTTAGAACAGTCTTTATAACATATCTGCCCCAAGAACAGGATTTCCGTTAGGTGCATCAGTATGCGACACCGATATAATAATATTCTTAGTCCCAAAATATCGAACGATATAAAGTAGGTATCTCCAAAAAAATTGTTTTAAATCAAATTAATTATACGTTAAATCAGCTAAAATTCCTCAAATAAAGTTTCAGAAAAGAATATTTTAGTCTTGAAAGTTTAAGACGACTCAAAAAGGGAGCTAAGCAGCTATTTTAGGAAAAGAAAAAAAGAATTCCTTCCATTAAATTTAAATTGTTTTTTAAAATACAGCAAAATATTTTGCTTATTGGAAATATTAGACAGTAAATTATGTCAATTATTGTCCTCCATAATTTACCTAAACTTTTCAGTTAGCCTAATGAAAACCAACATAAAATTTAATTATAGTGGAAATGATATTAATAATGGTCATTTTTTTTTTCTATCCTCTGCCAGCCGCAATGATGGAAAAAGCATTACCTCGAACAATCGCCAGTGAGACATGCTGCAAGAGCCACTCCGTTTCACGAGTCTCGTCCCTTAATCGAGACGCAATCGCGCCAAGCCTCCGAAGGAACGCCATCGAACGAGAGCAAATAACTCCAGAAGTCTCCACTGCCACAAAAGTAAAAGAAAATCCATCAGCAAGAGAAGAACATTTAACTATTTTTTTCATCTCTGCGTCCCGGGCAACGGACCCCGGCTCAACCGCGGACCTGATCAAATTACCGACCGAAAATGTATCCGCACAGGTCGCATCCGAAATCAACGACTTGCTCATTTTAAAAGGGAAAATGGTAATGCCATCCGACCGCTTTCCATCACCACGGTCGAGGCCTATGGGTTCGATTTGAGAAAGGAACCAAGCTGCATCAAAACCTCTTCTGATGATATCGTTTATTGCTGCATGCCGTGGAAAGCGGCCGGTAATACAACTACAGGAGAGACGATGCAAACGAAACTCATTAATGGAAGCTCCACATCTCCATCTGTGATGTTCACATAATTTGAGTCCAAGACGGATTGCGACTCCTTCCCGAGTGCACTCATCATCTAGAAAGGTACCGGTAGATGAAGAGGGTACTGCGTTGAGCCAGGCGCCACTACTCGGTTGTGAAGCAGATAGTAGACAGGCGAGGCGATGCTGATCCAGAGAGAGCCTCAAATTAGTAAAATTGGCCTCGCATTTTATTCTATCTCAGCTTTTTTTGTTTTGATGTGTCTAGTGGGATAGAAAGTAATTCTTGGGCCCAGACGCTGCAAGCTTGTTCGAGTATCTCATCAATTAATTCGCGACTGGACGAAAGTGAAGAAATATTAAATTTAATCTGATAGAAAATATATTAGGGGGATTTAAATAATTTAATTCGCTATATCGAGTCCAGATAGTTATCGATTTTTCACCGAGACCCGTTGGTCCAGTGTCTATGACGCTTGCTGATCCAAGTTCGATACTCGGTAGTGGATGGGCACTACTGATGATTCCCCAAAATAGGACGAAACAGCCGTCCATTGCTTTCTGCATTATGTTGAGGATTCTTCTAGACTCGACAAATTACTTAATTATAATTATTCAAATCGCTTGTATATTCTTGCTTGGACCGGCTTCTAATGCTCTGGATGGATCGCCTTGGGGATAGAAGTAGTGTCTCGTGGGGGTAAAGTCCGTTGTACTAAGTAAACTTGGATGAATTACACAACGGAATTTGTGAAGAGCGGCGCTGCATCGAGTCTAGTTTGGTCCAATGGCCACGACACTTGCGTCGATATCATAACGGTCCAGGTTCGATTCTCGGTAGTGGCTGCGCACTGCTGATGAGTCCCAAATATAGAACGAAACGGCCGTCCAGTGCTTTCAGCGTTCTGTTAAGGATTCTCCAAGACTCGATAAATTACTTAATTAAAAATCTAATCTATTAGCTTGAAATTAAAATTAAGATAAAAATTTCAAGGAACATTTTTCATTTATAAAGCTTCATTTTAAAATTAGTAATCGAGTTTTTTTTCGTGGAGGTTACAAATATAAAACCTATTAATGACTATTCTTACGGTGAGTATGCTCCCAATGCTCTGAAGAGGGAGTTCAGATATTTGTCATCCAATCCATATTTTTTGTTTTAGATTTTATCTGCACGTGTTTGTCGAATTTATTAGTTAACGTCTGTTCCTTGTGTGTGTTTTGCCATATTATGGCAAATGAACACAAAGAATAGGTTAGTTTCAGATCTGAAACAAAATGAAATAGCAGGTCTTTTTTCGTCATTTTCGAAACACGAAAGCGAACGACGGGAAAATAGGCTTGTTAATAGAAAGCTTTACGGACGACATATAATGTGTTTAGTGTCAATTTCAAAGATGCTTTCAGCTTGGACAGACGGAGAAATTGTATGATTTGCCATAAGTAATTGTAGGAAACAGTTGTGGAGGGGGCGAGAATGGAAATAGAGAAAAGAAAGAAAGAAAAATGATATGATAGAAAAAGTTGGAGCGGAAAAATAAATATGTAAAGAAAGAAAGAAAGAAAGAAAGAAAGAAAGAAAGGAAAAGAAAGAAAGAATGGAAGGAAAAGAAAGAAAAAAAGAAAGAATAAATAAATAAAAAAATGAAGAAAGAAAGAAAGAAAGAAAGAAAGAATAAATAAATAAATAAAAATGAAGAATGAAAGGAAGGAAAAAAAAGAAATAAAGTAAAAGAAAAAATAAAGAATGGAAGGAAAAGAAAGAAAAAAGAAAGAAAGAATGGAAGGAAAAGAAAGAAAGAAAGAAAGAAAGAAAGAAAGAATGGAAAAATAAATATGTAAAGAAATAAAAAAAGAACGGAAGGAAAAGTGGGAACAAAGAAAGAAAGAGGAAATCATAGAAAGAAAGAAAGAAAGAAAGAAAGAAAGAAAGAGGAAATCAAAAAGAAAGAGGAAAGAGAAGAAAAAGTAAGAACGGAAAAATAAATAAACATGTGAAGAAAGAAAGAAAGAAAGAAAGAAAGAAAGAAAGAAAAGAAATTAAAGAAAAAAGTAGGAACGGAAAAATAAATATGTATAATAATATACAAGAATGAAAAAGAAAGAAAAAAGAACAAATTAAGGAAAGTATGGAAGGAAAAGTAGGAACGAAGAAAGAAAGAAAAAAAAGAAAGTAATAAAGAAAAAAAGAAAGAAAAAAAATGATGAAATGAAAGAAAAATAGGAAGAGAAAACTATATATGTAAAGAAGGAAATAAACTAAGAAAGATTTGGTTTGTTTTACGGCATATCAACCTCAATCGGTTATTTAATGCCTATAAAATTTTTATTGCTGGTAATATTTTTATTTTCAAAAATGTATTGCTGGTAATAATTTTTTTTACAAAGTATTTATGGTATTAAAACCTATTTTTACACTTTCATAGTGTCTTGACCCCAGTTTCGGGGTTAACTATTTACTCATAGCTGGGATCCTAACAGGTGCTACCACCCCGCGTCAGAGTGGACCTGGGAACACCAGCGATTAATAGGCGATTCTACGCTCCTCAAAACCTCCTGATCAGAGGCCTTGCTGCAGGACGTAGTTTACCGTCTTACCCAGGAGGCAGATGTACTTTATCGTCATATCCAGTACGGTAAACTAAGAAATAAGAAAAGAAAGAGACTAAGATAGCTAAAGAGTGAAAGATCAGAAAAATGAAAGCGAGATAAAAGAATAAAGACATCGATTAGTACGGGTGTGAACAGAGAGAAAGAGAGGGGTGGGAGAGTGATAAAAATATGAATGAATAAGAGAGTGAGAAATGAGAAAAAGAGAGATTAATACACTTAGAGAGAGTAAAAAAAGGAAATGATAAAATTGATTTCTTTATTGGATCGTTTTTCACGGTTTATCAACACTTTGCAGGTTATTTAAAATCAGAATTTTTTATTTGGGATTGTAAGAATGTTTAGGCAATGATAACGTTTTTAGTTATAGAATTCTTACTAATTAACCCATAGCAGGGGACGAGAATATGTGGATTCATGCCTTACACAAGGGTATTTGCGCGTAAGTGAATATAACGAACCCAACTGGATTTGGAACTCGGCTCATCCTACCTGATTAAGGGAATTGAGAACTTGAAGAGGGGAATTAACCGGAGATAACTGATAAGTGACATCCATTAAACATGGCACGTGGAACTAGAACAGTCTACACCAGCGAGGAAAATAATTTGCTCAGTTCGACATTCCAACCGGCTGAAGAAGGCCGGAGCGTACAACGGCCGAAACGTTGTAATAAATATGACGACAAAGATGAGGACAATAGTCCTAATAATGTAAATAGTGTAAATAATACCTCATCTCAGAAATATAGACAGATTCTATGCTGTTTTTACCTGAAAAAGTGGCGGTGGTATCTCTCTCTTTCTCTCTCTCTCTCTATATATATATATATATATATATGTGTGTGAGTGGCTAGTCATTTTATGCTTCTATAAATATATATATTTATAAGTGAAGTTTATTGCGTACTTCATTTAAGTATACCTTTTCTCAGATTTACTTCTATACCTATAATGTATTATATTTAATTTCCAGTTTTGTTTTTCAACAGTAAAGTACAATTGCATTTTATTCAATTATATATCCACCATTATTTGCAATGATTCGCTGACATTTACCAAGCAGAAAATCGAAAACATTTCAGTAAATTATGCTGGTTTTGACGTGAAAATATTTTCAACAAACACTTGAATCTGGTTTCCATTAGATAAATTTATCCCTCGAAAGCATTTTTCAACGAACGAAAAAGGTAATGGTCGGTTGGTGCAGAGTCAAGTGAATATGGATCTACTGAGTTTCAATTTTATTCTTGTGTTATTTCTCCTGTGGTGCAGTGTCAGGTAAACATGGCGGATTGGGCAGAACAGACGAAACGATTTCAGAATGTTTTTTTTCCTGTGTTATTTCTGCTGTAGTGCAAGGTCAAATGAACATGGCGGAATCGGTAGAACAGGCCAACCGAATTCAAAATGTTTTGCCTTTGTTATTCCTGCTGTGGTGCAAGATCAGTTGAACATGAAGAACTGGGTGGAACAGACTAACCGAGTTCCAGTTATTTTTCATATGTTATTCTTGCTGTTGTGCTAGCTTAGTTGAAGATGTTGGATTGGGCGGAACATACCAACCTAATTCCAAATAATTTTGCTGTGTTATTATTGCTTTGGTGCAGGGTCAGGTGGACATGGTGGATTGGATAGAACAGACCAACCGAGTTCAAAATGTTTTTTCTGTTATTCTTTCTGTATGCGGCCTTGTGTTTTCGTGTAGGAGAACTTCAAGTATGCAGCATAGATCGGAAAGACTATTCCATATCTTCTTTTTTTTAATTGCCATATACCTCTTGTGATCATGACTCGCCACATCTTTTTCTATCTGTGAATTTTCATGCATTCTTTGGAAGAATATTGGTGTGATTTTCCGTTACAATTCCACGGTTTAAACAAACTAGATTAAATTCTTTAAATTAATAGTATAATTTGTTCCAAGCCATGTAGAGAAAAAAAATGGGATAATCTTGTAACTTATATCCTTAAAACACCCCTCCCCAAACATTGGCCTCGGTATGTAAATCGGTCTACTGTTTGAACAAAGTTCTTGCAGAGCTCAGCAAGCGTTTGGATATACTTGACTGAAAGGAAACATGGATCTGAGAAAAGAACTGTCAATTGAAACGATGGAAAGTTTTGGGAAATTATTTCAAGAAGGTAATCCACAATGGAGTATGGTGAAATGGAATAGTTGTAACTGGTCAGCTGCGTCTAAAATCTGGTAAAATATTAAAAACAAACGGGATGGTTAAAAAAACAAAGAAAACATAATGGTAGAACGGGAATAACATGAAAGTTTCAGGATAGAAAAAGCAAACCAACTCCTAAGCTGGGTTAAAATAACTGAAGGTATATATTTAAAAAATAATTTAAAAAAATACCAATAACAGATTTTTGAAAAAGAAAAATTAAATAACGAGCAATAGATTTTGTAAATAGAAAAAAAATACGCAAGCACCCAAGAGAATTAAATTTCGACATTAAATCATCCATAAAGGTTTTGAAATGCCGTTAAACAAACAAACAAACCGCTCAAATGAAAAAAAAATATAAAGAAGATTTCCTGATAATATTTAACCGCCCCCCCCACCACCACGAGAGATGTATATGGTACAAGGCCGAGTTTACAATGGGTTCTTCAAGCCCGTAGTCTCGGCCAAAAATATTCCCTTAGAGCCCGTATAAACGGGTTCAGGGCCTGTCTACCTCCGCGGATGAAACTTTACCCTTCGTCAAAACCACGTCCGGGTTCCTCTCTGCTCAAGGCAGAGTTCGACAGTTGAATAGCTTGGAGCACTGTTATATTTAACAGCCCCACCCCTACGAGGGATGTATGTGACACAAGGCCGAGTTTACCGTTGGTTCTCCAAACCGGTAGGCTCGGCAAAAATAAATATTCCATTAGAACCCGCATAAACAGATCCGGGTCTGTCTACCTCCAAGGACGAAACTTTGCCCTTCGGCAAAGCGTTGTTCGGGTTCCTCTCTGCTCAAGGCTGAAAGTTTGACAGTTGGACAGTTTGGAGCACTGTTCCCCAGATGGCTTCCTGATGAAAATGAGTAAATTTCAAAAGTTATTTATAACATGGGGTGGCATGTCATTTAAACGACTAGGGGAGAGGACAATCATTATGTCAGTAATCAATACACATAGAAAAAAATTACTCGGTATCACCCCAAGCAAGACAGTAAAGCCACTAAGACACAAGGGGTTTACAGGGTGTGGAAGAATTAGGAACAGAAGCATTAATAATGAGCAGAAAGAGAAAAGAGTAATCAGGAGGACAGTAGATAGCGATTAACGTTGCATTTATATTTTTGCAGATTAAAGTTGGCTGGAAAGCATAGAACCGGAAGGAAGTTTCACAAGCGGGAAGTGCGAGAGAAGAAACTGTTAGCATATGGTCAAATGGTTTAACCCTCAAACTGGGGTTAAAATACTATGAAAAGTTTAAAAGCAGGTTTTAATACCAGCAGTATTTTTTTTTATGAAAAATTATTACCAGCAATACATTTTTGAAAAACCCTTGACAAAAATATAGGTGTTTGGAAAATAATTACATATTTCACCGTTAGGCGTTATTGACTGCCGAATCAAGGTTGAAACTTTGGAAACTGAATTTAGAATTAATCCACCATCTCTTGTATCAGACAGTGTGTCGTATAAGGTGCAATCTAGAGTAGACACCTCCACTAAATTTTCCATACCTAATGTTTAAAATGAATTTTAAAAAATGAAAAAGCATTCTTGAAGATTTAATTTTAGCTTTATTTGAAAGCTAAATGATTAAATTTATTTTTTCCAGTAAGTAAAATATTCTGGTGTATTTGAAACAGAAATTATATAGATTGAAATGTCAAATATTTGCTCGATTTATTTTTTATTTTCTTAAAACGGCCATTTTCTTAATTTTAAGAAATTTTTAACCAACACAAAATTATAAGTTTTAAAAATCTTCTAAAAATAAAATATGTATTTCTGACATGTTATTTCAGTAAAATTAGAAAATTTAAAGTTAAATTAATCTGATTTGAAATAAATATTACTTACTTATAGCATAGATACATCCCTGCCGCAGGGCTCCGTTCCTGTACTGGTGGTATCACTGCTACGACTAGCTTGGACCGGCTCCGACCAGCTTGGCACCAGCTATGACAAGCCAAGACCGGCTATGATTAGCTTAGACCAGCTCTGACAAGCTTGGACAAGCTATGAGCAGCTAAGACCAGTTTTGACCAGCGACCCGAGTAAAAACACTCGGATCCCCACGTTAAAAATTGACCTTGTGTCACAACCTGACTCAGTGGTGATGGTGTGTGTTTCAAGTAAATCTCCTTACTTATAAACGTAAAAAGTAATATAGTGTTATGTAGTGGTTTCACGGTGGAGGCTTGTATTTGTACAAGTCGGTCCTAAAATAGGTTCGACGTACAAAACGTTAGGAACTTCATATAATAGATATGACGCAGAGAAATCTAGTTGTGGTCGCTGATACTTTAGTATCCAACTAACGGTCGTCCGGCATCGACTGACTGACGATATTTAGTCACCCGCCACCCACGAGGGCATCATGTGGCACAAGGCCGGTTTAACGTGGGATCTCCGAGTCCGTGGGCTCGGACAAAAATATGCCCATTGAACCCGTATAAACGGGTTCAGGGTCGGTTTACCTCCCCGAAAGAGAATCCGCCCTTCAGCGTAGCCTCCTTCGGGTTCCTCCCCGCCCGAAGGCAGAGAGTTCAGCCGGTCGACCGAGATCGACTTGAACGACTGACGATATTTAGTCACCCCCCCACCACATGGGCATCATGTGGCACAAGGCCGGTTTAACGTGGGATCTCCGAGTCCGTGGGCTCGGCCAAAAATATTATCGACTGATTGACCCCCTGATCAACTCCTACTTATTATAGGTGGGAGAGTCTATTAACTGTAGACTAGGTGTGTTCCACTATATATAGAAGCATTTCTTAACGACGGGTCCTGGTTTTCTTTGATTTTTATTGACGTATCGATAAGTTCCGTGGGGATGACAGCTCTTATGGATGACCAGAATTGACATAAATTTACGAAATCTAAGTGAACGCATATTATTTTTAGGTTTTTATCTACCTAGTAATTTTTACAAATTAACATATTTTCAGCAATTATTTAATATTTTATTGACTTTTAGTTAGGTTTCAAGATGCTTTATGAAATTTGTGTTTCGATTCTAGGTTCTTAAGTTTACTAACTTAAACAAAAAAATTATTTAATTGAAGTGCGACCCAAACTAAAATCAATACATAAAATAAAAATATTTATTGAAATAATAATTAAAAAAGTAAAACTTGCTTTGAAATTTTGAAGGGATGATTTGCAAAGACATTAACAATGAAACAATGAAAAAGAACTCAAAAAGGAAAGTGAAAAAATTTCAGTGTGTCAGACATCACTTAAATTACGTCATCTTTTTAAGAATTGTGTCATGTATAGCTTTCCATAGGTAGGAATTGTGAATGTTCATACACTAAAATTTAAAAAAAAAAATATTTGGGTATAAACGACTGTTATGAACTTTTCAATTTTTGATTCGTAAATGTACTTTTCACTTAACAATGTCACCAAAACGTCGGCTTCAAGTAATGCAGAATTTTAAACGATTTTTAAATATATCAATTATTTAATTAAAATTTTAAAAAATAAAACACTTATTGTAAAAATTAATTATTCATCGAAAAAAAATTCTTCTTAAGACAATAGTGACCTTCACAAATCTTATTTATCAAAGCAATTAAAAGCTTTTCTAATTATCATAATTCCATTTATTATTTTACAATTCAGAGCAGATTTTTCGTGAATGAGTTAACTGCTTAACAAAAATAAATGATGTTTTACCCAAGGTGTATCGCTTATGTGTTTAGTATTGGAACAAGAGAATGGAGATCACATTTATTGCCAGCTACTTGATCGGTTAAAATAATCATTACGGCAAAAATGCGAAACAGAAAATTTCTTTTTACATTGTTCGGACTGTTGTCCTCATCTTCGTTCCCATGTACACGACTTTTCCAACCAACTGAAGAAGTCCGGAGTCTTCTTCAGGTGATTGGAATTTTGAACTGAATTTCGTCCACCAGGGTAGATTGTTCTAGTTCCACGTGACATGGCTCTTCCGGATGTCTCAGTTATCTTCCTTTAACTCAACTCTCAAAGTATTTGTTCACCGCTACACTGACCGGGTATTAACCTCACAACTCTCTGGATCAAGTCACTGGATCCAACCAACGCTTTTATCCACTGGGCTATTTGTTCTTGGGTATAAATTTTTGATGAATTATAAAATTAATGTCTCAGCAAACATCTTTTTACGAAGAAATAATATTGCAATTTTTGTTTTTATCATTGCTTTTTTATAGAATTCAGTATTATTGGTGCCAATATTGCAGTCATTTCTATTCTTGGCCGGCTTAGGATATTTTTGTGGTCAAGCGTATCTGCTGATTCTTTAAGTTTTCGTATTTTCTAGTGATGTCCCCTGTCTATTATTTCAAACTCATCCTACATGGGTCGGTGATTTCCCTTTCACGTATGATTTTTCTATTTTACCTCGTGTTGCGGATTTACGATGTTCTTGCAGTCTTACCTTAAGGATGTGGCCTGTTTTTCCATTATATTTCTTACCACAGCTGCACGGGATGGCGTACACAGGGTTAATAGTCATGTTCTCCTCTATGGGGTACCCTTACACGGAAGATGTGTCTGTGAATTGTTGAACCTCTTTTGAAGCTCGTCCTGATGTTATATGGAGCACAGAACTTTTGTATCTTTTCCGATACTCCCTTCATGTACCTTAGACAGACTGAAACTGTTTTCTGAATGTTTTTATCCTCTCGTACCCTTATATCCCAGTTTTTCGGTGCTGCTAACATGTACCCAGGGTTGTTGTTAAGTTGTAGGGCACTCCTTATACTGACCACTTTTTCTTCGTATGTCTCTGGGTTGCCACTTATGACATTTGCTCGATGTTGTAAGCAGCGGACGATCCCTTTCTCTACACTGTATGGGTAGTGGGTGTTGAAGTTGAGATATTGTCCGGTGTGACCAAAGTATGAAAGTGTCATCTACATACAGGGGTTGGACAAAATAATTGGAACACTTGTTAAATTCAAAGAAAATTTATTTAATATTGAGTCGGTCCTCCTTTAGCCTAACAGAAAGCTTTAATACGTCTAGGAATGGAATCATACAGCTTCCTGACTTCATCCAGAGGAATTTTCAGTCATTCTTCCATTAAAATCTTCTCCAGATCTTTACGACACGACAGTAGAGGATAGCGGCTCCTAATTTCTTGTTCCAAAATTCACCACTTGAGCGGTATGTATTGAAGCATTATCGTCTTGGAAGATGCAGTCACCATCAGGGAATAAAGTCTTAGCCATTGGATGAACATGATCTCCCAAAATGTTCGGGTAATCTTTGCTGTTGATTCTACAATGCAGGGCAACTATTGGACTGAGACATTTCCATGATATGGCGGCCCAAATTATCACTGATCCACCTCCATGCTTCACTGTTGGAAGAAGGCAGTCAAGGTTGTAAGCTTCTTTGGGCTGCCTCCACACATAAACTCGCCCTGAAGTTGGGAAAAGAGAAAAACTGGACTTGTTTGAGAATATGACTTGCCTCCATTGGTCTGCAGACCAGGTATTGTGATCTCTGCACCACTTCAACCTCTTTTGAATGTTGCGAGTAGAGAGAAGAGGTTTTCTTACAATGGTTCTTCCATGATATGCAGCCTTATGGAGCTCACGACGAACAGTTTTAGTAGAAACTAGACTATTCAGATAATTATCCAACTCAGCAGTCACTTTGGCTGCAGTCGTCCGGTGATTTTTTGCCACATGGCGTTTCAATGCACGTCAGTCCCTGTCAGTAAGTTTGCAAGTCCGACCCGAATTGCTATGGTTGCTAGATGCGTTGCGCTGTTTCTCGAATTGCATTAGTGCTCTTGATATGGTAACTCTTGAAAAACCAAACAGTTCAGCAACCTTAGTGATCGTGGCTCCTGCCATGCGAGCTCCAACAATTTGCTCTTTTTCGAACTCGGGGAGGTCATGCATTTAGCTTAAATTTTACTAAATTCTAAAAATAAATAAGACAAAGACAGTAAACTAGATAAATAAATGTATTTACAATAGATATAAACTGCAATTACGAAGTTTTAGTTAAAGTTCTTAATATAATAGGTCTTTGAAATATAGGAGTGGATTTTGCAACTGTTCCAATTATTTTGTCCAACCCTTGTATCTCAGCCATAGAGTCGTCTTTAGTAATGTGGATTCTAATGCCATTTCTTTGAAGTATTCCATGTATATGTTTGCTATTGCTGATGATAATGGCTAATCCATTGCTAAGCCTTCATCCTGTCGCTATATGTCTGATCGCATTCCGAAATGTGTTGTTTGTTTGCAGAAAGTCAGCATCTCCATCAGGTTATTTAATGGTATACGTTCTTCCCTTCTTCTAGGGGTGAGTCGGAGGCCAGTCGGTCCCTGACTACCAACGTGGGTTTCTTGGTAAACAAACTCACCACGTTCGGGATCACCATATGGTTGGATTGAATGGAAGCATCTTTGATTATTTCCAAGAAGTATTCCAAAATACTTCCGGGAAAAAAAAACGCAGATTCCTTTAAATGTTGAATCGAAAATGAAGGTGGTTACATTCTTGATCTTAATTATTATAAAACCCAGGTTGCGTGTGTTTGTGTGTGTGTGTGTGTGTCTGTACGTTTATATATTGGATCGGATTTTCTACATTTTTCAACCGATTTCAACAAAACTTCACAGGACTACGTAAAATTATCTTGCGGTGGTTCTGACAGCGCCAAAAATTGGAAAAACACAATTGTTTTTGCACGAAATCAATTTGAAAACACGATTAAGAGGCATTAATGAAAGGGGGACAACTCATATGGAGTTATACTCATTATTATAAAACCCAGGTTGTTTGTTTGTGTGTGTGTGTGTGTGTGTTCGTTTATATATGGGATCGGATTTCCTACATTTTTCAACCGATTTCAACAAAGTATCACTTTTTTTTGGCAGGTAGTGTTTCTTATTGTCTTGCACACTTTTTTCTTTATTTTTACATTCAGAATGTTTTAAAAATTCCATTTACAAGACAATTGTTTATAATAAAATTCTATTCAAGAACGATTGAAAACCTATTTTTTTGTTTGAGTTTGGGTTTGACCAATTCGTAAAAAAAAAAAAAAAAAATTAAGACATGCGTGTCCGTCAACTTTAAACAATAATCTTTGTCAATTTTATTTTTCAGTTTTTATGATGGTCGATACTTGATCTATTTCTTACTGTTACATACCCGGGCAACGCCGGACTCTACTGCCAGTAAATAATATTTAAATAAATTTAACTTCCATTTGCTAATCGACATCATTGGACCTTCGAAAAACTCAGCAAGCGCGGATTCGACAACCACGGACACTCCCTCTGAACAAAACTTATGGGGTTGTTATCTTTACCTTGCTCTAGGTAAGCGATACATAGATCCTGTATCAAAAACACCTGAAAAAGCTTGACTATTTTCGACGGCCTAGCAACGAAGTCTTCAATTGCTCAAAAATGCCGAGCATCCTCAAGCATCGCTTCAGGTCGTCAGAACGTGTTACCCGAATGACGATATTCAGTCACCCACCCCCACCGCCACTAGGGCATCATGTGGCACAAGGCTGTTTTTAACGAGGGATATCCGAGCCCAAAAATATGCACATTGAACCCGTATAAACGGGTTCAGGGCCGGTTTACATCCCCGAAAGAGATTCCGCCCTTCGGAGCAGCCTCCTTCGGGTTCCTCCCCGCCCGAAGGCAGAGAGTTCAACCGAACAGCCGGTCAAGACTTGAACGACTGACTCAATTACCGTGTTACCCGAATGACATCTTATAGACTCCTGCGGACCATCTTTTATAGGGCGCTTATCAACTGCAAACGATACCGCGAGTCCCCAAAACGCCAACTGTTAAAGTCAAAGGCCAACTAATGACCGGAATCAGCCCTAACGCCTGCTAAACAGAAACTACTGATAGTTCGTTCTGGCATAGAGAAATTCATTTCGGTAGTTCCACCTTCGAAGCGAGGAGAAAGAATGAAGAGGAAGTAAAAAGAAGACCACGTAGGATCCGGCAAATCCAGCAAAAACCATCAAACGCCCTCTGCTGTGGACCCAGAATAGGTCCGAAAGAAACTCAAACTCAGCAATTTAGTGAAAACGTATTATTAAAAAAAAGAACGAATACACAATTGTTGGACGTCTGACTGACAGCAAAGTACAGTAGTCAACTCGTGAACAATATTTAACGATCCCCACCCCCCACGAGGAATGTATGTGGCACAAGGGCGGGTTTAATGTGGGTTTCTCCGAGCCCGTAGGCTCGGCCAAAAAATATACCCTTTGAACCCGCCTAGACGGGTTCAGGACCGGTCTACCTCCCCGGGCGAAACTTTGCCCTTCGGCAAAGCTTCGTCCGGGTTCCTCTCTGCCAAAGCAGAGAGTTCGAGAGAACTCGTACACGTAGTCAACCGTAGTCAACTCGTCAACAAGATTTAACGATACCCCCACGAGGAATGTATGTGGCACAAGGCCGAGTTTAATGTGGGTTTCTCCGAGCTCGTAGGCTCGGCCAAAAAATATATGTAGGAATGTAGAGAACGCTATTTTCATATAGTTAACTGAAAATAACGTCAATTATTGTCACGTGTGGATAATTCTCCACACCTGACAATAATTGACGTTATTTTCCTCACGTACAAAGCAAAAAACGAAATGAATTTAATTAAAGCAAGTACTTTAGTTAAATTCAGTTTGTTTTTTGCTTTGAGAAAGTCCACATTGGACGAAACACGACAGCAATAACTACAGTTTTCCTATTGTCATTTATATATATATACTAGCAGCATGGCCCGGCATTGCCCGGCATTGCCCGGCATTGCCCGGCATTGCCCGTGCTTGATTCAAAAATCGTACGACTCATACAGCAATCGCTATCACTTGACTTAAAATATTTTTGCCCTGCGTTGCCTTTAAAGGAGCGCCCTTTGCTGTCCTGAAGTTGTTACATGCCTTACTTCTTGCCTATCTCACACTGCAAATTTTTTCTAAGCTCTATACTAAACATTAAATCTGTTACGAAAAAAGAACTAAACAAAATGAACACAAAACGATCAGCTTTAAAAAAGGACTCGTAACTGGAAAAACCGAATGAAAAAAGAGTGTTAACAAAAAATACTTTTTCACACCCAACCCAGTTCTGTGGAATCAGAATAAACGTTGAGTTTAAGCAAGCGAATGAGGCAATTGAAGTAAAGTGCCATGCAGATTTAAATTTTTCCCACTTGTGACGAATGCTAGTTAACATTCGTGTCAGTCAGCTGTTGGCTCTAACGCTGGCCAATAGAATGTTCCTGCCTATTCGTGGCAGCCAGCTATAGGCTCTCACTCTGGCCAGTACAAAATGGCCGCAAACTACATGAAAACTGCCGTAGAAGCATGAAAAATTGATTATTTCCACTATCGATGAGAGTTGGAAAATGCAAAGTCGGTCTTGGCCTTCCCGTTAAGTTGGAGCATGTGCATGGAAATTTTGGTGCAAATCCGTCGATAATTGCGGCCGTGCATTCGTATATATATATATATATATATATATATATATATATATATATATATATATATATATATATATATATTATCAAATGGACTAAATTCGACAATTATTTTAATATATTTTCTGCTTATACTTTATTTTTACAGATAGAAATATTTAAATAAACCCCTTTGTTTAAAATAAACAGTATTAAGATTTACCGGCCTGAATATCCGAGAAATTTCACAGAAAATATGTATCCTCCGACAGGTATCGAACATGTATCCTATTCATTGATGCCTTCTTGGCATGCTCGTCATGTTGCGTGTCATGGGCGTTTCAATCTGGTGGAGTCCATCCCTCTACACGTTAGACGACAGCCGATGCTCTCCAATTAGGTGGCTTCCGCCCTGGCCAGTGACCTGCGGTGCGGAGGTTCTTCGCTCAGTGGTGCCATGTTGACACGACGCTCTCATGTGTGTTTAGCATGGCAACTTGGGGTCATCACGTGAGAGATTTGGGAGATATCGTGTTCATTTATTCTCCTCGCTAACGTTTTTCTCAGTTTATCTCACTCTGAATAACCCAGAACATCTTAGTGGCTTTGTCGCCATGCCTGAGGGCAAACGATAGACAAAAAAAAAAATAAAAGGATTATATACAGCGTTAACAAATCTAGGTTGGGCTTCTAATTCTCTTTGCTTACATTAAAAGACCGGTTCCCGTACGATAACTGAAGTTAAGCAATGGCGAGCCTGGTCAATACATAGTTGGGTGACCACTTGCAATGACCAGGTGCTGTAAATTTGGATGTAAGGGTGGTATAATAGAGAATGGATCGCAGTTGTTAATCTGAGAGCCGAGTTCCAATTCCAGGTTGGGTTCGTTATATTTACTTGCGCATAAATAACCTTGGGCGTGATATGAATTCACCATTTCTTCCTCCAGCTATGGGTTAATTAGTCCGACTTGTAACATTGAATCTTTAATATTCGCCACCAAAAAAAAAAAAAAAATATTCTTAAAATCTAAAAATATTTTCTGGCTTTAAATAACCTGTAAAAGGTTGGTAATCTGTAAAAAACAAATGAGTCAATCATATAAATAAAGAAAGTGTTAGGTTGGACAGTTTTCACTTGTGCCGGAAGATTGTTATGTTTATGTAACATTGGGTTGCATCGGTGACGGTGAAGAAATCCTAAATCTCAATCGGGTTCCTTATATTTATGTATTGTAAAGGTATGAATCTACTTCTTATTTCCCCCAGCTATGGGTTAAAAAGTAGGACTTCTATAAATAAATCATTATCATCCCCGAAAAATAGGAAAGGTTCATACACACACACGCACACAGACACACACACACACACACACATATATATATATATATATATATATATATATATATATAATCCCCCACCAAATATTTTCTGGCTTTAAATAAGCTGTAAAAGGTTGATAAGCCGTAGAAAACGAATCAATCAAAAGAAATACTGATACAGATATGTCTTTTACATTTATTTACATTCTCTGGAATATAAATGTGTAGAAACTATAGTGGTTACCAAGTGAGGGATCATTTTATATAATGATTGTAATGTAGGTCTGATCCCTAACTTTATATCCCCATGAATACTTGTTTTTCAAATTCTGATTAGACACGAGTCCATCTCATTTCTCCCAGGCTAATTACTAAGATTTGTATCACTAAACCATTACTATAAAAAAAAAAAAATCTTACAATCTAAAAATATTTTCTGGCTTTAAATAAACTATAAATGGTTGATAGGCCGCAGAAAACGAATCAATCATTTATTTATTGTTAATATGCATTTGTTTACAATATGTTAATCATATTATTTTTCTGATGATATTATTTTCTATTCATATTGTTATATATATTAGGTTGGTTCAAAAAAAATGACGCAATAATGTCGTTTTTTGACGTTAAAAATACGTCAAAAAACGACATTATTACGTCATTATTTTTGCACCAACCTAATATATATATATATATATATATATATATATATATATATATAAGTATACATATACAAATACCTACGTTTAGGTGTGCGACTTAAGCTTCGCTGGTATTCCAGCTCATTGGAAACAAAGTATATCTAATGTTTTTATAAAAATACACAGATGCCACATGGGAAGAACGTTGTTTCATAGACGGAAAACAAAATAAAATAAATTACTTTACACCTGATAAATAAATTTGATGATTATTTATTTGCCTGTCGATTCACGTCAACACGCGCATATACAGTTGCTTATATCTGGTTGTTTGATTTATCCAAATCTATACCTATGTTTCTACGTCTTATCAACCCTTTATAGGCTATTTAAAGCCAGAAACTATTTTTAGATTGTAAGAATTTTTTTGTAAAAGGTTGACACATATATATAAAATAAGAAGTAGTTTATTGCGGAGAGTGAGTGGGAACACAGACTAATGTAATAATCGTAAGTCCCCCACCTCTCAGTAACAGAGAGTGATGTTTATATAGTCTTAAACCAGTCCATCACGAGGAGGTGTTCAGCTATTCCACAACAGTCATAATGATGTACTGATACAAGTCTTCCTATATATCTGTGAACAATGGACAATCTCCTCGCAGATGAAAAAGAGACTTGAAGTTAAGAGAAAATTGGTTCTACAGAAGGATGCCGAAAATACCATGAACCAAACATGTGAGCTACGAGGAAGTTTTGGAAAAATGCCTACAAAAAGAACAATTATATTTGACCTCAGGAAGTGACATCTGACATTTCTGGGGAAAATAACGAGGAAAGATGGCTTGGAAACTTTGATACGCACAGGAAAGATTGAAAGTATAAGAGACTGAGAAAAGCAACACACAAACTATCCTGCGAGCGTGAAGTGAATGGATGACAGAGTATTGTTTGGAAAAGAGGGCAAAAAAACAAATGTTATTAAGAGATACCACAGACAGGAAATTGTGGAGATCCATGATCGCTAATGTACTGAATGGACACGGCACATAGAAGAAGAAAAATACTAATTAACCTATATCTGGGAGAAGAAGAGTTTGACTAATATCTTTACCAGGGGTATTTGCGTGTAAGTGAATATTAAAAAAACCCGACTGGAATTGGAACTCCGTTCCTTGATTAACAGCTGCGATCCGTTACTACCTGTACATACAAGCTTACAGCATCAGGTATTCCGCTGCGGTCACCCATCTAGGCACTGACCAGGTTAGACGTTGCTTAACTTCGGTGATCGTACGGGTCCGGTGTTTCAACGTCATGTGGTAATAAGCTCTTTATATCACTCGCACATCAAAGCTTACAGCTGATATTTCCCAGTGGTCACCCGTCTAGGCACTGATCAGGCTCGACGTTGCTTAACTTCGGTGATCTTACTGGAACCTGTTTTTCAAAGTGATGTGGTCGTAAGCTCTTTATATCACCCACATATCAAAGCTTACAGCACCTGATATTCCCCAATGGTCACCCATCTAGGCACTGATCAGGCTCAACGTTGCTTAACTTTGATGATCGTACTGGAACCTGTGTTTCAACGTGATGTGGTCGTAAGATCTTTATATCACCCGTACATCGAAGTTTGATATTTCCCTGCGGTCACCCATTTAGGCACTGATCAGGCTCGTCGTTGCTTAACTTTGGTGATCGTACTGGAACTGGTGTTTCAACATGATGTGGTCATAAACTCTTTATAGCACTCGCACATCAAAGATTACAGCATCTGATATTACCCAGCTGTCAACCATCTTGGCACTGATCAGGGTCGTCGTTGCTTAACCTCGGTGATCGTACTTGAACCTGTGTTTCAACGTGATGTGGTCGTAAGCCTATTATAGACTTGTATGCGTGAAGAGGAAATAACATTTTTAATAATAGCTATTTTGTATCTATAAAGAGACTTGCTCGTGTAATTTAAGTAGATATGGATTTTGAATTATTTCTTTTATCACGGGTAGAATCAAATAGAATGTTTAAGAATGGAATTCTGTTATTTATATTTACTTGGTAAATATAAGGGTGATCTAGAAATAATTTCCGCTCCTGTTTATCGTTTTCATTCTTCAATAAATAAATTACAACTCGATTTTATTCCGTTCTATATTCACTATTATTTGCAGAGACTTCTTGACACTTATCAGGCAGATCTTTGATTCCGTTTCAGGAAAATTCCTCAAGTTTTGATTTGAAAAAAAAAAAAAAAAAAATCTTTTCGATAAACTCTTGAATCTGGTTTTTATTAAAGAATTTTTTCGTACATCCATGTGGAGCTGCTGCCACAGATCGTTTGAACGCCTGTTCAGTTTTCAAGCAGGTTAACAGAATATTGGATAGCAGTAGATATCTTCACCTGTCGCTCGGTTCAAACTCCTCACCAGTCTTTTGAAGAGGAGTAAAGTTTTATCCTTTGTTCACTGTTTATGACTGGGTTTCCTGTTCCTTCTAAATCCTTCTGGCTTTAGTTTACTCCCAGTAGCTCCTTTCATCTTAGTAGCATTTTGGCCTTGGTTGGGGTGAATTGATGAAAAAAACAATCTCAGAAACTAATTCACTCGCTACATCCGACTCGTATAAATTTTTCTTAGCCTAAGTATCATAATTTATTATAACTTTTGTATCAAATTTAGTCTTTAAAAAATGATGTACAATTATATTTTATTAGATTATTATTTACCATTGCCATTATTCACACACTGGCCGGCACTTTGATACAACTTGAATGAAATCAATGGGTAAAAGTTTTCGACGAAGTTGATTTTCATTGGAGAAATCTTCCCTTCATCAACACGTGTTGCAGGGATTGTAAAAGATAATAATCGGTCGCTGCAAGGTTAGATGAATAGTGCGGGCATGATAGAACAGACCAACCGAGTTCCATTTTATTTTCCTGTGCTATTCTTTGTGTATACAAGTAAGAAATATGGATGAAAAAGACTATTTCAGACGTACTTTTATTTTAATAATATATCCCTTCAGCAGGTAGGCGATTATATCTCTCCTCAATATGGCGGGCGTGCTAGAACAGACCAACCGAATTCCATCTTTTTATCTGTGTTATTCTTTGTGTATGTGTTAAGTAAGCAGTATGAATTGAAAAGACTATTCAATACGTTCTTTTATTTTAATAAATAATCTCTTCAGCACGTAGGCGATCATGACTCTCCACATTTTCCTCTAGCTGTGAATTGCTATGAATTAATGGAGAAAATATTTGAGAGGTTTCCCGTTGTATTTCTACGGATTGTAATGATAGTTTTCTCGGTGTTCATCAGAGAAAATTTTCCCTCGACGAAACCGTTTTGCAAAAATCATAAAAGGTAATAATCCGTTGGCGCAATGTCAAGTGGATACGGCCGGTGTGGTAGATTTTCTTTTCCTGAGTTATTTTTGGAACATAAGTCAAGTAAGCATCTGAAATAGTCTTTTCGATCCACACGATCGAAAAGACTATTTCAGATGTTCTTTTATTTTAATATCAGATCCCTTCATCACGTAGGTGATCATGCCTCTTCCCCCAATATGGCGGGCCTGGTAGAATAGACCAACCGAGTTCCATTTTCTTTTCTTGTGTTATTCTTGGAGTATGCATCAAATAAGCAGTATGGGTCGAAAAGACTATTCAATACGTCCTTTTATTTTTAATAGCATTTCCCTACAGCACGTAGCCGATCATGACTCTCTACATTTTCCTTATTTGTGAATTGCTACGAATTCTTGCGGAAAGTATTAGAGTGTTTTTCCGTTGTCTTTCCACCGTTTGTATTCATAGTTTTCTCGGTGTTCATTAGAGAAACCGTTTTGCAGCGATCAGAAAATTTAATATTCGGTTGCTGCTATATAAACTGCATATAGAGGGTGTGTAGAACAGACCAACCGAGTTCCAAACTATTGCCTTTATTCTTCTTGTTCTATACTCCTTAAGACGTCAAGGAAAAGAATAGAATATTTCCTTGGATCCATTGTATACTTTGCCACTACCGTTCAGAAACTTATGTTAGCTCCTTCTAAATTTATTCTGCCCCGGATAATGAGTAGTTAGGACGATGCGTTCGTCCTTACATTGAGCTCCTCAACAGAAATTAATTATGACTCGGACCTTTTGAAGGACTGAATTAATTTCGAAAGATTATCGGAGATTTTAAAAACCTAATCAATGATTTTATCGCGTAGAATTATGTCATCTGCACATCTATATATCTATTTTTTTCATTTGCAGTCTCCATTCACAACGTAGACGATCATGGCTCTCCGCATTTCTTATCTTTTGTAGTTTTTAGCAATTTTTGTCTTTTCAATATCCTTCCCGCTCCCTGTTCTGCCATCCATTTACGCAAGCATGTTAGGCTGATTCCATTAGTCACTCTTGTCTTCAATATGTCCCGTGAGTGTTAAATTTTCCAAGCCTTCTTTCCTCATTATGTATTCTAGAAATTTCAATTCTCTGTTTCTGTGAAAAACTCTTAACTGCTTATTAGCTCTGCTGATAATATTCTGTAGAACAACATCGTTCTTACGTCATCTGTGAGGAATTTGTGCAGCAATTTTTCAAGTCAAACAACGTTTGTACAAAGACTTGTAACATTTTGTAATTTAAAAATAATATTTTTACACTTGTACACAATTAAACATAACTTAAAAAAAGACACACTGTCGAAACATTGTGAAATACTGTCTTTTCTTTTTCTTTTCTTAAATCGTGCTCTTCGAAGAAGAAGAAGAAGAAGAAGAAGAAGAAGAAGAAGAAGAAGAAGAAAACTGCAAGAAATTGGTATGAACACCGCCTAGGCCGGATTACAGACATAGGGTCTGTAACAATATAATGGGACTTGACAATGCAAACAATGCAATCAAAGCTAATCGTCCAGATATCGTGATCAGAGTCCGCAAAAACAAAATGTGCTTGACATGGCAGTCCCTGAAGATTGTAATGTATCTTTGAAGATCTTAAAAAAAACTGTCAAAATACGAAGACCTTTAAATCGAAATCTAAAACATGTGGCACATGAGGACATCGATAATTTCAGTCGTAGTTGGAGCCCTCAGATTGATTGGAAAAAATTTCCGATAGTCTCAGTGAAGTAATTCCTGGTCGCCCGGACCTGATTGAAATACAGAAACTTGTATTCACAAGTACAGTATACACCTTACGAAGGACTTTATCCATGTACAATTTGAGTGCTCTTAGGTGTTTTACCTCAAATATGGCTCAGTGGAAAATTCTGCCATTTCTGACCTTAGATCTCTGGTTGGGGCCCGGAATGAAATGCGTATAGACCAGAAATCAAAGGGAATAATAATAATAATAATAATAATAATAATAATAATAATAATAATAATCTCCAGCATCATCTTTCTAGTGAGGGTACTCATTTTAATAAACAGAATTTTCTTCTCTGTCAACATAATGACCTTCGTAATAAATAAACATATTCCTAATGATCTTAAATCTTATTCTTCTGTATTTTATTTTTCAAGATGTCCATCATATTTCTGAAAATGTTTTTCATCAAAATCATCGTATTTTTTTTTATTTTTATTATTTTTTACAATCATTGCACCACAAGCAAGGCAATAATACCACTAAGCTACAAGGGGCAACTGGGAGTAAACTTTCTTTCACTCCAAGTAGCTGGTCCTGGGTAAGACGTTAAACTACATCTGCATCCTGGGCAAAACGATGAACTACGTCCAGCAGCAAGGCCTCTGATCATGAGGTTTTGAGGAGCGTGGAACCACCTCTTAATTGCTGGTGTTCCTGGTCCACCCTGACCCTGGAGTGGTAGCACCTGTTAGGGTCCCAGGTATAGGCAAATAGTTAACCCCGAAACTGAGGTAAAAAGCATTATAAAAGTGTAAATCTAGGTTTTGATACCAGAAATACTTTCTAAAAAATTTTACCAGAAATAAATTTTTGAAGAATAAAATCTATTACCAGCAATACGTTCTTGGGAAAAAAAATGTTACCATCTATACATTTTTTGAAATCATATTACCAGCTATACATTTTTGAGGAAAAAAAGTATTAAATTTTTGACAAGAAAATACTACTAGGGAAAAATTTGTCGGCATTGAATGACCCATTGATGTTGATATGCCATAAAACAAAACAAACCAAACCAAACCGAACAAAAAATACATAGCATTAACCACGATGAATTAAAAAAAAAATAAACCAGTTTGTCTGATGATCGCAAAAGCGTGAAACCCAGGGTTACAAACTAATATCCATATAACTGAATATGTTAGCTCTATCATTGATATTGAGCACCGAGCATATATAATATAGATAGAAATTATATATATATATATATATATATAAGTGTGTGTGTGTGTGTGTGTGTGTGTGTGTGTGTAAAAACGGGGCTATGGGCTTGTGAGCTGAATCTTTGCCAGATTGCCAGTGGCGAGGCAGATTTAGCCTCGGCACGGCAGGGCAGATTTAGTCTGGGCCCGTACAACAGAAAAAATAGAAAAAAGGAAAACGCTCGGTTTGACTCCTGGAAGCTAACTGACGGACTAGTCACTTCCGTCACTTTCTAAATCGACGTCACTAAGTAGCCGTCACGTAACCTATGTGGCTTCATCTCAAGCAAAGAGTACAAGTACTCGCAAAATAATAAATATTTTTAATTATGATGAATTAAGGAAAACGTTTTTTGGGGTTTTTTTTGGGGGGGGTGTTGCATTGGAAATGAAGGTATATTTGTAATAATATTCATTTGTGCATTAGGAATGAAGGAATATTTTTTTGCTGAACTGCGAATAAATGAATGATTATTATGGTACATTTTGGTTTGTTGTTAGGATTAAAAGGTTAATAGTTTTCTTTACTGTACTTAGAATTAAGGGATATTTACTTTGTTTTTTAAATGAGGGACGAAAAAATATTTTATTCTGTGAATTACGATTGAAAGAATAGCTGCCTTATGGCTGCCATACACCAAATGTCAATCCATAATTTACTCAAAATGAAATAAATAAGAAAAGGCCTTATAAACTAGACACATAAACAAAGAAACACGCTTATTTATTTTACATTTTTGAACATGCTATTCAACTTTATAATATTCAGCGTCAACTTTTTGACCTTTACCTGACATGAGACGGACAACAAAGACGCAAAGCTCCCGCAAGAAGAAACGAAGTGGGATTTGAATTTAAAGTCACAAATGACGAACACGATCCTGACTTTTAAAACTCCAAGTCTTATGACAAGAATTCGGTCAGACGTATATTTTATTGATAACACTAAAGATCAGCATTCATTCTTGTCCATTTGTTTGACGGGGAAATAAATATGGGATCTACGTTCGGCTGTTACCAATATGACGAAGAGAAAAAGAAATTCTAATTAAAATATAGGCAGGTTTATTGAAATATCAAAAATGTTTTCTATGGTGACAGGATAAAAATAATCGCACAGCGCAATTAAATTCCATATGCTTCTCAATCTTTTCTTTATCTATCTATCTATCTATCTATCTATCTATTTCAGTTCATTCGTATATATCCCAGTCTGTTCATATCTATCTATCTATCTATCTATCTATCTATCTATCTATCTATCTATTTCAGTTCATTCGTATATATCCCAGTCTGTTCATATCTTTCTATCTATCTATCTATCTCGGTCCACTCATATGTATCTATCTAGCTAGCTCAGTCATTTCATGTCTATCTATCTAGCTAGCTAGCTCATTCATTTCATATCGGTCTATCTAGCTAGCTCAGTCATTTCATATCTATCTATCTATCTATCTATCTATCTATCTATCTATCTATCTTAGTCCACTCGTATCTATCTATCTATCTATCTACCTATCGAGCTAGCTAGCTAGTTCAATTATTTCATATCTATCTATCTATCTTTCTATCTCAGTCATTTTATATCTATCTGCCTCAGTCTTTTCATGTCTGTCTAAGTAATTTCATGTCTGTCTGTCTGTCTATCTATCTATCGCAGTCCTTTCATATGTATCTATCTATCTATCTATCAATCGATCGTTCTATCTATCTCAGTCTTTTCATATCTATCAATCTAACTAGCCATTTAACTAGTCTGTTTATATCTATCTAAGAGGGTTGGTTGAAAACTTTATAGGCTGAATATGAAGGAGTGATGCTATAGCTGTGAAGTATTTGCTAGCATTAATTTCAATTCTATTCTTAATAACTTCATTATTTACTCCAGGTAAATAATTATGAAGGAGAAAGGACGATAAAATTAAGAAAACAGAAGACGACTGTATTTACAGTTTTGAAGCACGAAAGGCGAAAGAAAGTTTCACAAGTGCGAGAGATGAAACAGATAGCTTAGAACATACGGTTATATCAGAGTAAGAAAGCGATCGTTGAAATCAATTACAATCTCCCTGTATGTGTGTATATATATATATATATATATATATATATTATATATATATATATATATATATATATATATATATATATATATATATATATATATTAAACATTTCATTAAAAAAGACAGACTATGTACTACGGTTAAGCTTTTTATTTAATTTTTCTTGTGTTCTAACAAGAGCTTTCTTTTCTGGACAAAAGGGTGTGTAAGAACTGTCCAAATGTTTTATATTTCCGAGCGCTTTCGGCTATACCTTTAGCTATTATCAAGGATGATTCGATTTTTCAGCTTAATTGAGTGTGTGCGTTTTGTGTATGTCTTAGTGTGTGGTAGGGATGTTTTTAATTTCCGAATACGGTTAGCACATTATGGCCTTGTTCGTATTTAATATTGTTAAGAGTTGGCGTTTTCTTTTTATTATTAAAGCTTCCATTATTTTTAATCTATTTTTTGCAGGTGGATGCAATTAATATATTTGTGTTTTCTACTAGTATGTTTCTAATGGAGTCTGGTAAATTTGTGTGTGTGTTTAAATGGGTTCTAATGGAGCTGTGATCAAATAGGTGTACCGTAAGACGTCTGGATAAACATGTGGTTGTGTAACCGATGTAATTATTTATGGGTCCGGTTTGATGAGGAACACAGTTCCTTAAGGGGCATTTAATTTTTAATGAAATATGCATAAACGAAGGATTTTTGCCTCAATATACAATAAATGATATATATATATATATATATATATATATATATATATATATATATACAACAATACTCACACATACAAACAGTAAAAAAAACCTTCCGATGTTAGAGGCCATCTACATTAATAAAAAGCAACCCACACTCAACAAAATTACATTCCAAACTAGTCACAACACATTACATTGCATCTAGACATATGGTTCTGTTGTTCATATTTCGGTCTCTCACGTTGTACGTCATAGAACCGCATCTTGAATTTACGACCCGCTCTGCTCTTCCACGACCGTAATAATCGCATAGCAATCTTCTATGTCAACATCATATTATGACACTATTTAGGGTTGCGTGAAAAAAAAAGAAGGGGATAATTAATTTAGGTGATAAGAAGCTATCACGAAAAGACACTGATCGATGTTATTTTTTCTAACAAAGAAAAGTGGTAAAGATTTTACTTTCATTAACGAAGAAAGTAAGATGTCGGATCTGTCGGATTTAATTCGATTTATGTTACGACGGAGCGGTTAAAAAGATAACCGTCTGCCCATGGCAATAATAAAAATTTCAAATTGGTCAAGTGGCCTACAAAACAGAATGCTAAGAGATAATATTAATCAAGCACGCACTGACCGAGAATAGCTTCAGTTTGGACCACCCCCAAGGAGATATTATTTGGGAAAACCACCTGTTTTATGTCAGAGCTGGCCATGATAAAATAAAAATTATCGAAACAGATAATTGGCGACAGAGTGCGGAGATTCACTGACCACACCGATGATTATCTGGCGAAAATCTCGATTGATAAAGTCTAGGTGACATTCTGTTAAGATGGAGATTAGGGACCACCACGATCGTGGGAAGTCTGCTGGGGGAAGAGAAAGAAAGAAGAAAAAGAAAAAGGAAGATTTTTTTTCCTTTGAGCGTTCATTGGCTGAAGGGTGGCGTGAGCGGTAGGCGAAGGTAAACTATGAAGAAGAAGGTGAGGCCTATTGACGCCCCCTTCAAGGGATTGGTGTGAGATGCTACTGTGAGAGAGAGGGGAAACTGTTGACGCCCTCTGAGGGGATTGGCGTGAGATACTAATATGAGAAAGGAAGAATTTGGGAGGACGATTCCCTTTAAGTAGAAAGTAAGGACTTCCAAAATGGAAAGTAATAAATTTTCCTATCCGAGAACGAGGAAGATCCTTATTGTGGATTTAGAATTATCAAGGAACCTCAAGCACCGACAATCCCACCCCGGTTTTGGTCGGCGTCCATATAAGCAGAGTCGCAGCGAGTGGACGGCAGTTGCAGAGTGAGTAACACAGACGCAGTTGGCAGACGCAGACAGAGTTGAGCTGTGAGCTCTGAGACCCACCTCGCAGAAAGCTGACTGAAGGTCCACGCATCACGACCTAAATTTCTAACCAAGAACAATTTATTTTTGAAGAACGACTTAGACTCACACCACCAAAATAAGGTTTACGAATATCGCCTGAAGATACACCAAAAACCAGTTTCTTAAAAAAAAAACAGCTTAAGATGTGAAGACTCGCCTAAAAAACGCAAGGTGTCACGAATCCATATTAGCGGTTTGGGAGAAAGACGCAGTCCTGTATTCGACAACCAGATATAAAAATATTTGTTATTCTTTTTTAACACCTTTGAACTTTTCGAGTTGTTACTTTATTTTCTTTTACTTATACTTGTGCGGTATTACCCTTGTTCGGACTCGACTTGCATTGCGGCCCGGCGACTGATTGATTTCGTCTACCTAAGATCAAATCACAATGTGGGTAGGTTAGACTAGAGGTCAAAGCAGTTACTTCGGTAACCAGACGTTGGAGGCGAGCTGGGAGCGACAAGGCTGATACCGAATCTAACCAGATTCCCATCCGAATCAGCAATGGATTAGAACGTCACATTTGGTGCTGCGACCAAAACCAAGTCACATTGGTCGTCGCAGGATAGTCGGAATGTGGGGCAGAGAGGCCGCAGGGTGACGTCACAATAGAATATAATCTTTGATGGTGAATATCTTTGCTTAAATGTCCGTATAACCACCCTGAAGATGGCTCATGTGAGCCGAAAGCTTAAATCGGAGACCAGCATCATAAAAAATAGATGCATACGAATTTTTAGAACGGCTCATGATCAAACATAATAGACATTCATTGTCTGTTATATTTAACGATATATGTTTAAATATATATTTTAATTCCCCCTATCTCTCTCTCTCTCTCTCTCTCTCTCTATATATATATATATATATATATATATATATATATATATATAGAGAGAGAGAGAGAGAGAGAGATAGAGAGAGAGAGAGAGACAGTTAATATATATATATATATATATATATATATATATATATATATATATATATATATTCTTAAATGTAATCTCCCATTATGTTTAATATAAAATAATAATCCCAACTTTAAATAAAAATTAATTTTCTTTTCTCATATAATTTTAAGCCATTATCAAAGATGACAATTACATTTTAATATATCAAACAAGACACGGACGAAACAATAATGATAGTCTGTTGTGTAAGACGAAAGCTTAGATTGGATTTAAACATGTATCAATATGGTGATTCCCGTTCGTCTTTCAATGATAATGTTGTTAAGCTTATCAGACAATATGAAAGGAACTTACTTAAAATAAATAGACAAAACTTGTCTATCTTATTGAATGAAACATGCATCAATGAAAAATTGCTGCATAAATATATATATATAAATATATATATATATATATATATATATATATATATATATATATATATATATATATATACCGGGTATATTAACAACATTGTCCAATTGTTAGATTAAGCTCTGAACAGTTGTATCTTAGAAATGTTTAAATATATCATACTGGAATTCTTCCGATATATATATATATATATATATATATATATATATATATATATATATATATATATATATATATATATATATATATTTCTGTGTGTGTGTGTGCGTGCGTGTGTGCGTGTGTGTGTGTGGTCTCGCCTCAGACCTTGTTAACACGCATCAAGTGTGCGAGGGAAATGCTGGGAAAATAGATGGTTTCTTCTACCACTTCAGAAAGTACATGCGTCCACCTGTTACGTCCTATCTTTAGGCAAGACGCATCAGATCAAATATGGCTTACCGCCACCATATGTGGACTAGAGTTGTGACATAATTCTATATAATATCTTCAATGTTGTTGAATTCGCGAGATGTAAGCATAATTTCTATACTAACACATTTTTTTTCACGCACCTCTCGCTCTTCTTACTTCTTTCTTTGCAGTGAACTTTAAATAATTAAATGCAATATCAATCGTCATGTACTGGCTTCCTGATTATTCTTCTGTTGTCTTCATATGTTTTTCTGTTTTCGATTTCTACCGCACCCATTAACACCTTGTGTCTTAGTGGCTTTACTGCCTTGCTTTGTGGTAAAATTCGCTTTAAAATATTAGGTTGGTGCAAAAATGATGACGTAGTAATGTCGTTATTTGACGTATTTTTAACGTCAAAAAACGACATTATTACGTCATTATTTTTGCACCAACCTAATAAATGGAAATTATCAAGAGAGAAAAGAAAAAGAATAGACATAGAATTTAACAATATTCAACAATATTTCGTCTTCTTCAAGTTATGTATAAAAATAGAATACAAGTATGAAATACAAAAATACGGCTGTACTGGTAATGGTTTAGTGGCATATCAACTACTTATGGGTCATTTAATGCCAAAATTTAATTTTATTGAGAGCATTATTAATTTCATTTACAAAAATGTAATTTTTTTTACAAAATTTCATTGTTGGAATTTTTTTTTGCTATAAAAAAAAAAACAGTTTGACCCCAGTTTAAGGGTTAATTATTTTACCCATAGCTAGGACCCAACCACCCCGGGTCAGGGTGGACCTACGAACAACAGCAATTAAGTGGTGGTTCCTCACTCCTCAAAACCACGCGATCAGAGACATTGCTGCCGGATGTAGTTTATCATCATATACATGAATAACTGGTACTCAACGTGACAAAAGATTTAAACACAGCAAATGTGAATGCCATACAAGATGATGATCGTGCTACCATTGCAATTTTTGCAATTGATCAGATTATAAAAGGAGTTGATCAAAGAGTTTAGTATAAGTCCTATGCAGGACTTCCGTGAACTCTCAAGTCGCAGGAGTTTAGTTTGGTTTAGTTTGGTTTAGTTTGGTTTATTTTTGTTTTACGGCATATCAACCTCAATGGGTTGTTTAATGCCGACAACATTTTTAGGATAGATTCGTATGAATAGAATGTGTATTCTTTGCTTTAGATTGGTTTGGTTTATTTTGTTTTACGGCATATCAACCTCAATGGCTTATTTAATGCTGACAACATTTTTAGGATAGATTCGTATGAATAGAATATGTATTCTTTGGTTTAGATTGGTTTGGTTTATTTTGTTTTACGGCATATCAACCTCAATGGGTTATTTAATGCCGACAACATTTTTAGGATAGATTCGTATGAATAGAATATGTATTCTTTGCTTTAGATTAATTTGGTTTATTTTGTTTTACGGCATATCAACCTCAATGGGTTATTTAATGCCGACAACATTTTTAGGATAGATTCGTATGAATAGAATATGTATTCTTTGCTTTAGATTAATTTGGTTTATTTTGTTTTACGGCATATCAACCTCAATGGATTACTTATGCTGACAAAGATTTTTATTGCTGGTAATATTTTGTTTTGTCAAAAATCTGTTTCTGGTAATATTTTTCCTTCAAAATTGTATTGCTGGTAATTTTTTTTTCAAAAACGTATTGCCAGTAATAGTTAACTATTTGTTCATAGCTGGGGCCTTAACAGGTGCTATCACCCCCGGGTCGGGGTGAACCTGCGAACACCAGCAATTAAGAGGTGGTTCCACGCTCCTCAAAACCTCCTGATCAGAGGCCTTGCTGCTGGACGTAGTTTATCGTCTTACCCAGCACGCGGATGTAGTTTAACGTCTTACCCAAGACGAGCTACTTAGAGTGAAAGAAAGTTCACTCTCAGTTGCCCCTTGTAACTTCGTGATATTATCGCCTTGCTTGGGATGAAATGATTACAAAAAATAATAAAATCAACGAAAATACGATGATTTTGATGAAAAACATTTTCAGAAATATGATGGACATCTTGAAAAATAAAATACAGAAGAATAAGATTTAAGATCATTAGGAATATGTTTATTTATTACGAAGGTCATTATGTTGACAGAGAAGAAAATTCTGTTTATTAAAATGAGTACCCTCACTAGAAAGATGATGCTGATGCTGGAGATTTTTATTATTATTATTATTATTATTATTATTATTATTATTATTATTATTATTATTATTATTCCCTTTGATTTCTGGTCTATACGCATTTCATTCCGGGCCCCAACCAGAGATCTAAGGTCAGAAATGGCAGAATTTTCCACTGAGCCATATTTGAGGAAAAACACCTAAGAGCACTCAAATTGTACATAGACAAAGTCCTTCGTAAGGTGTATACTGTACTTGTGATTACAAGTTTCTGTATTTCAATCAGGTCCGGGCGACCAGGAATTACTTCACTGAGACTATCGGAATTTTTCCAGTCAATCCGAGTGCTCCAACTACAACTGGAATTACCTATGTGCCACATGTTTTAGATTTCGAGTTGAAGGTCCTCGTATTTTGACAGTTTTTTTTTTTTTGATCTTCAAAGATACATTACAATCTCCAGGGACTGCCATGTCAATAAGAAGTCACATTTTGTTTTTGCGGACTCTGATCACGATATCTGGACGATTAGCTTCGATTGTAATTTGTGTATTGTCATGTCCCATAATATTGTTACAGACCCTATGTCTGTAATCCGGCCTGGGCGGTGTTCATACCAATTTCTTGCAGTTTTCTTCTTCTTCTTCTTCTTGGAAAATATAATACAGAAGAATAGGATTTAGGATCATTAGGAATATGTTTATTTATTATGAAGGATATTATGTTGATAGAGAAGTAAATTTTGTTTATTAAAATGAGTACCCTCACTAGAAAGATTATCCTGATGCTGGATATTATTTATTATAGTGTTTTGATCCCAGTTTCGGGATTAACTATTTTCCCATAATTTTATATCTTATCTTCAATGTTGTTGAATTCGCTAGATGAAACAGTAAGTTCTTTACTGACAGTTGTTTTCACGCATTTCTCGCTCGTAGAACTCTCTTTTTACTTCTTGATTTCCAGTGAAATTTGATCTTTAAATAATTAAATCCAATTTCAATTGTTATCTACTGTCTTTGCTGCTGTATATTCTATTGTTGTTGCTCATTAATAATGTTTAATGTTTTCTAATTCTTTCACACCCAGTAACCTCTTGTGTCTTAGTGGCTTTACTACCTTGCGTAAATACGATTACGAAAGATGCTGTCCTGAACACTACAATTCTCATTACAACCTCTTTAAGTCTATGTTCAATCGTTATCTATCCTCCTTATCCTCGTAATTTTCACTTCCGGCTAACTCTTTTTGCATTCATATGACGCGCTTCATGCAGCCATCTTGTGTGGCACTCATGCCTTGTGCTAAGTAATTTTTTGTAAAGGCACAAGGAAAAACTTTGAAATTAAAATAACGAAATAAATAGAGAAATTGCTACTATACCTGTACTAGCGGTCTGAAATACTTTTACATATTATCTTCAAAGTAGTTGAATTGGCTAGATGTAGGCATAAGTTTTAGGCTAACAGTTTCTTTTCTCATACATATATATATATATATATATATATACAGGATGTCCACAAAGTTAGTGTACAAGTATGTTACGTATATGAATATTTAAATAATATCTAATTGAGCTATTGTCAGAAAGGTGTAGAGTGAGTCTGCGTGTCAAGCATGTTGTAGTGCGGCCTATGTAATTATATATATATATATATATATATATATATATATATATATATATATATATATATATGTACACATGTGTGAAAAGTGTGTGTATATAAATATAAATAAATATATATATATATTATATGCGCGGTACTTATTAGAAAGCGCTCAATATCAGAGATAGAGCTAACATATTTGGTTGGATTGATGTGAGTTTGTGACCCTGGGTTTCACGTTTTTGTGATCGTCAGACATATATATACTGGGTGTCCATAAAGTTCGTGTGCCCTTTAAAAATGTATAACTTTTTTTGTATTTGCGATAGAAATAATTTGTAAAAAGGATTACAAAGAAGTACATCTATATTTTTTAAGGTTTTAATGAAATCTTATTTAAGTTTCCACATGTTCTCCATCATTAGCAATACAAAGGTTTACAAGATTTTGCAATTCATGGAAAACATTTTCCAACTGATTTACAGTAATGCCTGAAATCTCATTAGTTATTTTAGCTATACTTAAAACTAGGTACATTAAACTTTATAACATTTATTTCTATCGCAAATACCCAGTAACCCCTTGTGTCTTAGTGGCTTTGCAACCTTGAGTAAATTCGATTACTATAGATGCAGCCCTGAACACTACAATTCTCACTACAACCTCTTCAAGTCTATGTTCAATCGTTATCTATCCTACTTATCCTCGTGAACAGTCTATGACATGGTCAGTAGTGCCTACCATGGTGAACCTTCCCAGGCATACTAAACAGACCCTAGCATGATGAACAATACCTGGCATGGTAAACATCCCTGTCATAGTGTTCAGTCCCTGGCATGTTGGACAGTCTCTGGAATGGTGGACAGCCCCTGACATGGTGAGCATTACCTGGCATGATGAAATCTCACTGGCATAATAAACAGTCCCTAGACACGGTGAACTCGCCCTTGCATGGTAAACAGTCCCTGGCATGGTTTAAACATTCTGTCATGGTGTGAGCCATCACTGGCATGGCAAACTCTCCCTGGCACGATGAGCAGTCTCTGGTATGGTGGACAGTCCCTGGCATGGTTAACGCTCCCTGGCATGTTGAACAGTCCATGTCATCGTGTACAATCCATTTCCTGGTAAACTGTCCCTAGCATGGTGAGCCTTCGCTGTTATGGCAAACTGTCTCTGGCATTGTGAACAGTCCCGAGCATGGTGAACAGTCCATTGCATGGTATACAGTACCTTTCATGGTGTGTAGTACCTGGCATGGTGGACACGCCTTGGCATGATAAACAGTTCTTGGTATAGTGAAAATTCCCTGGTATGGTAAACATTCCCTCTCATGGTGAACAGTGGCTTGCATGGGTGAACAGTCCTTGGCATGGTGAACATTCCCTGCATAGGGAACAGACCATGGCATGGTAAACATTCCATGGTATGGTAAACATTTGCTTGTATGGTAAAGTGTCTCTGGCATGGTGAACAGTTCCTGGCATCGTAAACATTATTTGGTATGGTGATTATTAATTGGTTTGAAAAGATTACTAGGGCTCTAGACCAAATCAGGATCTCATAAAATCGAGGTGATTATGAAATATTGGGTTCATTCCCTCATTCCAGAATAAGGATTTCCCAGATGGGTGATAATATTAAGTTGGTGCAAGAATAATGACGTTTTTTGACGTTAAAAAAACGTCATTATTTTTGCACCAACCTAATAAATAAATAAATAAATAAATAAATATACTGTTTAATAAAAATCGGATCGTCTACTCAAATATGAGTATCCAATAAAAATAACATTTATAATGATGAAAATACGTCTGTTTGAGAAATAACATTCATTACCTTGAGTAATTCATATATATATATATATATATATATATATATATATATATATGGCTGCATGTCATCAAATACATATAGAAATATGATAGCCCTACCACTGATATTGAACGTGAAACACTTCACATATATAAAATATATATACAAATAATATATATATATATATATATATATATATATATAATTATTAATATTAATTTATATATATATATATATATATATATATATATATATATATATATACACACATATAATCATATATATATATATATATATGTATATATATATATACACAAATATACATACACACATACACACACATATATATATTGAGTGGACTGAACAATTGCACAAAGTTTTCGTATACCAAAACGAAACTTGGGAGTTGATGAGTGGAATATAATACCAATAAGCTAAGTGAAAAATTAAAACTATATATTTGTATCATATATATATTTATATATATATGTTAAAATTTCTATACTGCCTCTCCTCGTTGATTTTCACTTGTGAGAGTGCAACATTTCATTTGTAACTATTACGTTGGTGCAAAAATAATGTCGTTAATGTAGTTACATTACAAAATGCTAATTTAAAAACAAATGTCGATAAAAACTAAGATTTCTTTCCAGTTGCCATCTTATAACAATTTGTCTTTTACACAGAAATGATCTGTGAATTTAACTATATAAACTATTTAACTATAAAAATATATAATATATATATATATAAATATGTACAAATATATAAATATATATATAATATTTATAACAATATAATAATATATTAAAAATATATTATATTAATACGCCAATATATATATTAAAAACAACTGTCGGCAAAAAAAAAAGATTTTTTCCAGTTGCCATCTTATAACAATTTGTTTTTTCCACAGAAATGATCTGTGAATTTAACTATATATATATATATATATATATATATATATATATATATATATATATATATATATATATATATATATATATATATAAACAAATATTAGATATGTATTAATTATATTAAATATATGTGGATATATATATATATATATATATATATATATATATATATATATATAAACAAATATTTGATATATATTAATAATATTAAATATATATAAATATATATAAATATATATAATATATAAAAATATATAATATATATATATATATATGTACATATTTATAAATATATATATGATATTTATAAAAAATATAATAATATATTAAAAATATATTATATTAATACGCCAATATATATATTAGGTTGGTGCAAAAATAATGTCGTTTTCTCACATAGTAAC
>OZ010599.1:21139862-21149862 GCA_963932145.1 Acanthosepion lycidas
AAGCCCTTAAAAAAATGCGTCTTTTTTGTCATCTCTCCTGAACATTGTTACGCCATCCATTTGCACAAGCCCATCCTTCTTTTTCTTTGTGACGTTTCTCTTTAGGATGTTGGCGATAATGACTCTCCACCATTTTCTGTCCTTTGTAGCTCTTAATAAATTTTGATTCTGACATGTCCAATTCGTAACGTGCATACTAAGCTCATATTCTTGATTTCCATACATTCTCTTTTCTTAATATTGATAGCCAGTTATATAGGATTTCCTACAGTGTCATCTGCATCTTAGATATAAAGTACAGTGTATGTGTGTGTGTTCGTGCGTGGAACTCCAAGGAACTCCTCCACTCCCACTGGTCCGATTTAAATGATTCTGTTATGGTCCGGTCCCTTGTACCACGGTGATAGTCCAAGGTAGAACCAATAAAGAAGAACTTGAACACGTATATGGAATAACACAGATATATTACAAACAGGAATATATACAGAGAGGTAGAAAGTGTTAGTACGAACAATCAGGTTTAGTAGTAATTGTCTGAACGCGACTCTGTTTCGGACTGCCTCTGACTCGACTGACTGACTCGCTCGCTCTGACTGACTAACTGACTGGCTGACTCCTGACGGACCTCACTCCAGACTTCAGACTGTACTCAGATTTCAGACGGAACTCCAGGCTTCAGACGGAACAGTATTTAGTCACCCACCATGAGGGCATTATGTGGCACAGGGCCGGTTTAACGTGGGATCTCCTAGCCCGTGGACTCGGCCAAAAATATGCCCTTTGAACCCGCATAAACGGGTTAAGGCTCGGTTTACCTCCCCGAAAGAGACTCCGCACTTCGGCGTAGCGTCGTTCGGGTTCCTCTCCGCCCGAAGGCAGAGAGTTTAACCGATCAGCCGGTCAGCCGGTCGTCCGACTTCAGACGAAACAGTATTTAGTCACCCCCACCCACGAGGACATCATGTGGCACAAGGCCGGTTTAACGTGGGGTTTCCGAGCCCGTGGGCTCGGGCAAAAATATGCCCTTTGAACCCGTATAAACGGGTTCAGGGTCGGTCTACCACCCCGAAAGAGACTCCGCCCTTCGGCGTAGCCTCGTTCGGGTTCCTCTCCGCCCGAAGGCAGAGAGTTTAACCGATCACCCTGTCAGCCCGTCGCCCGACTTCTGACTGAACTCCCTGCTTCCTTTTGAGGCACAGTATTTATTACGTATGGAATAGTCCATTATGTTATTATGGGTAAGGTCCCATAATAACATAATGGACTATTAGCTCATTCAAAAAACATACAAATGTTAGGCGATGTCAGGGAACGATTTTCGTTGAGCTCAGATTCAGGATTGCCAGATTATGCGAGGTTAAAATATATATTAATATATTATACTTGCCATTAACGTTACTTTCATGGTTCAAGGGTATTAACTTTTATTTTCCTTTTGTATCCAAAATTGCAGCTAACTTGAAATTTTAAGCTAGCTAAAATTTTAAGTTAGCTTAAAAGCTGCCCTATCGGGCGGCATTTAAGCTAGCTCTTGTGGAAGATTCATGGTTTGGCCATCAACACAATAGCTAGGAACGAGAAGATGCAATAGGCAACAATAAACTACAGAAGAACTGTTCTATAATCTGGCTTCCATCTTCAAAGTCCTTTCAAGAACGATAAAAAAGGGAACCGTAGAGAGGAAAACTGGATCAGGGGGTCACAACTGGAAGAGGGATCATCATTTCAACTTAGAGCTAAAGAGATCAATTAGAAAAAATCCAACTCAATCTATAAAACGTTTGGCACGTGAGAGAGGAGTTTCAGCTATGACAGTCCAAAGAGCATTTAAGTATTGCATTAACATTTAAGCTTACCTTTTAAAAGTTTAACGATAATTCTTCTGCTGCTACTTAATTTAAAGACGATTTGATGCACGTAGATCCTTATTTTACGTACAAACATTTTTTTTTATTTCATGGGTGATAGAACAGGGGACAATTTATAAGATAAAATTAATATAGTGTAAATATGTGCAAACATTAATTATAATTAATTATAGATTCAATTTGAAGATTTAGAGAAAAATAATAGCTAATAAAGTAAAACCTATGTTATGGAATCTATATGAATAAATGGAGCTCAATTCTCCCACAAATTCTGAAGCCCAGGTCTATTTATAGTAATTTACAGACGGTATTTACTCTATCTCTCCACTGAGAAGAGATGTGACACAAGGTCATTATAAAGGTGGGGCCCAGAGTACGAACACACGGGCAGGAACAAAAATTACCCACAGCCCCGCAACCGTCGATTGTGCTGGTCTCGGTGCAAGCACAGATCCCGCCCTCTGGTGCCCCTCTGTCATTTGACAGAGAAGCCCCTGAGTGTACTCTGTCCAAGGAGAGAGAAGCAACTGAGAGACGATAAGTAAACGTGAACCTACTTAAAAAGAGTAAGTTACACACGATATTTACTCTGTTCCCCCCACTCCACTTGAACGAGATGTGACACAAGGTCATTATAAAGGTGGGGCGCCGAGCCCGTACGCCCGGGACAAGAACAAAAATTCCCCTCAGTCCCCGCAACGCTATGTTGCGCTGCCCTCGGTGCGAGCACCGATCCCTCCCTCTGGTGCAATGGAAGAGCGCGGACTCGGTCAGCTCTTCCCCAGGGCTGGGCAGCTCTCAGTATAATTTTCCTCAGTTGCCCCTCTGACCTTTGACAGAGAAGCCCCTGAGCGCACTCTGCCCAAAGACAGAGAGACGATAAGTAGACGTGAAATTATTCAAAAAGAGTAATTTGTATTTACTCAACCCGCCACGAGGTCAGGTTGTGACACAAGGTCGGTTTAATATGAGGAGCCCGAGCGCATGCACCCGGGCTAGAAACAAAAATTCCCCGAGCCCCGGCAACCGTCGGTTGCGGTGGCCTCGGCTCGTGCACCGATCCTTCTCTCTAGTGCAATGGGAGGGCGCGGCCACTGGCAGCTGTTCTCCAGGCAAGCTTTCTCAGCAAGAACACGCCATGCCTCTTACATAGTAGCAAACCACCCACATTCCTTAAGTATTCCATCGGTGAGAAGTAAGTTCCACTTGAACAGCTTCTTCCTGTGAAACACTGCCCTATGGAACCTACGGCAAACAGGATGTTTACACGATCAAGCTTAACCTGTTCAAGGCTAGGGTTAACTCTTAACTTCAAATCCTAAACACACAAATGGCCTCCAAACGCAACCCTCTACATCGAATCGCTCCCGGGCCTTTTAAATTGTGAACCTTGCTGTAAAACACAGACACACACACGTTTATATATACACAGTCTTTTTTCACGCCATGGGAAAACTCAAACTTACCCTTGTACGATAGTAAGCAATACTCTGATTGCTAACATTTCTATTTAAATAATTAATTCAATTTGTTTTCTCCTTTTTTTTTTCGCAAAGACGAAATAGAACAAAAAAACGATTTCGTTTTTAAGGATGCCTCGTCTATGAACTAAAAAAAAAAAATTACAAGCATGAAGACGCCGATCGTCGCTATTTGGTTTCTGCTTAGACAGTACCCGCGGTAGACGAATGTAAAGGTCTTGAACCCAAGTGTCCAACAGGTTGGATTTCTGGGTGTAACATAATCTCTGCGCCATCGCTGACCGGCGTCTGTTCCCGACGTGACTGGGGTTAAGCGTATTGGACATTGAAACCCGCCCGAATCTGCATGGTTTCTGCATAAAAATGAATATCAGGAAACATTTCCGGTTATCCTGATTGGAAATCCGTAGCAGTCAGGGTCAAAATATTACCTGTGTCTCCAGTTTCATTCTTTGTCGCTCAAAACGTCAATTTCAAAGGGTCGCTTCTGTTGCATTTTTGTCCTAACCATGAGAATATTGAGAAATTACATTGAGAAACACTGGTATTAAGATTTATCAAAATCATTGTCGCGTTATTGCTGTCGATACGGGAAATGCCTATTTCTTCGACTACTGCAGCGGACACAGCGGAATGTGTTCTTTTCTACAGTCTTGCTTGGTTGGATAGATGTCTACCAGATGGACAAGGGAATGGGACGTTCCAGGGTAACCCATTTAGCGTTGCTGATTCGGCGTGGTCAATGCATTGTGGCCGATTCGACATAGGAATTTTTCGGCAGAGAGACGATTAGGCGTCAGATTACAGCGTTTAGTGGTCAAATTAGTCATACTTCGAATATTCCAATTATTTTACTGACGCCGAATCAGCGACGCCGAATCAGCGACGTCAAATTGGCTCCGTCGAAACGTACCAAAATCACACACACACACACACACACACACATATATATATATATATATATATATATATATATATATATATATATATATATATATAATGAAAAACAGACCACTTTGAGGTACCATTACAATAATTTATTTCACCAAAATCCTTTTTAAGGACCCCAGATCATCAGGTAACACTTCCAACAATGAAATGAAAGGAAAAATGATATTGAAAATTGATGGGTAGTGTAATTTTTGTAATTTAACAAGGGGGGGTATAGGGGGTAGTTAAAGAGACAAGGTAGAGTATAGGGAGGGGTTAATTTCATATCTCTCTTAAGCGTGCTTTACATTGGGGTAGGAGGAGTGACCAGACCATG
Source organism: Acanthosepion lycidas (assembly GCA_963932145.1). Lineage (NCBI taxonomy): Eukaryota > Metazoa > Mollusca > Cephalopoda > Sepiida > Sepiidae > Acanthosepion > Acanthosepion lycidas. The sequence continues at coordinate 21,144,479 of OZ010599.1, forward strand.
ACCTATTTAGATGGTTACCTTAACGGAAATGATATATAGACATGGGAGGGGAGTAGGGAGAAAAGAAAAGGAAAAATGAAAAAGAGAGAGGAGACAGAAGACAGTAATACAGATATATACAAATGAGTGTTACGGCAAGGAGAGAGGGGCAGAGGGAAGTAAATCGAAAGAGGTTGTAATTGTGTTTTAACAAATTTAAGTAAAGAATAGATTTCAATGCTTGATAGAAATTTAGATGTCTAAAAAAAAAAAATTGATGATTGTTATCAGTTTAAATATTTAATTTTTTAAGTAAATAGTTTAGGGACTTAATATAAGTTAACTACTATTTTTATTAGCACATTTATAGAGAACATATTAAAGAAATATTTCAAATTATAATAGTTTATTTACCCGACCAATTGTACTTCCTTAATATTGTAAAAAAAATTTTCGGTAACATCTTTATTAGTTTTACTTTTAATCTAATTTATGTGTGCAATTTTTCTTAATTATTATATGGGTAAACTTACTTAAGGTTTAGGTTTAATTATTGAATAATATTTGAGGGTAATATTAAAGATTTTGTTTTCTTCTTATATATATCTCACAAACATATTCATGCAAATCCATATATACATACGTTTATTTACATGTACAAATACACACATAGACACACGTGTAACAATATACACAAATGTTCATCTATCTTCATACATAAAATATATATACATACATTTATCAATCATTACCTATATTTTAATATTTGAAATTTATTTAGATTTTAGTTTGATTTCATAGTTAAAGTTTAACTTTAGGTGACTTCTGAAGTGCTTCATTATTAAAGGAATTTCGTTAGTATTATTATTACTATTAATAGTTAAAGAGTGGTATAATTTAAATTAAGTTAACAATTTTAAAATGAAACTCCCTCCAGAGGATATATGTGTGTGTGTGTGATTTCTTTAACATTTCAATTATAACATAAAGCTGTTATCCCTACTCAACCCTCGACTTCCCTGGAGATAGAAAAGGATTTCAGTGACGTTATCGGAATGGAATTTGGTCTATACAAGACGGGAATAGGACGTTCCGTCGTAGAGCATTTGGCGTCGCTGATTCGTTGTGGCCGATTCGGCGTAACCAATTCGACAAAGGAAATTTTCGGCAGAAGGACGATTAGGCGTTAGATTACTATTTCGTCGTTATAGTCAAATTTGTTCACTCTCTCTCGTTTAAAAGCAAATATTTTATCAAAACGTGGAAGAAACAAAGTTCAACGCGAATGATACCTTTTTATTTTTGAAGTAACGAGCAAAAGGACTCTTGAATTAAAGACAGTGACGCCGAAACAATTCAGTTATTTTTCTGATGCCGAATCAGCGACAACGAAACGTACGAAACACTTAATAGGCGGCTGTCGAAGGAAAAGATACGAAGATATGAGGCTATAAAAGGACATACTTGTCTATTTGCGCACGTAAGCATGAAAATGTAACTGTACATACACAAAAGTACACAGACTGCATATAGTGAGATTGAAAAACACGAAATAGTATTTTTTAAATAATGTCCATAAATTTTCAAGTCTTGGTATATTATTCTTTTATGCGCCGTGTCCCTATCAAGACGTTGACGATTGTGGCTATCCACAATTTCCTTTCACTTTTTTCTATCCATCTTTATCCCCGGTCTGCAAACCTTTCATACAAACTCGTTAAGTAGGTATTTCTCTTTGCCCCTCCCGCCTTCACTGTCTCCTGTGTGTGTTACATTTTACAAGCTCACTTTCCTCATTACCAAGTTTCTTTACCTGTATAAATAATTTTATATAGATTAATATCTATTGCGACCTTGTAATATAAATTTGGTATAAATGGTTTTTATATTCTCAGGTTGCTCCCCACACCCGTTTACGACGCCAATTGTTTTTAAGTTTGTCATCCAGTATTTCTTTAATATTTTAATTATAACATAAGGCATGTTATGTCTACTCAATCCTCGCCCTCCATGGAGATAGTAAATGATTTCAGTTAAGTTATCGGAATGGAATTTGGTCTATACAAGACGGGAATAGGACGTTCCGTCGTAGCCCATTTGGCGTCGCTGATTCGTTGTGTCCGATTCGGCGTGGCCAATTCGACAAAAGAATTTTTCGGCAGAAGGACGATTAGGCGTTAGATTACTACTTCGTCGTTATAGTCAAATTTGCTCTCTCTCTCTCTCTCTCTCTTTCTCTCTCTCTTTCTTATTTAGTAGTCAAATTAGTACTTCGTCGTTATATGCTCGAATAGCCCAATTAAAGAAGAATACTAGCTGAAGGCATTTTACAATTTAACCCTTTGAGCCCTGCCTTCCTCAACAATTTTACCTCTTCGTCCTGAATAAGTTTTTTAAAAAAAGGGAACCGTAGAGAGGAAAACTGGATCAGGAGGTCACAACAGGAAGAAGGATCATAATTTCAACTTAGAGATAAATAGATCAATTAGAAAAGATCCAACTCAATCGATAAGACGGTTGGCACGTAAGAGAGGAGTTTCAGCTATGACAGTCCAAAGAGCAGTGAAAAAAGTTTTGAAGATCAAATCGTACGCGAAACGTATGAGGCAACTTGTCACTCCAGGACAGAAAGTTAGAAGATTAAAGAGGGCGAAGATCATCTTGAATAAGTTGGAAAATGATTCTGGAAGAACATATATATATATATATATATATATATATATATATATATATATGTGTGTGTGTGTGTGTGTGTGTGTGTGTGTGTGTGTGTGTGTTCGAACTTTATTTCAATCCTTCATGTGCTTCGGATTCTTAGCAATGATAAATTCATGATGAACATGTCATTTTCATTTATGATCGATTTCATCAGGATTCTTCTGTTAAGCTTGGAGAGTAATTATACATTCTTATTGCTCAAAGTAGAGTCCAATAGTGTTATAAAAACCTCGGAGTATTCCAGTAAGATATCTTTAATCATTTCTAAGATACAACGGTTCAAATCTTAATCTAACAATCGGACAATTTTACTGTTATACGATTTGGCCAATTTTTCTGTTACACCCAGTATATATATATATATATATATATATTTATATATATATATATATACCACAAAAACGCAAAGTATTGGTAAAATAAGCAGAAAGACTGCTCGTTGGCCAAAAGGGAGCTTCGCCAGACTTTACACGCCTGATACTATCAATCCTTTCTCCAACTGTATTATCTTTGTCTTTCGGTCCTGACAACTTGTACACCACCGGAAGAGGTGTAATCCATTCTCAGCAGCAGCCCTAACAGCCAATAGAAGAAAAATCAAGGAAAAACCGACAGAATGAAAAAAAAAAGGAAATAGAAACACGCAGTGCTCTATTCCTAGGTGACCAAGATAGAGTAATTAAACTTCCCAGTGTTACAACTCAGAGACAAAGTTTAGACCGGAGAAAAGGGTGTCGGAGGTTGCCCTCACGTGTTAGATCAAAGAAGTTTTGGAGATGTGGAAAAAATTGCAGAAAAATACTACCCACAAAAAAATTATGTGTAAATCGTCCGGAAGCTTTGTTTTTATGTTGACTATTTTCGTGATATTTTGAAATCAAGAACGAAACATATTACTGATAAGTTTCTAAAGAAAAGACCAGCATGTGGAGAAAGCGAATCAATTGCCATAAAAGCTCTTAAGTTCTGAGTGAAAACGCCAGCAACTTTTTGGTTTTTATGAAAGGTTTATAGTTTGATGAAAGCTGTTTATCTCTTTTATCTTCTCTTACCATGTTCTTGTACTCTTTGTGAATTCATTTCTTACTGTTCATTGTCTTTTTTTTAAAGTCTAAAATAGACATTTTACATGCACTGGGGTAACTGAAACATATTATTCAATCTTCCATTAATTTCAGTGGGGAAAATGCTTTGTAATACGTGTAATTTGCAATAGGAACTCAATATGGGAACTAATTATATTCGTATTGCGATGTCCCACTTGAAACCAAGATTTACTTATTCATTCATTCATTTCGAATTTTCGCATCCCACACTGTTTCAATACCTATTTAGTAAATATCATTTACTGACAAGGTGAGATAGGAAAATTTTAAAACACATGAAATAGCTTCCAAAATAAACAATATATATATATTGTGTATATTTAGGCAGCAATTTTTCATTGATGCATGTTTCATTAAATATTAGGTTGGTGCAAAAATAATGTCGTTTCCTCACATAGTAACATATGTAAGAAAACGACATTATTTTTGCACCAACCTAATAAGATAAACAAGTTTTGCCCATTTATTTGAGTAAGTTCCTTTCGTGTTGTCGGACAAGCTTAATAACATTATCATTGAAAGACGAAAGGAAATCACCATATTGATACATGTTTAAATCCAATCTAGGCTTTCGGCTTACATAAGCGATTATCAAAGACGACAATTACATTTCAATATATCAAACAATACACGGACGAAACAAAATCGTGTATACGAGACGCGGAAGCGAAAATCGCATCGCAGCCAGTGACGTAACACATGACCACGCGAGAGTGAAAGCGAGAAGTATTATATATATATATATATATATATATATATATATATATATATATATATATATGGTGATTTCCTTTCGTCTTTCAATGATAATGTTATTGAGCTTATCAGACAATATGAAAGGGAGTTATTTAAAATAAATAGACACAACTTGTCTATATTATTTAATGAAACATGCATCAATATATATATATATATATATATATATATATATATATATATATATATATATATATATAACGAGACAAAAGGAAAAAATATACTTAGCCGATGTGTTAAATCCTCTGAAAGAATTTATCAATTATTATGCTGCACCTGTTTATATGCAAAGAGGAGAGGATTGGTTTATCAAGGCTTATAAATTTCAGACCGTTCATGAATGTTCATCAGGTGACTGAAAGGTCAGTCAAAGCGTGTTTTGCGCACAAAGTGTCCTAATTCAAAGTCTGCTGTAAAGAAAGAGAGTAATATTCAAGTGCTGCGCTCAAATTAAAAAAAAAACTCTAAATACCATAGCGAAAAGCTCATCCGAACAATTACCATAAATGTAATTATATAAAAGGTCCAGGTAAGCTACATTATGGCGGTTGAAAAGTGACTGAAGCCGAGATGCCAGTTCAGGTCCAATAACATTGCAGACCTTTCTTTGGATTTATCAAGTATTTCTAAATATATAGCAAGAGCACCAGACCTTACGTGGCATCAATAATTGAATCTTAAACTTAAAAACATACTTCTACTGTCTCGAGTCTTCTTCATCTTTGAGGAGACCGTCCAACATTCGCTGCCGTAAAGGAGGACAAATGTCACGGAGCAGTTCAGTATTCTTTTCTTTGTTACCAAAGAAATTCTCCTGTCTCGAAA
>OZ010599.1:21154862-21177362 GCA_963932145.1 Acanthosepion lycidas
CATGCCATTCTCCATTTGGCATGTTCTTTTAAAAAAACGAACCAAAATGTAACCTAGTATCAAAGAGCATTGTAAATAGATAAAGCCTTTCTTAATTTGTGAACTGTACTTTTAAATAATTTTTTTAGCTTGGGCTAGCAGGGATCCCAACAATAAGTTTATCGGAACCTTTTCCAATCAATCTGAGGGCTACAACTATAACTGGAATTTTTTATGTTCTCATGTGCCACATTTTGAGATTTTCGATTCCAAAGTCCTATTTTGATAGTCTTCAAAGATACATTAGCATGTCAATCAGAAAACATATTCTGTTATTGGGGTCTCTGATCACGTTGTATGGAAGATTATCTTTGATTGTTCTGTTTGTGCGCATTGTAAAGCCCATACTTTTGTATATTTTCCAATGTAGATATAAACCACTCTGTCCTGTTGGGGTTTATATTCTGTGGGTGCAAGATCGTCAATGATTTCAGGATATTTATCACAGAATCTGCACTTGGGATCAAGACAATTTTTCAGTATGAGAGCTTGGTAATTTCTAGTTAGCAAGCATTGGTCCTGTGCAGAAAGTATAAAACCTTTAGTTTCATTTTCGAACCCTCCACTATGCAACCACTGATGGATACAGGGTTTGTCTACATCAGCTTGTTTGATACGGGCAGAGTTTGGCCATAAAGAGGCTTATCTTGTCATCTGTTTTGCATTTGGTACATTGCATTTGCTTTTGCTTTGTTTTTAAGGTTCTTTGCCTCTGCAGTAGATGCATTATGGTTTAATTACACTTCTTCACCCACTTGCAATTCTCTTTTGAATTTGTTTGCTTCCTTTAATACTGAATAGAGTTTCTTATTTCTTTCATGTTTTTTGGCACAGATCATCATCCAATCTTTTGTAGTTTCCAGGTATCTTTGAAGACCAATTGTTCTGGTTTTGTAAGACACTTCTAGTTGAACTAATCCTCTGCCTCTTTTGGATCTGGGCACATACAAACTATCAACATCAGCCTTAGGATGATGCATGCGATGGCAAGTGAGAAGCTTTCTCGTTTTGACATCCATTCGCTTAATGACAGCGATAGTCCAATTATGGATGTTGCAACTGTATTGCACGACGGAGACAGCTAAATTGTTTATGCCTGATAATCTGTTTTGTGATATCAAGTCGGTATTTAAAACCAAGTGCACATGCCTATAGTATTCTTTTCCCACTTTCTCCTTCATTTGGGCATATTGTATTCCATCTCCTTCGCTGGTTTCTAGGCATTTACAGGCTTTATCTTGTTCTAGTCCCCTAATCTTTTAGAAAAATCTAGATCTGTTGAGTGTGTTTCTGTAATTTTACTTTTGTACATTAATCTAATTCGAAATCCATACCGATGTCATCACTGAAACAATTTACAGTACTGAGGAGACTCTTCAACTCATTGTTGCCTTTTGATATAATCCATGATTAAACACTTTCTTTTTTACATTGTATCCATAGTTATTACCGTTTAGTTCATTGGAAAAGGGAAATTAAAGACAGACAGAACAGAAGGGGCGACAGAGAGCCTTCTTGAAATATTTATTATTATTATTATTATTATTATTATTATTATTATTATTATTATTTCCTTTGATTTCTGATGTGTACTCATTTCTTTCCGGGTTCCGCCCAGGGACCTAAGGTTAGAAATGGCATCATGGCGTTTTCCACTACAAAAAAAAATATATATAATAAAATAAAATAAAAATTACATAGACAAAGCCCTTCATAAGGTGTAGGCTGTACCCGAGAGAACATTTTTTTGTATTTCTTTAAGGCATGGGCTTCCAGGAATCCCTTCAATTAGTCTACTGGAATCTTTTACAACCAATCTTAGGGCTCCAACTACAACAGGGATTGTTGATGTTCCCATGTGCCACATTTTTTAGATTTCTATTTCAAGGACCTTGTATTTTGACAGCTTTTTGAATATCTTCAAAAATACATTGCAGTCCACAGAGATTGTCATATCAATAAGGAAACACTTTTTTTTTGTTTGTGGTCTCTAATAACAATGTCTGGGCGGTTAGCTTTGATTGTTCTCTCCGTGTGTATTGTGTAGTCCCATAGAATTGCAACAGGTCCTATCTCCGTAACCGGGTCTGGGTGGTGTTCATACCAATTTCTTTCAGTTTCCTTCCGGTAGAAGTTGCAGATTTTCCATTGCAGATATTGGCCAACTCTGTCATGCTGGGTTTTATATTCAATGGCTGCCAATACCATGCAACCTGATATAAAATGATCAATTGTTTCTGGGTAATTATCACATAACCTGCATTTTGGGCTAACACAATATTTTAGTATGTCTGCTTGATAATTTCGGGTGAACAAGCACTGATCCTGTTCAGCAAGGATAAAACCTTCCGTTTCAGCTTTTAACCCTGCACTACGTAGCCACTGATGGGTACGGGGCTTGTCTACGTCAGCTTGTTTGGTACGGGCAGAGTATTGGCCATGAAGCGGTTTATCTTGCCATTGTTTCTATATCTGGTCGGTTGCATTTGTTCTTGCTTTCTTTTTTATGTATTTTGCAGCTTCAAAAATCATTATTATTATTATTATTATTATTATTATTATTATTATTATTATTATTGTTGTTATTATTATCAACATTATTATCATAATATTTTGATTTCTGCTATGCTCATACTACCTACTAAGACCCCGGGAAGTCCTAAGTTAGGTATTGATGTGTTTGTATAGCTACTTTTCATGATTTGTTTTTCTAACTCCCTATAATATCACTAGAGTTACATGGACAAAGTTCTTAGTCTGTAGTTAACAAGACAATTTTTTTTTATTTCTCTTAAGCTGGGATCTCCAGGAATTTTTTTTCAATGTGTTGTTGTGTTCCTTTTTTATCATTCCAAGCGCACCTACTGTGACTAGTACTATTCTTGTTTTCAATTTCCACATTATTCTTCGATTTTCAAGTCTTTAAACTTAGAGATTTTTTTTCTCAAATTTCTTGGTTTTGTTTGTTCGTCCGCTGGGCAAACCATATCAATTAATCGGCAAGTTTTTTTGTTTTTTTTTCAGTTTTGACAATTATGTCCGGCCTATTTGCTTCAATCTTCCTGTTTGTAAAGATGGTGTAATTCTATAGAATTGTGATATCTTCCATTTCCGTAACCTGTAATGAGTGATGTTCATACCAATGTTTATTAACATCTTTTCCAAAGTGGTAACATATTGTCTATCGTGATGTTTTTATATTTATTTGGCGCCAGTTCAGAACATCCTGAGATTAGATGCTCTATGGTTTTCTGATATTTGTCACAAAACCTGTATGTTGGATCCACACTGTTATGTATGATATTTACCTGAAAGTTTCTAATGAAAAGACTCTGGTCTTGCGTTGCAAGAATAAAGTCTCCCGTTTCAGCCTTTAATCAGGATTCTCGTAACCATCGATGACGGTTATTGGATGACATGTATATTGGCCATGCAGAGGTTTCTCTTGCCGGCATTGTTTCATCTGTTCAAGAGCTTTATCCTTGGTTTTCTTTTTCATATTTTTTGTTGCAACTGTCGCTTCTTGAGCTCTGTTTAATTTTCTACAGAATCTACTTAATGCAAATCGCATTTGTATTTTCAACCTTCTTTCATGATTGAATATTTTTCCACCTGTTTTCCTGTTGTTTGACTAATTTTTGTATTTCTTTGAAGCAAGAATTTTTCAATGTGTTGTTGTGTTCCCTTTTTTATAATTCCAAGCACACCTAATATGACCGGTACTATTTTTGTTTTCAATTTTCTACATTTTCTATATTTCGATTTCCAGGTCTTTATACTTCGATAATTTTTCCTATGTTACACTCCGCTGGACAAACCATGTCAATTAGGAAGCAATTTTTTCTTTTCGATTTTTGACAATTATGTCCGGCCTATTTGATTCAATCTTCCTGTCTGTAAAGATGGTGTAATCCCATAGAATTGTGATGTTCATACCCGTGTTTATTATCATCTTTTCCAAAGTGTTTGGACATTGTCCGCTGTAAGTATTGCCCCCCACTCTATCCTGACGATTTTTTATATTCATTTGGCGCAAATACAGAACACCCTGAGATTAGATTATCTATGGTTTCCTGATATTTTTCAAAGAAACTGCATTTTAGTATTATGCATGATATTTGTCTGAAAGTTTCTAGTGAAAAGACTCTAGTCTTGCGATGCAATAAAGCCTTTTGTTTCAGCCTTTAATCCAGATGCTCGCAACCATCAATGAGTGTTAACTTTATCAGTTCATTAGCCTCGTTCTGGATATTGGCCATGCAGACGTTTGTCTTGCCAGCGTTGTTTTATCTGTTCAAGAGCTTTATCCCTGGCTTTCTTTTTCATAATTTTTGCAACGACAGTTGGTTCTTGGGTTCTGTTTTAGTTTTCTACAGATTTTACTAAATGCAAATCGCGTTTGTATTTACAACCTTATTTCATGATTAAATATTTTTCTACCTGTTTTCGTGTTGTTTGACTAATTGTATCATCCAGTCCTTTGTTATTTCCATGTATGTTAGTAAGCCAATATTTTTTTCTTGTATGACAATTCTAGCTGAATAAGACCTCTTTCACCTTCTTTATGGAGTATGTATAGACTGTCTACATCAGCTTTTGTATAATACATGTTATGCTTAGAAAGAATCTTTCATGTCTTATGATCCATTCGTCTGCTATCATTTAGAGTCCAGTTCAAGATATTGAAACTATATAGAACCTTCGTAATGGCAAGGCTATTAATTCACGTAATTCTACTCTGAGAGTTCAGTTCACTTCTTAATATTAGTAGTACCATTCTACAGAACTCTTTTCACACTATTTCTTTCGTTTTTATGGTGAATTCTTTCACACTCTTTTATACCGAGAGGTACTTATAAATTTCTTCTTGCTCCAAATGTTTAGATTTTACCCCACAGTCTAAGCTAACAGAGGAGATTGTTGTAGTGATCCTCGTAAAATTGTGGCTTTAGCACATTTATTCAGACCAAATTCTATTCCAATGTCATCTCTGTTACCCAGAGACCTTCCAATTCACTGTCATTCGTAGCATACAACTTTAAGTCATCCATGTAAAATAGATGTCTTATTTTCTTTTGAGATATCTTATAGCCATATTCCGTCCTGTTAAGCTCGCTGGTTAATTCTATTAGGGGTAGACAAAATAGTAAGGGAGACAACAAGTCACCTTGAAATATTCCTCCATTGATGTTTATTTCACCAGACTTATAGACTCTATTTATATGATATGAGGTGAAGTGTTGTTTTCCATATTGGCATACTTTATTTGATGAAATTAATGCAGACGGGTGATACCTTGTATATACTTAAAGGCTTTAAGAACCAGGAACGGGGTTCACTATCAAATTCCTCACGGTAATCTATCCAGACATGTTTCTTTGTATTGAAGCAATTTTCCAACATCATCCTATTAATAAGTAATTGATCTTTACATCCGTAAGAGCCTCCTATGCATCCTTTTTTGTTGAAGAGGTAGTATGACTGTTTTGTCAGAATAGATGTCAACAGTTTGTAAGTAGTGGGAAGGCATGTAATTGGTCTGTAGTTTTGAGACATTTTTGTCAACATTCTTAGACAGAAGGAAAGGAGATCTTTTGGTTAATCATATTGGAATTTTAGTAGGATCATTGACCATTCCTTGATGTTCTTTGGCTAGATTTTATTTTCCGTATTTAGATAATAGAGACAAAAGTTAGGAATTTTAACTGGAGAATTATAGTTGTGTGCTTTTTTTTTTTTTTTTTTTTTTTCAGTGATTCCTGCTCATGTTTGTTCTGGTTTATTTTTCATCCTTTTTACCTTTTGCGTAATCCAATCTGCTTCTATCTTATGTTCTTTAGAGGAAAGCCCATATTTTTTATTAGAATTTTATAACCTTCTTCATTGTTGTTGTGGATGTCACTTCAATTTTTTGTTTGCAAATTTCTCTGTAAAATTTCTTTGCATCGGATTGAAGGATTTTGTTCTGTCTGTAGAATTTTGATTTTTTTCAACCTTCAGTTTTATTGTTTGCTTTATTTTTTTTCTTTTATCTGATATGACTTCATTTTCATTCGTAATTTTGTCTTTTCTTTTGACTCTTCTGCCTTTTCTCGTCCTTACATTTTTTCCTCTTGCCAGTTTATATCGAGTACTGATAATTTACTTCTAAATTGTTCAATTTATTTCTTTATTTTCCTTTTTAAAGATGGCTGCTCATATCCTTGAGCCTGCCTTTTTTACTTTGATGTCTATTTTTTTAGTTGATGTTATTAATGATGCAGATATTGCTTTATTGACATTTATATGTGAGTCTACTTCATCTAGAATTAATTCGAGGGCTGCATTATAGAACTTAATAGTTTTCAGGATATGTTTTTTTGTTTATAATTTTAGGAGTTGTTCTCGTTCTTTCATTTCAATATTTTGTGTCTGACTTAGAATGTCTCATGATTTCTTCCATGGCTTCTTGTATACTATTCTTGTTTTCAGTAAAATAATTCGGTCCAATATGTTTTGAACTCGTTTTATTGCAGGCTTATGAGCGATTAAGATCCCGCCTTTCCAACTCTTCTAAACTTTCAGCAGCCATACTGGACATTTTATGGTTTAACTTTTAGTTCTCATATTGTTCACACAAGTGATGCACAGGTTCAAAAGAATTTGGAATTCAAAAAGAAAGTCGTTGGATAAATACATTGGAAAAGAAGTTATTGAACAAAGCAAAATATTATTATACTCGAGTTTTATGTTTAAATAAAACGTTATCTATTTATAATTATGAAAAAAGAGATGGCTATTTTTATTAATTTTTTTCCTGTTGTTGCTATTGCTCCTGTTAACCAGATTAGTTGTTCATTAATTAAAAAAAAAATTATTATTGTTGCTATCGTCACTTGTCTTTTTAACAAAATTAATTATCAAAAAGTTTTAATAGAAAAGAAAAAGTTATTGTTCGTTTAATAAATTTTCGAATTTATACGAAGGATAACGTAGCATTGCCGGGAAATTTAATAATAATAATAATAATAATAATAATAATAATAATAATAATAATAATAACATTTTTTCTTTAAATAAATAGTTATATTTTGCACCAAACATTGTATGCTATAACAACTGTAATTTTGACAAATGTTATTATTATAAATTTATGTATCGCCATGGCTGATGCTAACTTCTACTCGGGTGGCTCATTGCACCTTCTCGGATTAACGTTTTCAGCTGACTTGAAGTGAAAAGATTGTATTGAATCAATTGCTAGGAGAGTGGGTGCATTGCATCATCTCCAGAATCTATGTTACAGAGGTATAAGTCTACCATTCGTCCATACCTCAAATCAAAAGACGAATCAGCAATATTACTGGTCCTGACCTGGCATCTCGACTTCAGTTACATTCCCACTACCGTAAAGTTGTCTCCCTGTGCCCTTTCTATAAATATTTTCATGGGAATTGATCAGATGAGCTTTTTGCTATGGTACTTAGACTTTATGAATTCAAACGGTGTGTACTCCTCACGAGACCATTTTACCTTTTCTTTCTTTAAATAAATGGTTGTGGATCTAGCTGGAGATTTCGCAGGGCCATCGTTGGGATTACCCCTGTTTAAGGACCTGAAGATCCGTTATTTTGTGTAAGCGTTTGTCCCTATGGCAGATTTTTCGATCTCATGTAGGTACCCTCCTGAGAGGCGGGCCCTCTGTTTATCCACTGGAAGAGCTATAATGGAATATTTGGCTTAACTTTTAGTTCTCATATTGTTTCCACGAGTGACGGCACCGTTCCAAACGTCTACCCAAAGTTGCCCGGCACATTGGGTAACGGTCTTTTACAGACAGGGTTCTGAAGCCTGTAGGAGATCGTTCGCGACCTCATAACGCAGCAGCCATTCCCTCTTAGGCACGATTAACAGCTTGAGTTAGCACGAAGTCACAAGTCATCGTGACCGAGGTTTTCAGCGTTATGGCTTTGTTCAGACTAATGATCATGCCAAGTAATGCGCTCTCTATCAGGAAATGTACCCCAGGTCCGCTCAGCATAGTTGCAGTATAAACCAGAATAATCGGATAGAAGAGGTTAGATATTACATTATATATTGGCTTGTACCTGGTGTGATCAATTGTATGACAAAAAAACAAAACAAAAAAAGAGTACGTTTACATCCGCAGTTACAATGACTTGTCACTTCAAGCTAGCACAATTATCGATGGCGACATTTTAAAGATTAATCTACGAAACCTGTTCTATACAGCTGACAGTTCGATTATTTTGGAAGGGGTTTTGGTGCCATACATAACATCCATATGGATGCCTCGATCTGTCAAGGATATTTCAGAACGGATTGGTTTTGTAGCAACGTGTGGTATTGGGAGAAACTACCCCTACCACAGCAAGTCCTATGTTCAACTTTCTTATCCCCTATACTAAATTTGACTTATATATACACCGAGCTATTTAAATGGTTTTGTATTTAATAATTCCGTATCCTAAATGTTTGCGATGGATTCACGGTATATAGAGGGTGCGATGGATAAATTTTCGTCTAAATAACGTACAAATGAAAATAACACTGATATCTCATTTTAACAGATATACAGGGTGCGATGGATATATACAGGGTGCAATGGATAAATTGTCGTCTAAATGATGCAAAAATGAAAATAACACTGACATCTGATTTTAACAGATATACAGGGTGCGATGGGTAAATTTTCGTCTAAATGACGTACAAATGAAAATGACACTGACATCTCATTTTAACAGGTATACAGGGTGCGATGGATAAATTGTCGTCTAAATGATTCAAAAATGAAAATAACACCGACAAATCATTTTAACAGATATACAGGGTGTGATGGATAAATTGTCGTCTAAATGATGCAAAATTGAAAATAACACTGACATCTCATTTTAACAGATATATTTACGTAAACTGCGCAAAATACCTTAAAATGCTAAAGAGTAAATTTATTCAATAAAATCGCCATTGACGTCAACCACGGCCTCCAAATGACTCGGAATCTCCTGCATCTCTTCTGGACCCGTCTCCTTATTTAAGTTGTTGAATGCCGTCATAATCCTTGTCTTGGTGTTATAAATGAGATTTTTTTGGTCTCTCGCTGAACTTCGCCCCGCACATAATAATCAGTGGGGTTGCAGTCTGGGGAGTTAGGTGGCCAGACGGGGTGATGTGGTCGCAGATATTGTCTGACAGCCATGACTGTGTCCTCCTGATTATGTGGCATGTTTCAGGCATGTTTCCAGACATAGGGTCTTCCAGCAGCCGCCTTCTTGCTCCAGGGTAGCACTACCTCCTCAAAGCAGTTGATGTAATAGTCCGTGTTGAGTCTGAGGTCCGCGCCAATAAATTCGGAAGTTCTTTTCTTATCAGAACAATCAGAGTGATTTTTCTGAGCTGCCGTGCTTTCGCTGAAATGTTCGTATTGGAGCGCGAATGCTAAGCAGTACAGTATACCGTTTCTAAATTTACGGAGGAGTGAATTGCGTCATGCTGCTCTTTTTCTCACAGACGGTGTCTAATTGACCCTACTAAACTGTGCTGTCGATCAAATCAAAAACAACGCGCATGCGCAAAATAAAAATATAAGGTAGCGACAATTTACCTATCGCTGCTTGTACTATCACCGCTTTCATTTCAATTCCAGATGCTAGTTTTTTTTTTTATCCTTTTTTTTAGATATTTCATGCTTACATACGCAAGCAAGATGTATTCCCTGAATATGTCCTATTGAAGTGAGTCTATATCCAGTAAGTTCTTACGTCTTTCACACCGCTGAACATGGTATCTACATGTTTGCAGTCTTGAAAGCTTCAAGCTCGAACTCTTTCTGGCAGCCGCTATCCTTTTCATATTGATTTACGTGCTCCCAAATCCAATTTCCAGCCAGAGTGCAGTCACTCAAGTTACGTGGTGTTTGAATACTAGTTCAAAGTGCAGAGGTCAATAAAGTCAGTGACAACATTTGCATTCAATACTCGGTTTGCGAGAGGTGTGTTCAAATCCCCAAAGCGCGGACCCCTCACCCATATTTTATAAAGCTCTGGTTAGAAAGTCGGGCAAAGTCGGATCCTTTCCTTCCCAAATGCAAATCTAGGACCCCAACGCTTTCCTTGACAAACGGGTTTTGAATATCAGCGATGGGATTTAACACCAACGGATGGTATTAACTTAAATAAAGACTGAGAAAGAAAGAAATAAAGAGGAAAAAAAAAAACACTGACCAAATTTCAGTTGGAAAGGATATAAATGTTTCTATACATAAAATTCAAAAAAGAAAAACAAGGTGTAACTCCAGTGCTTCAGAAGTCTAAGTTGAAACCCCTAATTCCTGAAACGTAATACAATAATTATTGGTTCAGATGTTGCCTCGATCTGCGTTGCTTTACCGGTGATTGAGTTAAAGGACTTACCTGACAAGCATCCAACTGTGAATATTAGCTTCTCAGTCACATCGTCTTTTTAACACACACACACAAACGCACACACACGCATACACACACACACACACACACACACACATATATATATATATATATATATATATATATATATATATATATATATATATATATATATATGGGTGCTGCCTATATATATATATATATATAAAGGCATCACCTGGTATCAATTACTAGTTACGGGCAGAGACACCAGGACTAATTCAGAAATAGCATGTCCCTATTAGTTAGCGGAAATTCTTTAAGCGCCATTTTGACCGTTTTGTTTCACTCTTACCAGGCATCTATCAACCAACTTCATAATTCTATCTATTCAAAAATATTCCTTTTTTCTTAAAGTATTTTCTAGGAGACTTTTTGCATACTTTTGTAGAATTAGAACATAACCTATCACTTTGTTTCCTTCTCTTTCTCTCTCTCTCATGTTGAAATATATATATATATATATATATATATATATATATATATATATATATATATATATATATATATATATATGTATAAATTGATTTATTTAAAATATGTTTTTTCGCTACACAGTTCTAACCATGTTTCAAAAATGGAAGATAAAAGCTACGAATTTAATTTTGTAATTAAATTAAAGACATTAGTTCCATTTCATCCTCAAGCGAATTTTGGAGCAACTTTTAAAATTACTGGGTTTTAAAGACCCAGCCAAAATCATAATTCACGTTTCCAAGGTTACAGATAAATCTGTTTCAACTGTCAAGGGGTGTCTGGGTGTTCATTAAGTCTGTATTATTGTATCCGTTATTAGCTACGTTTTGGTAAGAGGTAGAGGTGTATTTTTCAATAAAATCTGACATCCGTTGAATGCAAATCGTCTGGATTTTTTTTTTAATTTATTGTTAACGGCATAAAATTCTTACGGCATTTTTTTCTATTTGTAAATTTAAAGATTCTTGGGGATGTTTAAGTTAGAATACGTTTTATTTAACTACGATTTGAAATATTTTCATTTTTAATTTTTATTATACTATAATTTTTAAGAACAATTAAATGTATTAGAATCTCTTATAATATGTAGAATTATTTTTACATCAAGTATAAGTATGTATATTAGGTTACAATTTTTTTTTTTTGTATTTAAATATTATTTAAGTAAAATTTATGACAATGACGGCAAAAATAGTTACTTAATTTCACTGATTTAGTAAACTTTTATTTTTTATATAAACCTAGTAATATATTGTTTCTTATGTAAGTACAAAGGACATGGGTCATTCAAAAGTTTACATCTTCTGGCATTTCATATTAATTTTATTTTACTGTAGGTGGTTTATTGGATTCTTTTAAGTGCGTGTAGTACTAAGTAAAAGAAGTTTAGGTTAGAATTCATTTTATTTAACTACAATTTTAATTACAACTTTAAAATATTTTCATTGTTAGTTTTAATAGACTATAATACTTTATAATAGAAGGAAATGTATTAGAATTACTTATAGTAAGTAAAATTATTTTTCCACATCAAGTATATTTATATTACGATTTTTACACTTTTATATTTAAATATTATTTAAGTAATATTTATGGCAATTACTGCAAAAATAGCTAATTCATTTCTCTGATTTAGTAAACTTTATTTATTTATTTATTTTATATATATATATATATATATATATATATATATATATATATATATATAAATATATAAACTTAGTAATAAAATTTCATATGTATGTACAAAAGACATGGGTCATTCAATGGCCTACATCTTCTAGCTTTTCGTTATAATTTCAATTTTCAGTAGGTGTTTTATTGGATTCATTTAAGTGCCGGTAGTACTTTTTGAGAGGTGTTTAGGTTCGAATACATTTTATTTAACTACAATTTTAAAAGATGTTTAGGTTAGAATTCGTTTTAACTACAGTTTTAAATACAACTTTAAAATATTTTCACTGTTATTTTAATAGACTTTTTTCTTTTCTTTTTCTTAAAGAAAAAACAAGTAAATGTAATTACTTACAGTATATAAAATTATTTTTCATGTTAAATATAAGTATGTATACTACCTGATGACACCTTTTTAAATTTATTTTTATTTTTAAATTTTTAAATATTATTTAAGGAAAATTTTTGACAATGACGGCATAAAATAGCTATTTCATTTCTCTGATTCAGTAAATTTTTATTTTTTATAAATTTAGTAATATATAGTTTCTCATGTATGCACAAAGGACATGGGTCGTTTAATGACCTACATATTCTAGCTTTTCTTATTATCTTCCCTTTTACTGTAGGTGTTTTATTTGATTCTTTTAGATGCCAGAAGTATTTTGCGAGAGATGTCTGATTTTTATATTTATTTATCCTAAATGAAGTTTGATGTTGGTTGAATCTTTTTTTGAACTCATGGCTAGTGCAACCTATATATATTTTTATATTTTCAGGACTTTCAATCGAAGAGATATTGCATTAGTATACTAATGATTCAGTGCGACATTTATTTTGTAGAGGGCAATTATGAGGGTTTCTACAGTTACATAGTTTTTGTTAATTTTCATCAGTTTTTATCTTTATTTTTCCATTGTCTAAATTTTTTGGGTTTTGGTATAAGTGTTTATTTAAGATATTAGCATTATGGTTCTTAATAATTTTTTCTAAGTTTTCTGTACAGCTATAACTCAATTTTAGTGTGTTTTTATTGAAAATAGTACTTGGTTTAGTTTCACTAGGAAAATGTTTGACTATTAATGTGATGAATTTATGTCCTAATTTGTTCTTTACCATTTGGTTGTATGGGGGCGTATACCAAATAATTTTTCTACATCTGTTTTTTCTGTGCTTTACATTTTCATTTTTTATATAAGTTAGTTTTGGGTTTTTGTAGCCACTATCTTTTAGAGCCTTATTATAGGAATTGATATGCTCATCGAAAATCTTGTCATTTGCTGAATTTGTACTAATTCGTTTACTGATAGATAACGGTATATGTTTAATTATAGAGGGGGTGATTTGATTTAGGGTGTATATATAAAGGATTGGTGTTGGGTTTTTTTATAAGGTGTGTATGTATTTTTATTTAGATCTAATGTTATATCTAGGAAGTCCACTTTTTTAATTTAGTGCTAACCGTAAATTGTAAGCACATGCTTTTAAATTCTTTATATAATACATTTTTAATTCTATCTATTTTGGAGCTAGTTGAGTTCCTAATAACCATAAGTCCATCGTCTCTTTTAAATAAATCAATTTATAATATTAATGCTCCGTAAATTTACATTGAGCACTATTTTGTAAAAATAAAAATATCTATAAGAACACCGGATTATATATCTTACTGTTCTTTTATATATATATATATATATGAAGAAATATACTTTTAAGGTGAGCTATATATATGGGATAAAGTGCTCAATAATCAGAGACAGAGCGTATGTAAGTATAAATAAAAAAGTGGACATTGAAGTCAACACTGAATGGCGACAGGCTGTTTCATGTTAGACTCAGTCTTCAGGCCGCTCGATTGGGTCTAGCATGAAGCAGCCTGTCGCCTCTGAGTGTTGATTTCAATGTTCACTGTTATATATAAGATCTGACGTGTTAAATTTTTGTAACTACGAAGTGAAAAATGCATAAGTTATGTACTGTACGATTTAAAATTCACGATGTAAGACTCAGAGGAGGTAACAAAATATACGCAAAATACACACACACACACACACACATACATATATATATATATATATATATATATATATATATGTATATATATATATATGCCATTTTTATAGATACAATGTATTTATGTAAATGTTCTGATTTTAATTAAACAGTATTAATTGCATTTAGCGGAATTAATTTTCGAGAAATTTCGTATAAAAGATGCCATTGACATTGTATTTATAAAAATAACGTATAAACAGGAAACATATTGGATAATACATTATCTATTACACCACCAACAACTCCAACCTTACAGAACTTTGAATTCCCTAGCAGTCACCCATCTCGGTACAGACCAGGCTCGAGGTTTCTTAACGACAGCGATCGTACGAGAAGCGGTATGGCCCTAATCCTCTGAAAATAGGACACAGAGGACAATAGTAACAGAATAAAGAACTTATGAAATATACGTTGCCCTGTTTCTTCAACGAAACATGTATAAAAGAAGGGTTGCTGTTTAGATATGCAGCATGTGCGTCCGTGTGTGCTTGTATGTGTGTGTGTGTGTGTGTATAAAGAACAAAAGGAAGAACGAGAAAGAGAATGAAAGAAAAGAAGAAGTATTTGAGACAAGAAGAAGAAGGTGATGGAAGAGGAGGAGGAGAAGTAGAAGAGGTGGAAGAGGAGTTTGAGAAGAGGGACAAGGTGATGAAAAATAAAAGAGAGGTAGAGAAGAAGAAGAAGAAGAAGAAGAAGAAGAAGAAGAAGGAGGAGGAGGAGAAGAAGGAAGAGGAGGGGGAGGAATAGGAAAAGAAAAAGGAATAAGAGAAGAAGAAGATCGTAGGAGAAGGACCAAAA
Organism: Acanthosepion lycidas; assembly: GCA_963932145.1. Taxonomy (NCBI): domain Eukaryota; kingdom Metazoa; phylum Mollusca; class Cephalopoda; order Sepiida; family Sepiidae; genus Acanthosepion; species Acanthosepion lycidas. Next base: position 21,169,847 of record OZ010599.1, read on the forward strand.
TGAGTTAGGGAGGGAAATGGAGCTGAGCCACTTTCCCTATCTGTGTGGTCCAAGGCTTCAACCCCGCTGGTTTCTTATGACACTATCAAGACGTCTGTCTGTCTGTCTGTCCGTCTGTCCGTCTGTCAATCTGATAGACCACCACCAAAAACAAATCACCCCCTCACCGTTCCACCAAGTATGTTTTCTTTCTCTTCCTCTCCCCATATATATATCTCTTCTTATTTTTATTTTTTTCTTGCTTTAAATTTCTTACTTTCTTTCTTTCCACAGCGCTTTAATTCAGGACTTATTATTTTATGATTTCCCGCTCTTTTTTTTTTTTTTTTTTTTGTGTGTGTCCTTAACGCGTGTACATTTCATTCATTAAACCACTCATTAGATTTTGATCAAACTACGAATGTTTTTGAAGGAGCAAGTCGGAGGAGATAAAAAAGAAGTCGAGGATGAAGCAGATTATGAGAAATGCTAGCGGGGGTGGGGTAGGGTACCAGAAATGCTTTCTTCTTCTTCTTCTTCTTCTTCTTCTTCTTCTTCTTCTTCTTCTTCTTCTTATTATTATTATTATTATTATTATTATTATTATTATTATTATTAACTTATTGGTAAAGTGCGTTTGGTAAAGAATCAGGGGTGGTCGCCACGGAAAATGACCCAGCTGAGAGTTAAACTGATAAAGAATTTAAAAAAATGGCGTACCACAGTTCTTGCAATCATTTTTTTTTCTATTTATTTCTATTTCTTTATAGATGTTTGCTTTCATTCCTTCTTTCTTTCTGTCTTTCTTTTTTCTTTCTTTTTTTTTCTTTCTTTCTTTTTCTTTCTTTTTTCTTTCTTTCTTTTTTCTTTCCTTCTTTTTTCTTTCTTTTCCTTTCTTTCTTTTTCTTTCTTTTTTCTTTCTTTCTTTCTTTTCCTTTCTTTTTTCTTTCTTTTTTCTTTCTTTCTTTTTTCTTTCTTTTTTCTTTCTTTCTTTCTTTCTTTTTCCTTTTTTTCTTTTTTCTTTCACAGTTTTCATCATTTACTTTTGTCTCCTTTGTTTTTTCCATCTTCCTTCCTTTTATTTTCTCTTTCTTTCTTTTTCATCATTGAAAACAGACATTTTTTTCTTTCACTCAGCCATCTATTTTCCTTTATTTTCTCTATATTTGTAGTTTTTTTCATTTTTCTTTTTTTCATTTCTTTCTTTCTTTCTTTCTTTCTTTCTTTTATCGTTGAATCTAACTTCATTTTTATCTATTTCTTCTTCACTACTTTTCATCACTTTAGTCTTTCTTTCTTTCTTTCGTTTGTTTCCCAACTTCTTTTTTCTCTATTTCTTCTTCATTAGTATCCATCACTTCTTTCTTTCTTTCTTTCTTTCTTTCTTTCTTTCTTTCTTTCTTTCTTTCTACTTATTCATCACTAGGAAAGTTGCAAATATTTCAACCAGCAATCATGAACCCATAAAGGCTAAATAAGAAGAAACGATTGGGAGGAAGATTATATTGCGCCAGTCTTCCAGTTGGTGAGTAGGGTATGCATGCTTCCCAACCAAGCTATTCGAAAATCTAAATTTTTGGTTGGCTTTCTAAACATCAGCTCCTAATTTTAATCTGTGTTATTATTGAAACCTTAGCCGTAAAATTTCAAGATGCAGAATATGAATTTTAAATTAATATGAATTTTAAATTAAAAAAAAATATTTAAAATGAAATTATTTCTATTCTGACCGACATTTTAATGAAAATTGTTTACCTTACATTGAATATTAATGCCTATAAAAGAAAGTTGGTTAACCGATTTCAAAAGGTGACGCTGTCATAGTCAAAACAAGAATGAAGCAAATAGATTTGACCTATTCAGTAATTAACGACCCTTTCCCTGATTTGGGGTTTCTTTTCTTATCTTAATATCATAGCATTTTTATTTTGACTCTTTGTTTGGAATCCCTTAAGAGCTCTGTCCTTCCGGCCCTTAACTTGCTTCGGCAAAAGGGCACAATCTTTATTTGTACACAATTATTTTTTCTACTTAGCAGTCTGGCTGTCACGATGAACCTTTCTTCGAGAAATGCGTTTCTTCGCTTTGCTTTATCTACGCCCCCCTTACACTAGATTGCAAATTATCAAAATAACTTTAAACAACACGAGTAGCTCTCTGCCTATCTCAGTCCATATGTCTATCTATCTCTCTGTATGTACACACACACGACTGTGTGTGTGTGTGTGTGTGTGTGTGTGAGTGGACACAGGCCAACACTGAGCGGCGATAATCTGTTTCATGCATGAACGCAATTTTTATGGCGAGAGTATTGCGTTCAGGCATGAAACAGACTGTCACCGTTCGATACTGAACATAGCTAGCAAGCTAGATAGATACATAGATAGGGACGTAGATAGATAGATAGATAGATAGATAGATAGATAGATAGATAGATAGATAGATAGATAGATACGAATAGACAGTGATAGATAGAAAGATGGATAGATACGAACAGACAGTGATAGATAGATAGATAGATAGATAGATAGATAGATAGATAGATAGATAGATAGATAGATAGATGGGGACGTACTGAGATAGATAGATAGATAAATAGATAGATAGATAGATAGATAGATAGATGGGGACGTACTGAGATAGATAGATAGATAGATAGATAGATAGATAGATGGGGACGTACTGAGATAGATAGATAGATAGATAGATAGATAGATAGATAGATAGATAGATAGATAGATAGATATAAATGGGCTGACACAGACAGACAGACAGATAGATAGATAGATAGATAGATAGATAGATAGATAGATAGTGTCATATAAACTCCTATTAATCAACAAAGCATAAAACGCCAATTCTATAGAACATAAACTGCAAAACGTTATGAAATCTTGAATCATAAAAACAAAAATTAAAAAGAAACTCCATTGAAATGAAATATCTTTAAGCCTTGGATCTGACGTATTAAGTATATTCTGTAATTAATAAAACACAGACTGATACAACATAATACCATTAAGCGGCTGGAACACATGTTTTAAGCAGCCGGCAAACAACCTCAGTATATCATTTCATGTTTCCACGTTTTAAAACCAAACGCTATAATGAGAAAAAAAATAAAGAAAGGAATACATCAAAGCGTTTTTCCTTGAATTTCAAAACCTTTACAAGATCCCTGTTCTTGTAAATGATCAATTGTTAATGGAAAGGCACGATTGACTGATGGATTTGTTATTTTACAGCTTATCAAGACTCTGTGGGTTACTTAAAGCCGGTATATATTTTTGGATTTATTTCATTTACGATTTAATATTGAATTAACATTTTTTTTTTTGGGGGGGGATGAAAATGATAAAAAAAGGAAAACACACTCACACACACATAGATTCACACATATACATAAACCGCAGGTGTGGTCTATGCCTGAGCGAGCGTCTGCAATAGGGATTGTCTAGGTGCCCTAGTACACGGGTATCCTTCAATACGAGTGGCAAGCTATTATATATATATATATATATATATATATATATAGAGAGAGAGAGATGTTTTCAGAGAGTTATACAAGCGTCCAGAGATAGAGATGATTACGGCTTTACTTACAGAGACTTGTACATATACTTTCTACTAACCGGCAAGCCTGACGATTGCATCTCGCATGAAATAGACTGTCGCCTCTAAGTGTTGACTTCTATGTTCACTTTTATATTTACACACGCTCTATCTCTGATAGTGAGCACATTATCTCATAAAAATAGTACATCTTAAGACTATATTTCTTCATATATATATATATATATATATATATATATATATATATATAATTTTGCTCTGTCTTTTGACGTAGACATCTCCCTAGATCTATATCCTCCTGGAAATTCCATATGGAATTTCCAGATTTGTAAGATTACCATATTGTATCATTATATATATATATATATATATATATATATATATAATGATACAATATGGTAATGCGTATGGAATTTCCAGGAGGATATAGATCCAGGGAGTTGTCTATGTCAAAAGCGAGAGCAAAATTATTATTAATTAAGAATATCAAACACTTAAAAATCCTATGGATATTTAGTGTTTGATATCCTTTTATTTATAATAAAATAATAATAATAATAATAATAATAATAATAATAATAATAATAATAATATATATATATATATATATATATATATATATATATATATATATATATATATATATATATATATCGCTTTCTGACCATGAGATCGGGTTCGAATCTCACCACGGTAGTTTTCTGAAGGAGGATACTTCCTCATTTTATCGGTCTTGAGGGCGGTGGGTGATCGCAGCTTGCGGCACTTTTGGAAAGTGCCTGAAAACCATACCAAGAGTTGACCCAAGTCTTGTGAGTGAAACTGGGTAGACGGTACACTAGGAGCCGTCGATAGTTGTGATAACATGAAGTTACAAGTCATTGTGACCGAGGGTTTGAGTGTGCTGGCCTTATTCAGATTGTTGATCATTCTAGATAACACGCTCTCTCCCAGAAACTGTAAATAAGTTCTGCTCAGCATAGTTGCAGTATGAACCACAGGTGGGCTCTGTGGGTGTTCAGCAAACACAAAATGTGCCTGAGCGAGCGTCTGAATTAGGGACTGTCTAGCCACCCTAGTAGCCGGGTATCCTCGAATACGAGTGGCCAGCTATTATATATATATCATATATAGCAAATGTCAGAGTACTCTGGATGCTAAATATGTTTGTTCTATCTCTGGAGTAGTGGATAGCGACTCAGGTTGAGGAATCGGAAAGCTGAGTTCGAATTCCAGTCGAATCCATTACATTAGCTTACATGCTAATAACCTTGGGAAAGGTATGAAACTTCTTTTCCCTACAGCTATGGGTAAATAGCAGGACAGACTTGGTTCTATAGCCTTGGATGGCAACTGGTCTAGGAGAAGGACAACTCTGAATTCAAAACCTGCGGAGGGTCGTTTGGGGACCTTGTGGCACTTAGTGCACCAGGTCTCTGTATTCGGCCCTTCAAAAAAATGTGGATGGTCCTGCACGAAACCTTCCCCACTATAATCAAAGCATATATGTAAGTTGTCTGACTGTCCGTTCCTAGGTACTGAATTGTTTGACTCTGATACGTCGAAAAAAAAAAAACGACTGGAGAGTTCAGTATATATATATATGCGTGTGTGAAAAGTATGTGTATATATATATGTATATAATTACTTATGTATTATATGCGCGGTACTTATTAGAAACCCAGGGTTACAAACTCACATATATATATATATATATATATATATATATATATATATATATATATATATATATTGAAAGAAAAGATATATGACAATTTGGAAAAAGATTTTGTGATGCGTTTCATCCGTTAGAACTTCATTGGACTGAATTTGTTGACGAAGAATTTTTTTTTTTTTTTTTTTTTTTTTGCAATCTAGCCATATTCATCTTTATTCTTTTTTTTTTCCTTTCCCTAATCATTGTTATGAAATATCCCACATTGTGATAACAGAAAATCTGCCCAAAATGGCGACATTTTGTAAGAGCCTGGTCGTAAATTTACTGTAGCTGAACTAGCGATTAAATCACTTTCGTCTTAGTAAATTATTTTCTCTTTTAATTAGAGAAGTATTTTTTTTTATGTCGAAACTGTGATAAGTTTCGTTACGATGAAAAACCCAATGAGTTTTGTGTGTTGTTCTTAAAAATAGTTATACTGGTGGTAATTTTTCAACTTATAAAATAAGTTTGCCGGTTCAAAGAAATATACTATTGTTAAATTTTATGTGAATTTAGATTCAACCGCAAGTTCTATGCTAACAATTTCTTCTATCGCACTTCTCGCTTGTGAAAGCCTCTTCAGGCTTCTTGCTTCCCAGTCACATTTGAACTTCAAAAATTTTAAAGCAATGTCAATCGTTATCTTCTGTCTTCTTAAATCTTCTTCTTTTATTGTCGTCTCTCCTTAATAGTAGTTTTTCTCATATTCTCTAACACTCAGTAACCCCTTTTATTCCTGTGGCACTATTGCCTTGCTTGGTGTAAAATGATTTTTTAAAAAAAAAAGTTTAAATAAATGTGGAATAATATAAAAGTTGAGAAAATTATTTGAAAAATAATATTTGTACCGTAGCAAATAAACACTGTTTCGTGTTAGGTGCGGGTTGAAGTGAATATTTTTAAAGCTGCCGGCAATCGTATTTGGTACACAAGGGTACTTACCAATACATGGATTTCATTATGCAAGTGAATGTTTTAACTAAAACGTAATGTTATAAAAATAATTCAAATGTGTAAAATTAGGTTTCATTTTACTTTCAGTAAAGAAATGAAACTGCTCGTAATTGATAGAAATTTTATGACTAAATCCTGAAATTCCTTTTCGTTATGTCACTTTGATATTCACAAAGCTACTAGATTAATCATGGAGATTTGCCTTGCCACTTGCTAAATGTTTAGGAGAAACACTTTTGTGGGCTGTTCAAACCCTGCACTGTACTAACGGAGACTTAAACCACCGATGTTATTCAAATGTTTAGCATATACTTATATCTATCAAATGAATATACTAATTGTGAATTTCACATTATAATCTGTTTTTATAAGAAATATTTACAATAAATTATTACGTGGTTTGAGGTAATACGAAATGATAACACTTGAAGTGTAAGTAAATATTTAGTGTGCGACAGATATTTGAGAACAAATTTTTATTTGACATGATCCTATTATTTAAAAGGGAAATGAAATTAAAATTAAAAGAAATTAAAGAAATTAAAATTAAAAGGTAACATATTGCAAAAATGAATTTGTAAAAACAATTTTCGAATCCTCCACCGTAGTAGCAGACAGTTAACAAACAGATGTTGTTAAAATATTTGGGATCTACTTGAATAGACATACTGGTGGGTATTTTTACAAGTTATAAAAATAAGTGTGCCGCTTCAAATAAACATTCCACTGTGAAATTTTATGAGTTTAAGTGTGGGAAAATTATTTTAAAAATAATAACCGTACCGTAGTAAATAAACACCGTGCCGGGTGGTGGGGCTTGAAGGGAATAATTTAACCATGCCGGCACTTGTATTTGGTGAGCAAGTGTGCTTAACAATACATGGATTTCATTATATAAGTGAAGGTTTTAACTAAAACGTAATGGTATAAAATAATTCAAATATGTAAAATTGGGTTTCGTTTTTGCTTTCAGTAAAGAAATAAAACGGATCGTAATTGATAGAAATATGACTAAATACCTAAACTCTTTGTAGCTATGCCACAGAGATATTCACAAAGCTACTTGGCTAATCTTAGTGATTTGACATGCCACTTGCAAAATGTAGGGAGAAACATTTTGTGGTGTGTTCAAACAATGCACCATACTAAAGGCGATTAAAACAACTGATGCCATTCAAATGTTTAAGTTCTAATTATATCTACAAAATAAATAGGCCAATTTTGGAATTTCAGATTAATTCGGAATGTCAGATAATACATTTTTTGGTATTATCATCTTGTAAGTAAATA
>OZ010599.1:21182362-21204862 GCA_963932145.1 Acanthosepion lycidas
CCATATAGGACGATTGATATTACATAGCAGTTCAGCATTCTTTGTTTCTTTAGCCTCAAGTCATCTCTTCATCTGGGAGGAAATTGCCCAGTATTTACAGCAATATAAGACGATTGATATTACATAGCAGTTCAGCATTCTTTGTTTCTGTAGCCTCAAGTCATCTCTTCATCTGGGAGGAAATTGCCCAGTATTTACAGCCATATAGGACGATTGATATTACATAGCAGTTCAGCATTCTTTGTTTCTTTAGCCTCAAGTCATCTCTTCATCTAGGAGGAAATTGCCCAGTATTTACAGCCATATAGGACGATTGATATTACATAGCAGTTCAGCATTCTTTGTTTCTTTAGCCTCAAGTCATCTCTTCATCTGGGAGGAAATTGCCCAGTATTTACAGCAATATAAGACGATTGATAATACATAGCAGTTCAGCATTCTTTGTTTCTGTAGCCTCAAGTCATCTCTTCATCTGGGAGGAAATTGCCCAGTATTTACAGCCATATAGGACGATTGATATTACATAGCAGTTCAGCATTCTTTGTTCCTGTAGCCTCAAGTCATCTCTTCATCTGGGAGGAAATTGCCCAGTATTTACAGCAATATAGGACGATTGATATTACATAGCAGTTCAGCATTCTTTGTTTCTGTAGCCTCAAGTCATCTCTTCATCTAGGAGGAAATTGCCCAGTATTTACAGCCATATAGGACGATTGATATTACATAGCAGTTCAGCATTCTTTGTTTCTTTAGCCTCAAGTCATCTCTTCATCTGGGAGGAAATTGCCCAGTATTTACAGCAATATAAGACGATTGATAATACATAGCAGTTCAGCATTCTTTGTTTCTGTAGCCTCAAGTCATCTCTTCATCTGGGAGGAAATTGCCCAGTATTTACAGCCATATAGGACGATTGATATTACATAGCAGTTCAGCATTCTTTGTTTCTGTAGCTTCAAGTCATCTCTTCATCTGGGAGGAAATTGCCCAGTATTTACGGCCATATAGGACGATTGATATTACATAGCAGTTCAGCATTCTTTGTTTCTGTAGCCTCAAGTCATCTCTTCATCTGGGAGGAAATTGCCCAGTATTTACGGCCATATAGGACGATTGATATTACATAGGATTTCAGCATTCTTTGTTTCTGTAGCCTGAAGTCATCTCTTCATCTGGGAGGAATTTTCCCAGTATTTACAGCCATATAGGACGATTGATATTACATAGCAGTTCAGCATTCTTTGTTTCTTTAGCCTCAAGTCATCACTTCATCTAGGAGGAAATTGCCCAGTATTTACAGCCATATAGGACGATTGATATTACATAGCAGTTCAGCATTCTTTGTTTCTTTAGCCTCAAGTCATCTCTTCATCTGGGAGGAAATTGCCCAGTATTTACAGCAATATAAGACGATTGATATTACATAGCAGTTCAGCATTCTTTGTTTCTGTAGCCTCAAGTCATCTCTTCATCTGGGAGGAAATTGCCCAGTATTTACAGCAATATAAGACGATTGATAATACATAGCAGTTCAGCATTCTTTGTTTCTGTAGCCTCAAGTCATCTCTTCATCTGGGAGGAAATTGCCCAGTATTTACAGCCATATAGGACGATTGATATTACATAGCAGTTCAGCATTCTTTGTTTCTGTAGCTTCAAGTCATCTCTTCATCTGGGAGGAAATTGCCCAGTATTTACAGCCATATAGGACGATTGATATTACATAGCAGTTCAGCATTCTTTGTTTCTGTAGCCTCAAGTCATCTCTTCATCTGGGAGGAAATTGCCCAGTATTTACAGCAATATAGGACGATTGATATTACATAGCAGTTCAGCTTTCTTTGTTTCTGTAGCCTCAAGTCATCTCTTCATCTGGGAGGAAATTGCCCAGTATTTACAGCCATATAGGACGATTGATATTACATAGCAGTTCAGCATTCTTTGTTTCTGTAGCCTCAAGTCATCTCTTTATCTGGGAGGAAATTGCCCAGTATTTACAGCCATATAGGACGATTGATATTACATAGCAGTTCAGCATTCTTTGTTTCTGTAGCCTCAAGTCATTTCTTCATCTAGGAGGAAATTGCCCAGTATTTACAGCCATATAGGACGATTGATATTACATAGCAGTTCAGCATTCTTTGTTTCTGTAGCCTCAAGTCATCTCTTCATCTGGGAGGAAATTGCCCAGTATTTACAGCAATATAGGACGATTGATATTACATAGCAGTTCAGCTTTCTTTGTTTCTGTAGCCTCAAGTCATCTCTTCATCTGGGAGGAAATTGCCCAGTATTTACAGCCATATAGGACGATTGATATTACATAGCAGTTCAGCATTCTTTGTTTCTGTAGCCTCAAGTCATCTCTTTATCTGGGAGGAAATTGCCCACTATTTACAGCCATATAGGACGATTGATATTACATAGCAGTTCAGCATTCTTTGTTTCTGTAGCCTTAAGTCATCTCTTCATCTAGGAGGAAATTGCCCAGTATTTACAGCCATATAGGACGATTGATATTACATAGCAGTTCAGCATTCTTTGTTTCTGTAGCCTCAAGTCATCTCTTCATCTGGGAGGAAATTGCCCAGTATTTACAGCAATATAGGACGATTTATATTACATAGCAGTTCAGCATTCTTTGTGTAGCCTCAAGTCATCTCTTCATCTGGGAGGAAATTGCCCAGTATTTACAGCAATATAGGACGATTGATATTACATAGCAGTTCAGCATTCTTTGTTTCTGTAGCCTCAAGTCATCTCTTCATCGAGGAGGAAATTGCCCAGTATTTACAGCCATATAGGACGATTGATATTACATAGCAGTTCAGCATTCTTTGTTTCTGTAGCCTCAAGTCATCTCTTCAACTAGGAGGGAATTGCCCAGTATTTACAGCAATATAGGACGATTGATATTACATAGCAGTTCAGCATTCTTTGTTTCTGTAGCCTCAAGTCATCTCTTCATCTGGGAGGAAATTGCCCAGTATTTACAGCCATATAGGACGATTGATATTACATAGCAGTTCAGCATTCTTTGTTTCTGTAGCCTCAAGTCATCTCTTCATCGAGGAGGGAATTGCCCAGTATTTACAGCCATATAGGACGATTGATATTACATAGCATTTCAGCATTCTTTGTTTCTGTAGCTTCAAGTCATCTCTTCATCTGGGAGGAAATTGCCCAGTATTTACAGCGATATAGGACGATTGATATTACATTGCAGTTCAGCATTCTTTGTTTATGTAGCCTCAAGTAATTTCTTCATCTAGGAGGAAATTGCCCAGTATTTACAGCAATATAGGACGATTGATATTACATAGCAGTTCAGCATTCTTTGTTTCTGTAGCTTCAAGTCATCTCTTCATCTGGGAGGAAATTGCCCAGTATTTACAGCGATATAGGACGATTGATATTACATTGCAGTTCAGCATTCTTTGTTTCTGTAGCCTCAAGTAATTTCTTCATCTAGGAGGAAATTGCCCAGTATTTACAGCAATATAGGACGATTGATATTACATAGCAGTTCAGCATTCTTTGTTTCTGTAGCCTCAAGTCATCTCTTCATCTGGCAGGAAATTGCCTAGTATTTACAGCAATATAGGACGATTGATATTGCATAGCAGTTCAGCATTCTTTGTTTCTGTAGCCTCAAGTCATCTCTTGATCTGGGAGGAATTTTCCCAGTATTTACAGCCATATAGGACGATTGATATTACATAGCAGTTCAGCATTCTTTGTTTCTGTAGCCTTAAGTCATCTCTTCATCTAGGAGGAAATTGCCCAGTATTTACAGCCATATAGGACGATTGATATTACATAGCAGTTCAGCATTCTTTGTTTCTGTAGCCTCAAGTCATCTCTTCATCTGGGAGGAAATTGCCCAGTATTTACAGCAATATAGGACGATTTATATTACATAGCAGTTCAGCATTCTTTGTGTAGCCTCAAGTCATCTCTTCATCTGGGAGGAAATTGCCCAGTATTTACAGCCATATAGGACGATTGATATTACATAGCAGTTCAGCATTCTTTGTTTCTGTAGCCTCAAGTCATCTCTTCATCGAGGAGGAAATTGCCCAGTATTTACAGCCATATAGGACGATTGATATTACATAGCAGTTCAGCATTCTCTGTTTCTGTAGCCTCAAGTCATCTCTTCATCTGGGAGGAAATTGCCCAGTATTTACAGCGATATAGGACGATTGATATTACATTGCAGTTCAGCATTCTTTGTTTATGTAGCCTCAAGTAATTTCTTCATCTAGGAGGAAATTGCCCAGTATTTACAGCAATATAGGACGATTGATATTACATAGCAGTTCAGCATTCTTTGTTTCTGTAGCTTCAAGTCATCTCTTCATCTGGGAGGAAATTGCCCAGTATTTACAGCGATATAGGACGATTGATATTACATTGCAGTTCAGCATTCTTTGTTTCTGTAGCCTCAAGTAATTTCTTCATCTAGGAGGAAATTGCCCAGTATTTACAGCAATATAGGACGATTGATATTACATAGCAGTTCAGCATTCTTTGTTTCTGTAGCCTCAAGTCATCTCTTCATCTGGCAGGAAATTGCCCAGTATTTACAGCAATATAGGACGATTGATATTGCATAGCAGTTCAGCATTCTTTGTTTCTGTAGCCTCAAGTCATCTCTTGATCTGGGAGGAATTTTCCCAGTATTTACAGCCATATAGGACGATTGATATTACATAGCAGTTCAGCATTCTTTGTTTCTGTAGCCTTAAGTCATCTCTTCATCTAGGAGGAAATTGCCCAGTATTTACAGCCATATAGGACGATTGATATTACATAGCAGTTCAGCATTCTTTGTTTCTGTAGCCTCAAGTCATCTCTTCATCTGGGAGGAAATTGCCCAGTATTTACAGCAATATAGGACGATTTATATTACATAGCAGTTCAGCATTCTTTGTGTAGCCTCAAGTCATCTCTTCATCTGGGAGGAAATTGCCCAGTATTTACAGCCATATAGGACGATTGATATTACATAGCAGTTCAGCATTCTTTGTTTCTGTAGCCTCAAGTCATCTCTTCATCGAGGAGGAAATTGCCCAGTATTTACAGCCATATAGGACGATTGATATTACATAGCAGTTCAGCATTCTCTGTTTCTGTAGCCTCAAGTCATCTCTTCAACTAGGAGGGAATTGCCCAGTATTTACAGCAATATAGGACGATTGATATTACATAGCAGTTCAGCATTCTTTGTTTCTGTAGCCTCAAGTCATCTCTTCATCTGGGAGGAAATTGCCCAGTATTTACAGCCATATAGGACGATTGATATTACATAGCAGTTCAGCATTCTTTGTTTCTGTAGCCTCAAGTCATCTCTTCATCGAGGAGGGAATTGCCCAGTATTTACAGCCATATAGGACGATTGATATTACATAGCATTTCAGCATTCTTTGTTTCTGTAGCTTCAAGTCATCTCTTCATCTGGGAGGAAATTGCCCAGTATTTACAGCGATATAGGACGATTGATATTACATTGCAGTTCAGCATTCTTTGTTTATGTAGCCTCAAGTAATTTCTTCATCTAGGAGGAAATTGCCCAGTATTTACAGCAATATAGGACGATTGATATTACATAGCAGTTCAGCATTCTTTGTTTCTGTAGCTTCAAGTCATCTCTTCATCTGGGAGGAAATTGCCCAGTATTTACAGCGATATAGGACGATTGATATTACATTGCAGTTCAGCATTCTTTGTTTCTGTAGCCTCAAGTAATTTCTTCATCTAGGAGGAAATTGCCCAGTATTTACAGCAATATAGGACGATTGATATTACATAGCAGTTCAGCATTCTTTGTTTCTGTAGCCTCAAGTCATCTCTTCATCTGGCAGGAAATTGCCCAGTATTTACAGCAATATAGGACGATTGATATTGCATAGCAGTTCAGCATTCTTTGTTTCTGTAGCCTCAAGTCATCTCTTGATCTGGGAGGAATTTTCCCAGTATTTACAGCCATATAGGACGATTGATATTACATAGCAGTTCAGCATTCTTTGTTTCTGTAGCCTTAAGTCATCTCTTCATCTAGGAGGAAATTGCCCAGTATTTACAGCCATATAGGACGATTGATATTACATAGCAGTTCAGCATTCTTTGTTTCTGTAGCCTCAAGTCATCTCTTCATCTGGGAGGAAATTGCCCAGTATTTACAGCAATATAGGACGATTTATATTACATAGCAGTTCAGCATTCTTTGTGTAGCCTCAAGTCATCTCTTCATCTGGGAGGAAATTGCCCAGTATTTACAGCCATATAGGACGATTGATATTACATAGCAGTTCAGCATTCTTTGTTTCTGTAGCCTCAAGTCATCTCTTCATCGAGGAGGAAATTGCCCAGTATTTACAGCCATATAGGACGATTGATATTACATAGCAGTTCAGCATTCTCTGTTTCTGTAGCCTCAAGTCATCTCTTCATCTGGGAGGAAATTGCCCAGTATTTACAGCCATATAGGACGATTGATATTACATAGCAGTTCAGCATTCTTTGTTTCTGTAGCCTCAAGTCATCTCTTCATCGAGGAGGGAATTGCCCAGTATTTACAGCCATATAGGACGATTGATATTACATAGCATTTCAGCATTCTTTGTTTCTGTAGCTTCAAGTCATCTCTTCATCTGGGAGGAAATTGCCCAGTATTTACAGCGATATAGGACGATTGATATTACATTGCAGTTCAGCATTCTTTGTTTATGTAGCCTCAAGTAATTTCTTCATCTAGGAGGAAATTGCCCAGTATTTACAGCAATATAGGACGATTGATATTACATAGCAGTTCAGCATTCTTTGTTTCTGTAGCTTCAAGTCATCTCTTCATCTGGGAGGAAATTGCCCAGTATTTACAGCGATATAGGACGATTGATATTACATTGCAGTTCAGCATTCTTTGTTTCTGTAGCCTCAAGTAATTTCTTCATCTAGGAGGAAATTGCCCAGTATTTACAGCAATATAGGACGATTGATATTACATAGCAGTTCAGCATTCTTTGTTTCTGTAGCCTCAAGTCATCTCTTCATCTGGCAGGAAATTGCCCAGTATTTACAGCAATATAGGACGATTGATATTGCATAGCAGTTCAGCATTCTTTGTTTCTGTAGCCTCAAGTCATCTCTTGATCTGGGAGGAATTTTCCCAGTATTTACAGCCATATAGGACGATTGATATTACATAGCAGTTCAGCATTCTTTGTTTCTGTAGCCTTAAGTCATCTCTTCATCTAGGAGGAAATTGCCCAGTATTTACAGCCATATAGGACGATTGATATTACATAGCAGTTCAGCATTCTTTGTTTCTGTAGCCTCAAGTCATCTCTTCATCTGGGAGGAAATTGCCCAGTATTTACAGCAATATAGGACGATTTATATTACATAGCAGTTCAGCATTCTTTGTGTAGCCTCAAGTCATCTCTTCATCTGGGAGGAAATTGCCCAGTATTTACAGCCATATAGGACGATTGATATTACATAGCAGTTCAGCATTCTTTGTTTCTGTAGCCTCAAGTCATCTCTTCATCGAGGAGGAAATTGCCCAGTATTTACAGCCATATAGGACGATTGATATTACATAGCAGTTCAGCATTCTCTGTTTCTGTAGCCTCAAGTCATCTCTTCAACTAGGAGGGAATTGCCCAGTATTTACAGCAATATAGGACGATTGATATTACATAGCAGTTCAGCATTCTTTGTTTCTGTAGCCTCAAGTCATCTCTTCATCTGGGAGGAAATTGCCCAGTATTTACAGCCATATAGGACGATTGATATTACATAGCAGTTCAGCATTCTTTGTTTCTGTAGCCTCAAGTCATCTCTTCATCGAGGAGGGAATTGCCCAGTATTTACAGCCATATAGGACGATTGATATTACATAGCATTTCAGCATTCTTTGTTTCTGTAGCTTCAAGTCATCTCTTCATCTGGGAGGAAATTGCCCAGTATTTACAGCGATATAGGACGATTGATATTACATTGCAGTTCAGCATTCTTTGTTTATGTAGCCTCAAGTAATTTCTTCATCTAGGAGGAAATTGCCCAGTATTTACAGCAATATAGGACGATTGATATTACATAGCAGTTCAGCATTCTTTGTTTCTGTAGCTTCAAGTCATCTCTTCATCTGGGAGGAAATTGCCCAGTATTTACAGCGATATAGGACGATTGATATTACATTGCAGTTCAGCATTCTTTGTTTCTGTAGCCTCAAGTAATTTCTTCATCTAGGAGGAAATTGCCCAGTATTTACAGCAATATAGGACGATTGATATTACATAGCAGTTCAGCATTCTTTGTTTCTGTAGCCTCAAGTCATCTCTTCATCTGGGAGGAAATTGCCCAGTATTTACAGCCATGTAGGACGATTGATATTACATAGCAGTTCAGCATTCTTTGTTTCTGTAGCCTCAAGTCATCTCTTCATCTGGGAGGAAATTGCCCAGTATTTACAGCCATATAGGACGATTGATATTACATAGCAGTTCAGCATTCTTTGTTTCTGTAGCCTCAAGTCATCTCTTCATCTGGGAGGAAATTGCCCAGTATTTACAGCAATATAGGACGATTGATATTGCATAGCAGTTCAGCATTCTTTGTTTCTGTAGCCTCAAGTCATCTCTTGATCTGGGAGGAATTTTCCCAGTATTTACAGCCATATAGGACGATTGATATTACATAGCATTTCAGCATTCTTTGTTTCTGTAGCCTCAAGTCATCTCTTCAACTAGGAGGGAATTGCCCAGTATTTACAGCCATATAGGACGATTGATATTACATAGCAGTTCAGCATTCTTTGTTTCTGTAGCCTCAAGTCATCTCTTCATCTGGGAGGAAATTGCCCAGTATTTACAGCCATGTAGGACGATTGATATTACATAGCATTTCAGCATTCTTTGTTTCTGTAGCCTCAAGTCATCTCTTCAACTAGGAGGGAATTGCCCAGTATTTACAGCCATATAGGACGATTGATATTACATAGCAGTTCAGCATTCTTTGTTTCTGTAGCCTCAAGTCATCTCTTCAACTAGGAGGGAATTGCCCAGTATTTACAGCCATATAGGACGATTGATATTACATAGCAGTTCAGCATTCTTTGTTTCTGTAGCCTCAAGTCATCTCTTCATCTGGGAGGAAATTGCCCAGTATTTACAGCCATATAGGACGATTGATATTACATAGCAGTTCAGCATTCTTTGTTTCTGTAGCCTCAAGTCATCTCTTCATCTAGGAGGGAATTGCCCAGTATTTACAGCCATATAGGACGATTGATATTACATAGCAGTTCAGCATTCTTTGTTTCTGTAGCTTCAAGTCATCTCTTCATCTGGGAGGAAATTGCCCAGTATTTACAGCGATATAGGACGATTGATATTACATTGCAGTTCAGCATTCTTTGTTTATGTAGCCTCAAGTAATTTCTTCATCTAGGAGGAAATTGCCCAGTATTTACAGCAATATAGGACGATTGATATTACATAGCAGTTCAGCATTCTTTGTTTCTGTAGCTTCAAGTCATCTCTTCATCTGGGAGGAAATTGCCCAGTATTTACAGCGATATAGGACGATTGATATTACATTGCAGTTCAGCATTCTTTGTTTCTGTAGCCTCAAGTAATTTCTTCATCTAGGAGGAAATTGCCCAGTATTTACAGCAATATAGGACGATTGATATTACATAGCAGTTCAGCATTCTTTGTTTCTGTAGCCTCAAGTCATCTCTTCATCTGGGAGGAAATTGCCCAGTATTTACAGCCATGTAGGACGATTGATATTACATAGCAGTTCAGCATTCTTTGTTTCTGTAGCCTCAAGTCATCTCTTCATCTGGGAGGAAATTTCCCAGTATTTACAGCCATATAGGACGATTGATATTACATAGCAGTTCAGCATTCTTTGTTTCTGTAGCCTCAAGTCATCTCTTCAACTAGGAGGGAATTGCCCAGTATTTACAGCCATGTAGGACGATTGATATTACATAGCATTTCAGCATTCTTTGTTTCTGTAGCCTCAAGTCATCTCTTCATCTGGGAGGAAATTGCCCAGTATTTACAGCCATATAGGACGATTGATATTACATAGCAGTTCAGCATTCTTTGTTTCTGTAGCCTCAAGTCATCTCTTCATCTAGGAGGGAATTGCCCAGTATTTACAGCCATATAGGACGATTGATATTACATAGCAGTTCAGCATTCTTTGTTTCTGTAGCTTCAAGTCATCTCTTCATCTGGGAGGAAATTGCCCAGTATTTACAGCGATATAGGACGATTGATATTACATTGCAGTTCAGCATTCTTTGTTTATGTAGCCTCAAGTAATTTCTTCATCTAGGAGGAAATTGCCCAGTATTTACAGCAATATAGGACGATTGATATTACATAGCAGTTCAGCATTCTTTGTTTCTGTAGCTTCAAGTCATCTCTTCATCTGGGAGGAAATTGCCCAGTATTTACAGCGATATAGGACGATTGATATTACATTGCAGTTCAGCATTCTTTGTTTCTGTAGCCTCAAGTAATTTCTTCATCTAGGAGGAAATTGCCCAGTATTTACAGCAATATAGGACGATTGATATTACATAGCAGTTCAGCATTCTTTGTTTCTGTAGCCTCAAGTCATCTCTTCATCTGGGAGGAAATTGCCCAGTATTTACAGCCATGTAGGACGATTGATATTACATAGCAGTTCAGCATTCTTTGTTTCTGTAGCCTCAAGTCATCTCTTCATCTGGGAGGAAATTTCCCAGTATTTACAGCCATATAGGACGATTGATATTACATAGCAGTTCAGCATTCTTTGTTTCTGTAGCCTCAAGTCATCTCTTCATCTGGGAGGAAATTGCCCAGTATTTACAGCCATATAGGACGATTGATATTACATAGCAGTTCAGCATTCTTTGTTCCTGTAGCCTCAAGTCATCTCTTCATCTGGGAGGAAATTGCCCAGTATTTACAGCCATATAGGACGATTGATATTACATAGCAGTTCAGCATTCTTTGTTTCTGTAGCCTCAAGTCATCTCTTCATCTAGGAGGGAATTGCCCAGTATTTACAGCCATATAGGACGATTGATATTACATAGCATTTCAGCATTCTTTGTTTCTGTAGCTTCAAGTCATCTCTTCATCTGGGAGGAAATTGCCCAGTATTTACAGCGATATAGGACGATTGATATTACATTGCAGTTCAGCATTCTTTGTTTATGTAGCCTCAAGTAATTTCTTCATCTAGGAGGAAATTGCCCAGTATTTACAGCAATATAGGACGATTGATATTACATAGCAGTTCAGCATTCTTTGTTTCTGTAGCTTCAAGTCATCTCTTCATCTGGGAGGAAATTGCCCAGTATTTACAGCGATATAGGACGATTGATATTACATTGCAGTTCAGCATTCTTTGTTTCTGTAGCCTCAAGTAATTTCTTCATCTAGGAGGAAATTGCCCAGTATTTACAGCAATATAGGACGATTGATATTACATAGCATTTCAGCATTCTTTGTTTCTGTAGCCTCAAGTCATCTCTTCAACTAGGAGGGAATTGCCCAGTATTTACAGCCATATAGGACGATTGATATTACATAGCAGTTCAGCATTCTTTGTTTCTGTAGCCTCAAGTCATCTCTTCAACTAGGAGGGAATTGCCCAGTATTTACAGCCATATAGGACGATTGATATTACATAGCAGTTCAGCATTCTTTGTTTCTGTAGCCTCAAGTCATCTCTTCATCTGGGAGGAAATTGCCCAGTATTTACAGCCATATAGGACGATTGATATTACATAGCAGTTCAGCATTCTTTGTTTCTGTAGCCTCAAGTCATCTCTTCATCTAGGAGGGAATTGCCCAGTATTTACAGCCATATAGGACGATTGATATTACATAGCAGTTCAGCATTCTTTGTTTCTGTAGCTTCAAGTCATCTCTTCATCTGGGAGGAAATTGCCCAGTATTTACAGCGATATAGGACGATTGATATTACATTGCAGTTCAGCATTCTTTGTTTATGTAGCCTCAAGTAATTTCTTCATCTAGGAGGAAATTGCCCAGTATTTACAGCAATATAGGACGATTGATATTACATAGCAGTTCAGCATTCTTTGTTTCTGTAGCTTCAAGTCATCTCTTCATCTGGGAGGAAATTGCCCAGTATTTACAGCGATATAGGACGATTGATATTACATTGCAGTTCAGCATTCTTTGTTTCTGTAGCCTCAAGTAATTTCTTCATCTAGGAGGAAATTGCCCAGTATTTACAGCAATATAGGACGATTGATATTACATAGCAGTTCAGCATTCTTTGTTTCTGTAGCCTCAAGTCATCTCTTCATCTGGGAGGAAATTGCCCAGTATTTACAGCCATGTAGGACGATTGATATTACATAGCAGTTCAGCATTCTTTGTTTCTGTAGCCTCAAGTCATCTCTTCATCTGGGAGGAAATTTCCCAGTATTTACAGCCATATAGGACGATTGATATTACATAGCAGTTCAGCATTCTTTGTTTCTGTAGCCTCAAGTCATCTCTTCAACTAGGAGGGAATTGCCCAGTATTTACAGCCATGTAGGACGATTGATATTACATAGCATTTCAGCATTCTTTGTTTCTGTAGCCTCAAGTCATCTCTTCATCTGGGAGGAAATTGCCCAGTATTTACAGCCATATAGGACGATTGATATTACATAGCAGTTCAGCATTCTTTGTTTCTGTAGCCTCAAGTCATCTCTTCATCTAGGAGGGAATTGCCCAGTATTTACAGCCATATAGGACGATTGATATTACATAGCAGTTCAGCATTCTTTGTTTCTGTAGCTTCAAGTCATCTCTTCATCTGGGAGGAAATTGCCCAGTATTTACAGCGATATAGGACGATTGATATTACATTGCAGTTCAGCATTCTTTGTTTATGTAGCCTCAAGTAATTTCTTCATCTAGGAGGAAATTGCCCAGTATTTACAGCAATATAGGACGATTGATATTACATAGCAGTTCAGCATTCTTTGTTTCTGTAGCTTCAAGTCATCTCTTCATCTGGGAGGAAATTGCCCAGTATTTACAGCGATATAGGACGATTGATATTACATTGCAGTTCAGCATTCTTTGTTTCTGTAGCCTCAAGTAATTTCTTCATCTAGGAGGAAATTGCCCAGTATTTACAGCAATATAGGACGATTGATATTACATAGCAGTTCAGCATTCTTTGTTTCTGTAGCCTCAAGTCATCTCTTCATCTGGGAGGAAATTGCCCAGTATTTACAGCCATGTAGGACGATTGATATTACATAGCAGTTCAGCATTCTTTGTTTCTGTAGCCTCAAGTCATCTCTTCATCTGGGAGGAAATTTCCCAGTATTTACAGCCATATAGGACGATTGATATTACATAGCAGTTCAGCATTCTTTGTTTCTGTAGCCTCAAGTCATCTCTTCATCTGGGAGGAAATTGCCCAGTATTTACAGCCATATAGGACGATTGATATTACATAGCAGTTCAGCATTCTTTGTTCCTGTAGCCTCAAGTCATCTCTTCATCTGGGAGGAAATTGCCCAGTATTTACAGCCATATAGGACGATTGATATTACATAGCAGTTCAGCATTCTTTGTTTCTGTAGCCTCAAGTCATCTCTTCATCTAGGAGGGAATTGCCCAGTATTTACAGCCATATAGGACGATTGATATTACATAGCATTTCAGCATTCTTTGTTTCTGTAGCTTCAAGTCATCTCTTCATCTGGGAGGAAATTGCCCAGTATTTACAGCGATATAGGACGATTGATATTACATTGCAGTTCAGCATTCTTTGTTTATGTAGCCTCAAGTAATTTCTTCATCTAGGAGGAAATTGCCCAGTATTTACAGCAATATAGGACGATTGATATTACATAGCAGTTCAGCATTCTTTGTTTCTGTAGCTTCAAGTCATCTCTTCATCTGGGAGGAAATTGCCCAGTATTTACAGCGATATAGGACGATTGATATTACATTGCAGTTCAGCATTCTTTGTTTCTGTAGCCTCAAGTAATTTCTTCATCTAGGAGGAAATTGCCCAGTATTTACAGCAATATAGGACGATTGATATTACATAGCAGTTCAGCATTCTTTGTTTCTGTAGCCTCAAGTCATCTCTTCATCTGGGAGGAAATTGCCCAGTATTTACAGCCATGTAGGACGATTGATATTACATAGCAGTTCAGCATTCTTTGTTTCTGTAGCCTCAAGTCATCTCTTCATCTGGCAGGAAATTGCCCAGTATTTACAGCCATATAGGACGATTGATATTACATAGCAGTTCAGCATTCTTTGTTTCTGTAGCCTCAAGTCATCTCTTCATCTGGCAGGAAATTGCCCAGTATTTACAGCAATATAGGACGATTGATATTGCATAGCAGTTCAGCATTCTTTGTTTCTGTAGCCTCAAGTCATCTCTTCATCTGGGAGGAATTTTCCCAGTATTTACAGCCATATAGGACGATTGATATTACATAGCAGTTCAGCATTCTTTGTTTCTGTAGCCTCAAGTCATCTCTTCAACTAGGAGGGAATTGCCCAGTATTTACAGCCATATAGGACGATTGATATTACATAGCAGTTCAGCATTCTTTGTTCCTGTAGCCTCAAGTCATCTCTTCATCTGGGAGGAAATTGCCCAGTATTTACACCCATATAGGACGATTGATATTACATAGCAGTTCAGCATTCTTTGTTTCTGTAGCCTCAAGTCATCTCTTCATCTGGGAGGGAATTGCCCAGTATTTACAGCCATATAGGACGATTGATATTACATAGCATTTCAGCATTCTTTGTTTCTGTAGCTTCAAGTCATCTCTTCATCTGGGAGGAAATTGCCCAGTATTTACAGCCATATAGGACGATTGATATTACATAGCATTTCAGCATTCTTTGTTTCTGTAGCTTCAAGTCATCTCTTCATCTGGGAGGAAATTGCCCAGTATTTACAGCGATATAGGACGATTGATATTACATTGCAGTTCAGCATTCTTTGTTTATGTAGCCTCAAGTAATTTCTTCATCTAGGAGGAAATTGCCCAGTATTTACAGCAATATAGGACGATTGATATTACATAGCAGTTCAGCATTCTTTGTTTCTGTAGCTTCAAGTCATCTCTTCATCTGGGAGGAAATTGCCCAGTATTTACAGCGATATAGGACGATTGATATTACATTGCAGTTCAGCATTCTTTGTTTCTGTAGCCTCAAGTAATTTCTTCATCTAGGAGGAAATTGCCCAGTATTTACAGCAATATAGGACGATTGATATTACATAGCAGTTAAGCATTCTTTGTTTCTGTAGCCTCAAGTCATCTCTTCATCTGGGAGGAAATTGCCCAGTATTTACAGCCATATAGGACGATTGATATTACATAGCAGTTCAACATTCTTTGTTTCTGTAGCCTCAAGTCATCTCTTCATCTGGGAGGAAATTGCCCAGTATTTACAGCCATATAGGACGATTGATATTACATAGCATTTCAGTATTCTTTGTTTCTGTAGCCTCAAGTCATCTCTTCATCTGGGAGGAAATTGCCCAGTATTTACAGCCATATAGGACGATTGATATTACATAGCAGTTCAGCATTCTTTGTTTCTGTAGCCTCAAGTCATCTCTTCATCTGGCAGGAAATTGCCCAGTATTTACAGCAATATAGGACGATTGATATTGCATAGCAGTTCAGCATTCTTTGTTTCTGTAGCCTCAAGTCATCTCTTCATCTGGGAGGAATTTTCCCAGTATTTACAGCCATATAGGACGATTGATATTACATAGCAGTTCAGCATTCTTTGTTTCTGTAGCCTCACGTCATCTCTTCATCTGGGAGGAAATTGCCCAGTATTTACAGCCATATAGGACGATTGATATTACATAGCAGTTCAGCATTCTTTGTTCCTGTAGCCTCAAGTCATCTCTTCATCTGGGAGGAAATTGCCCAGTATTTACAGCCATATAGGACGATTGATATTACATAGCAGTTCAGCATTCTTTGTTCCTGTAGCCTCAAGTCATCTCTTCATCTGGGAGGAAATTGCCCAGTATTTACAGCCATATAGGACGATTGATATTACATAGCATTTCAGCATTCTTTGTTTCTGTAGCCTCACGTCATCTCTTCATCTGGGAGGAAATTGCCCAGTATTTACAGCCATATAGGACGATTGATATTACATAGCAGTTCAGCATTCTTTGTTTCTGTAGCCTCACGTCATCTCTTCATCTGGGAGGAAATTGCCCAGTATTTACAGCCATATAGGACGATTGATATTACATAGCAGTTCAGCATTCTTTGTTTCTGTAGCCTCAAGTCATCTCTTCCTCTGGGAGGAAATTCCCCAGTATTTACAGCAATATAGGACGATTGATATTACATAGCAGTTCAGCATTCTTTTTTTCTGTAGCCTCACGTCATCTCTTCATCTGGGAGGAAATTGCCCAGTATTTACAGCCATATAGGACGATTGATTTTACATAGCAGTTCAGCATTCTTTGTTTCTGTAGCCTCAAGTCATCTCTTCATCTGGGAGGAAATTTCCCAGTTTTTACAGCCATATAGACGATTGATATTACATAGCATTTCAGCATTCTTTGTTTCTGTAGCCTCACGTCATC
Source organism: Acanthosepion lycidas (assembly GCA_963932145.1). Classification (NCBI taxonomy): domain Eukaryota; kingdom Metazoa; phylum Mollusca; class Cephalopoda; order Sepiida; family Sepiidae; genus Acanthosepion; species Acanthosepion lycidas. The sequence continues at coordinate 21,199,007 of OZ010599.1, forward strand.
TCTTCATCTGTGAGGAAATTGCCCAGTATTTACAGCCATATAGGACGATTGATTTTACATAGCAGTTCAGCATTCTTTGTTTCTGTAGCCTCAAGTCATCTCTTCATCTGGGAGGAAATTGCCCAGTATTTACAGCCATATAGGACGATTGATATTACATAGCAGTTCAGCATTCTGTTTCTGTAAAAATGGCATTTAAAATGATAGAAGCTTCAAAAGACTCCCAATCTAGTTTAACAGCAATTAAAGATAGTAACACAAATCATCCCTTTATACAAGAAATCCTAAGAGCTGCTTATCATTTAATAAAGAACAAAATAATAATATTGGCTTGGATTCCTAGCCATATATGCATTGTGGTAACTATCACCACTATTACATACACACAGCACATAGAAATCAAAACTAGGAGATATCCTGCTCACTAAGGTTGTGCAGATCACGTGATACCCAGCCGTGTAAGCTCTCTTTCTCTTCGTTTTCTCATTCATCTTTCTCCTTGCTACCAAAATGTAACCTTCAAGAGCTCCCGTCTTGTCCATGCGGTCAGACGTTAAAGAACATTACCAATTCACGCAAGCACGAACCCTTAATTCTTCTGAACTCTTACCAACTTTACGAATTCACATTTCCTAACATGCAACAGGAACTTTATTCTTCTAAAACTTCAGTTTAATAATTACTTCATCTTTATGAGCTCAGGTACAAATATTTCCAAATCTAAGAGACATAACTCATTCAAACCTTCAGCTTATATGCATGTACATCAACACTAATAAATTCAATTGTTATGTTTTGAATCATTATATTCTGTCTTGTATTTTATACAAAGTGCTATTTTTTATGTCAAATATAAATCGCATTGTGCACGCCACATTGGATAGTAACCTCCAGCGTCTTTGCTTTCCTTAATCACGCCTTTCCTAGCCAAAGTTTAATATATAGTACCAAACCGCTACAGCATCGAAGGAAATCATGAAGCCGATACTCAGGCAAAAGACTCAACGAAAACGGAACTAACCAACATCAAACTCCCACATGACTATAACAGATTATAAACACAAAAAATTATACAACAGATCAAGAGAAATTTGGGACACGTTCCCAAACAATAAACTATAGGAACATGAGTCAACAATAAGAGAATACAGAACCATTAGCTAATCAGAGACAAGATTATATGGTGTCAGTGTGAAACCACCTCCACTGATTAGGGTACACGACCTGTATGTTACGGATTCATGTATCATTGAGTGACTCACAGGAGGGAGGCATGCATGGCGTCCGTATATTTTGTTATCCTGTGAACTATGATAAAAAAAAGTACAAGAGATAGATATAAATAATGGTATATAATAATTTTTATGCAGTGGTTACCAGAGATGTGAAATCACATTTTACTGGCATGGTCCTCAGGGTCTTAGAATGATGTTTTAACCATAAGGCTAACTCTGCACTGGTCAATGCTGATGCTGGTCGAAGCTGGTTGCTGGTAGCTTCGATCCACATCAACTCTGCCCATGCTGTGTTCTTGATTTCAGAGCAGTGGAAAATCGAAGGGTGTAGCCTCGTAGTGCTGGTTCAAGCCATGTCAGATGCTATAAGGAAGAAAAATGTCTTAAATTAACCCCTCTTGTACCAATCTCTGTAGTGACACTGGGCCTTGTCTAAATTTCTGGAGGATCTGGGTCCAAAGTCTTGTAATCAGGAAATTGGATTTCAGAGGTACTTTGTGTGTGTTCTCAGCCCAAAGTCATCTGCTTATATGCACTTCAGTCCAAAACTGGCATGGGACTGAAGGGTTCTGGGACTTTGGTGATTACCCACTTCAATCCACACCAAATCTGCCCACACTGTGTTGTTGGTGTACCTATTGCAATCAATTTGTAATTGTCAAACATATATCGATAGAATGTAAATGTAAAAAAAAAGACAAGAAAAATAACCTGGCAACTATCACCAAGCAGATAATCTTAACATGCTCTTCAAAATCTTCCCAAATAATAGGATATCTGAAGAAAATGAAATACTTTCAACTGCTATAGAAAATAGAGCTTGGATTTTGAACCATACAACTTATGTTTTCAAATACTCCTGAACCATTCAGTTTGGGACATTTTGAAATATTTGCCTAACCCAATCGCTGCCATCAGGCCAGTGTTAGTGTCATCAATTAAAACTCTCTTTTACCTTTGACATTCGTACAGGAAGATTGGACAATATTATGTATGTCCAGAATCTATCTCCAGAACTTATTTTGTTGCCATTCTTGAGGACTAGAAGAGATATCATAGCAGCACAACAAAAGAAAATGGCAAGAAATTTGGCAGATGTTCCCCAACAATAAACTAAATGAACATCAGCCAAGAATAAGAAAGGAGAATATATTAGCTGATCGCAGACAAGACATAGTGCTCAACAGAATAAGAATTCGGCGCACACACTTGACGCACACATCCATGGTTAATGCAGAAAATTCACCTAAGTGGGCCTACCAAATTCTCCCAGGCAAACATATCTTGATAGAAGGTAAGAAGTACAAAAAATACATAGCAACTATTACCCAGCTCAAAATCTTAACATGCTTTTCAGCAATGTACCTACTACCAATTAATACTCGCTTAGGAGATGAATTATCTTTCGATACATGACTAACGAAGCAGATTTTTCCCGCAGTAGATTGCCATTTCTTTCTGTGGTGGACCAGTTGTCATCCAAGGCTATGGAATCCGGTATGTCCTGCTATTTACCCATAGATGTGGGTGAGGGAGAAGAAAAGGATTCATACTTTTCCCTGGGGTATTAGCTCGTAAGTGAAAGTAATGGATTCAGCTGGAATTCGAACTCGGGTCTCCGATTCCTCATTCCGAACCGCTATCCATTACTCAAAAATCAAACTACTGCCCAAATAATAGGATATCTGAAGAAAATGAAATACTTTCAACTGCTATAGAAAATAGAGCTTGGATTTTGAACCATACAACTTATGTTTTCAAATACTCCTGAACCATTCAGTTTGGGACATTTTGAAATATTTGCCTAACCCAATCGCTGCCATCAGGCCAGTGTTAGTGTCATCAATTAAAACTCTCTTTTACCTTTGACATTCGTACAGGAAGATTGGACAATATTATGTATGTCCAGAATCTATCTCCAGAACTTATTTTGTTGCCATTCTTGAGGACTAGAAGAGATATCATAGCAGCACAACAAAAGAAAATGGCAAGAAATTTGGCAGATGTTCCCCAACAATAAACTAAATGAACATCAGCCAAGAATAAGAAAGGAGAATATATTAGCTGATCGCAGACAAGACATAGTGCTCAACAGAATAAGAATTCGGCGCACACACTTGACGCACACATCCATGGTTAATGCAGAAAATTCACCTAAGTGGGCCTACCAAATTCTCCCAGGCAAACATATCTTGATAGAAGGTAAGAAGTACAAAAAATACATAGCAACTATTACCCAGCTCAAAATCTTAACATGCTTTTCAGCAATGTACCTACTACCAATTAATACTCGCTTAGGAGATGAATTATCTTTCGATACATGACTAACGAAGCAGATTTTTCCCGCAGTAGATTGCCATTTCTTTCTGTGGTGGACCAGTTGTCATCCAAGGCTATGGAATCCGGTATGTCCTGCTATTTACCCATAGATGTGGGTGAGGGAGAAGAAAAGGATTCATACTTTTCCCTGGGGTATTAGCTCGTAAGTGAAAGTAATGGATTCAGCTGGAATTCGAACTCGGGTCTCCGATTCCTCATTCCGAACCGCTATCCATTACTCAAAAATCAAACTACTGCCCAAATAATAGGATATCTGAAGAAAATAAAATACTTTCAACTTCTATAGGAAATAGAGCTTGGATTTTGAACCATACAACTTATGTTTTGAAATACTCCTGAACTTAAGATATTTTGAAAACAATTTTAAAACCTCACAAACACTTGAAATGTTTTGAAATATTCCTGAATAAAAATCCAGTTTCGGCATTAAATCACCCACAGAGGTTGATATTCTGATAAAACAAACCAACACTCTACTCTTTCGTGACTGAGCATTCGGCCTTCAGACTGGACCTCTTTTTATTTATATTGGCGTCTTCTTTTTTTTTTTACAGTGATGTAAAAGGCCCGAGTGCCACTTGAAGTAGGTGGTTACAGAGTAAGAGGTACAGCTTATTTCGATATGTGTGAAAGTAAGTTAATCTTAGACAGGAACAGGTTAAGTTTCTACTGATAGAAGAAGCAACAACTTGGGAGTCGGTTCCACAATGCAGTGGCTCGTGGGAAGAGGCTGTTCGATTGGAACTTACATATCATCAGTGTTTCGTGACAATGTGTCTAACATAGCGGGTCTTAGTCCTGGAGGATAGAAATTGGGAAACTAAGGAACGTAGTTCATTTGAACACGTTCCATGGAAATAGAGATAAAGCAGCGAAAGGTTTACGACGTCTCGTCTGTGAGAAAAGGGTGAAATATTTATTAGTCGTAACCCACAAGGACGCGGAGACGTTTGTGGGCTCTATTGAGAGGCGGACTTTTTAAGCCAAACAAAGTATGAAAAAACATGGAAATCTTTCCAAAAACAAAAGAGATTTAAGCTGTATCTGTTATACTTTTCTAGCGCAGGCGAAGTTTGAGTGTGTACGCATGGGCGCCAACCTGGGCAGGATATTCATTTATGAGAGAGTGACAGTTGTCCATGCAGAACGTTTCCCCTCTCCACACCACAGATGTTGTCAAATTGAAGAGAAAGATTCGATAATACTTGAAACCGGCGTCGTCACTGATGTTGCCAGAACGAGGCTGCCGCACTGAATTTAGACCTCTGGCTGCAGAAATAATACCGAAATTTTTCTCATGATTTGATGTTGCCGAAATGAAACTGAGGTCTGAAATCAGTTTACTTCCCCTTAGATGGACTTAGCTAAGTAACTTCTAAAAAATTTAAGCTAGCTCCTGTAGAGAACACTTGGTTTGGCCATCATCACAATAGCTAGGGAGGAGTAGATGCGATATGCATCAATAAATTACAAAAGAACTCAAAATTGATTGCACCATTTAAGTATTGAATTAATGTTTAAGCTTACCTTTTAAAACGTCAAAGATAATTCTTCTGCTGCCATTTAATTTAAAGACGATTTGATGTACGTAGGTCTTTATTTTCCGCACGAACAATTATTTTTATTTCATGGGTGATAGAACAGGGGGAAATTTATAAGATAAAATTAATATAGATGAGAAAATAGCAATTAGAATTAATTATACATTCAATATTTGAAAAGTTAGAGAAACATAATAGTTAATTAAGTAAAACTTATATTATGGAATCTATTTGAATAAAGACGAAATTGGAGTCTAATACTCCCACGAACTCTGTGATTAAAATAACCCAGATCTACTTTATAGTAAGTTACACAGTATTTACTGTGTCCCCCCCCCCCATTAGGACGAGATGTGACACAAGATCTATTTTTAGGTGGGGACCGGAGCGCGTACACTCGGGACAGGAACAAAAATTCCCACGGAAGCAGCTCAACACCTGTATTATATATTATCTACTTCTAGGCGATATCATTTTTCAGGTTTAACTAATTTGGATATTGATTTTAAAAAAGTTTATTTCATTAATTAACTGTCCTTCAATACTGTTCTTTTATTCGAGGATTGTTTTGATTTTCATATCAAATATTCTGTTTAGGAATATCGTCTTATACAGTGCAGAAATATGTTTGAAATTTGCATTTTACTTGGTTTTCAACAAGTTGGGATCAATTTGTAAAACATTCCTTAACTATAACAAACCAATTTATGAATGAAATGTTTATTTAAAATTTTTCTTTC